>CM037635.1:16006659-16333026 GCA_015227895.2 Colaptes auratus | reverse complement strand
CTTCCAGCTTTGACTGTCCTATGGTTCCTGTGAAATGAAGCCACAAGACATTAATAACATTGGAGATTGGAAAGTGAAAATATCTATCTCTATAGATATGTTATACATTACATTCTGTCCTTGGTTATGTAGGAAATTGTAGCAGCTTTAGGAACTTTCACATATTCAGAAATTGGATTGGATTTCCTCAAACATTCAGTCCTGTAGAATATTGTGTATGTTCACATCTCTATGTGAACATGACAAACTGAGGTCTCACTAAATGAAAAGGACCTATGGTTTATTATAGTTACTCAGTTGTACAGTTTACACAATCCAGAACAAAGGAAATCAAGACAATTATTACTTCATGTAATTACCAACAATTCTGTGTTTTGGCTTTCATCGCTTTACATTAAAGTCTTTTAACTGCTGGATGTAGCTTCACTATCTCTGACGCCAGTTTTAGATCAAATCCTACTTGATCATCTTAGTAAGAAGTCCTGAGCTGAATAAAATGGTATTTTATATTTGGACCTTTTTAAGGAGGTAGGGAAGTGCTGTTTTCAGTTTCCTTTGTTCTTCTCTATTTCTTTCTAATCATTTCTCTTTCTTCATGATATGGTCTTCAAAAGAAACTTGTGTCAGTCGTGCTGCTGGGGGCAGAGCAGTGCATTCTTCTTATTCTTCTGACTCCCACAATTCAGAATTTTGCTGAAAATTGCTATGGTGTCAATAAAAGGAGAAAAACTAGCACCATTTTTTATTTGGTGATTAGTTTTTCCTCCAGTGATTTCATGTCCCAAGAACACCCATTTTTGCAAGCCTTTTGCAGTGTGTATTTCCTGATAAAGCTCCAGTTACCAGGTCACTCTTTTAGATCTTCTTAATACAGTAATTTGTTTTCTGTGCTGTGTTAACAAGTACACAGAACTTATTGGTTCAGGTCCTGGTATTCTCTGTTATTGGACCTAAAAATTTCTTGTGTTCTAGGATCTAGATTCTGCTCACATAAATTCAAATGCTTAAACAAGGTGTGTGAGTTGGTGGCCTACTTGTTCCATCTAGTCAACAAAACCCTCTGTATGGCAACTGCTCATCTCAAACCTGAGTCATACTTTAAGCAACCTCTTTCTTTCTATTGATTGTGGAGACAGCCGAGGGTGATTTGGCTGCCAAACGTCGGTAATGTTACCAGAGCAAACACGGTGGTTTTGCATGCGTAACAGACCTGAAAGCTGATTCCTTGATTCCTACCTATGGAAATTCCTTTTTGTTTTTTCCTGTGGTGTTCACATTCTCAGAATCATCTTCCTGTGTCTCCATTAGTCATGAGTGTGCAGCAGTTCACAAGTGAGAGCTGATGCTTCTTCTCTTCTATCCTACTCAGCTGCCAATCATGCTATGAACAGTAGAGTTGTGATTTGAGCCTTAACTGGAATTTAAGAGCTCAGATGGTAACAAACTGAGAATTCTTCCCTGCTCCCCCTTCCTTTTTCCTGATAAGGAAAAAGAGGAAAGAATTAGGGGGGGGAGGGAGGATAGGGAAAAAGGGAAGCAGGTAAATCTACCAAAAAAAAATCTGGAGTTGGTTTGGAAGTAGGAGAAGTCAAGTTTTTAACAACCCTTTTTAACAGAAGGGTTTGCAAGGGTAAGGATAAGGGAATGATAGGAAAATACACAAAACCAAATGTGGATGGCCTTGTATCTCCCTCAATGTGTGTGGGTTTCAGTCCTTTTGAGAAGCCTGGATGTGACAGGGAGAAGATCAGTCCTGGCCACGTGGCAGAACCAGGAGGCCAGCAGCAGCTGTTGGTCCTTTCGAACAGGTGAGGCAGGAGCCAAGAAGCAGATGGCCACCACGGCCTCCCCTTTATAGTCTTGCTGGACAGGAAGCTGGAGTGGAACAGACCAACTTAGACCTGGGTGACCCCTCCCCCTGGGAGGGAGAAACCACATCCACCTGGTCAGGTTTCTTTTGTCCCCTGGGGGAAGCAGGGCTCTTGCAACCCTTCCCCCCAGGATGGGTGTAAACCAGCACAAGTAGAAATATTTAAAGAAACAGCATCCCAAGAAGCTTGTTATGTTCCAAAAAGGGGAAAAAAATAACAACACTCTTCTGTCAGTAAAACCTTGAATCATCTTCACCCTTCTCCCACTCTCTATGTTAATATATTGCAGCTTCCAACAACCACCACTAGACAACTGGGAAAAATGTTCTTTCTTGGGACTGAGGTATGAGTAGTACTCAAGTGAGCCAAATGCTGTTCTTGTGGTCCTTAGATTCATGAAGAAGATAATTCAGCTTTGGCAGATCTCAATTCAGCAACATGGCCAACAACAGGCTATAGGGGAATACTAATTTTGCTTCTATTAGCTTTCTTGCTTCTGGTTTGTTGGTTTGGTCTTTTTGTGTATGGTTGTTTGGGGTTTTTGGGGGGTTGTGGTTTTTATTTGTTTTGTTATGTTTTTAATACTGTTTCTTAAATTATACTAACATTCAGAAAACTAGCAAGCAAAACTTTCAGTCCTGTGGTTTGACTCACAGCTACCTTAAACCAGGAACAGATTTTGATGGATTTATTTTTTTTTCCTATCAGCACATCAAAAGATGAGAGAAAACACTGAAACATAGATGGAGTTGGTGCAGTAAAGAATTTCATATAGCTGTACATCACGCTGTGCCCGTACTGTGGCTACAGAACAATGATGCCAACCTCATATATGGAAAGGTGATAAGGCTGGTTAAAAAGACTCTGAATTTGCGTCAGTGCGCTCCTTCACAGGCCTCTCAGAACCCAGAAACTTTACTCAGTATTTTCAAGGTTTCTTCATAACTGTGAATAGTAAAAACCTTTCTAAAACTGAGATTTCTTCCCTAAGCTTTTCAGGTTAAGAGAAGTCACTTGAATCAGTGAAAAACTCAGGTCAGAAAATCGCAGGTCAGAAGCATCACAGAACATCAGTCTTCGTGCTAATCAACCTATGGACACAGCATCAGCACCAGGCTAATTTGAACAGAAGCCCAGCTGTATGCAGCTTTCTACTGTCAGTTACATTTTCTACTTATGTTGTCTCTAGTAGTTGAATTTTTGCTCTACAGTTCTTCTAAGTGAAGACACTTCTTCAGTCTGTAGTGATTCTACATTAATCATTTGAATTACTTTTCTATTACTGCCACTCATGTATTTACATGCAAGTCCATGTGCTCTTGTATGTGGCAGGAACAAAGATTTTCACAACAGAAGGGAACAATCAGGACCCATACAGGATGTCAGTGGATAGCACAATGCAGGCTACGCTTGCGTGCTTGAGACCTGCTGGAAATACTCTGCATCAGCTGATGCTGCGTGGTGCAAGTAGCAGTTCCTTGTGGCAAAGGGGCTCTGGCAACTGTCAGCACCCTCACAGATTAAATTTTCTGGACAAAACATTCTACATTGTGTCTGTAAATTAGGCAAGTATTTCCATTCAGTTTTAGCCAAAAGTGCACCTGCTGTTAGCACACACTAACATATGCTGCCTTATGGATCAGCATTAGTGCTGAGACAGGCACCTAACCCCTTAGGAAAATGGCAAGAGCAAGGCAAATGGCAACAGCAAAAGCTAGGGTGGAGACATCCCCCTAACGAATAACAATGGAGGTGTCAAAGTAGACTGATATTTTACCTGAACTGAAAGCATTCAATATGACATTAAAACATTCACATTCACACTCTCAGGTGAGCCTAGAAATGGAGAGAACATGCACTCTTCATTGTAAATCTCAAGAGGAACAGTCAGAACTTTCCTCCCACCTTACACTTAACCATGCTTGTGAGGCAGAAAACCTACTCTTTTTGTATTAGCAGCTGGGTTTCCTGAGTACAGGTTAAACATTCTGCCAGTTTTTTCCCCCAATGATTTGTTTATAGTTGGGGGCATTACATTTAATAAAAGGTAAGCTTTGAATGTCCTCACAAGACTTTTATTCTAATGATTACAAATGGAAATGATAGTTGTTAGTGTCCATACCACCCCAGTTTCTTCCATGCACAGAGGGTATAATGTTAAATATCAACATCTTACTATCATCTTACTTGCAGGCAGTTGGTAGATGTGATTTCTGATGTAGTAGAGCGATACAAAATACACTGAAAATACAATATAGATATATGTTGCACTTAAAATACAGGAACTGCAATTGCAGTTCAATCCCAGTATCAATGTGATGCCCATTACTGTTTGTAATGTGCTCACTGTGGTGATGCTGAGCATCCCCAGTAACCAGGTTAAAGACAGCTCAAGCCATTGCTCGTGTCTCTCAGTGAGGCTTAGGTTCATGCCTTTGTGCAGGACCCAGTGAGTTGATATCCACCTTCTAACCTTGAATGCTCTCCTCAGAGGAGTTGTAGGATTTTGTACAGGTCACAGCAAAAAAATGACACAGTACTTGTCCATAGGTCCCCTTTTGGTTACATAACTAATGGTCTGCACATGTTCTCAATAGTGGCTAGTTCATTATACAAATGTAATCTGATATTAGTATGTTAGGTCTCCTTGCAGAGAAAATTGGATACTTCCTCTAGAGCTGAACTACACCTGAAACTGCACTGGGTGTATATCAAAAGTCTGGCTAGGATATGGAGTAGGTGATCAATGGGAAATTATTCCCCATGCTAAAGCTCAGCAAATGCTGCAGAATTTCATGAGTTCCTAGAGCTATGTGAGAAACCTGGAGCTCAGTGAGAGGGGAAGAGAATGACTGGGATATCAGATGCAAAATTGCTTTCAGGGATCAGTGAATTAGAAATTTGCTAAGTAGAGGAGGACTTGCATTAAGTTTTCCACTAATGTAAGAAAATTATTTATACAGATAGAATACTCTGTCTATTTTTGTTAATAGTTATCTTCTAAAAATAGGCAAGTTCTACTTGTGAATTTCAGCTTACTGCTCAATTCTGAGAAAGCCCCAAAATAACTGTGTTTATAGTTGATTAGCACTTTCTGATTCTTGTTCTGTCACTAGAGACAGTCAAGGTGACCATGGGGCTGGGAAGAAGCTGTCAGTGGCCTGTCATGGTCCCTCTGGGTGTATCCCTTCCCTCCAGCTGTCAGCTGCACCACACAGCTTGGTGTCATCAGCAAACCTGCTGCACTCAATGCCACTGTCCATGGCACCATCAAAGATGTTAAACAGCCTGGTCCCAGTACTGATCCCTGAGGGACTCCACTTGGACATGGGCCATTGACAGCCACCCTTTGGGTGTGGCCATCAAGCCAGTTCTGTATCCACTGAATGGTCCTTCCATGGAACCCACCCTGCACCAGCCTGGAGACCAGGATGTGGTGTGGGACAGTGTTGAAGGCTTTGCTCAGGTCCAGGTGAATGACCTCAGTTGCTTGGCCTTCCTCTACTGATGTTGTGACCTTGTCACAGAAGGCCACCAGGTTTGTCAGGCAAGATTTGCCCTTGTGAAGCTGTGCTGATTGTGCCCAATCACCTCTGTGAGACTGCCTGGCCTATAGTTCCCTGGGTCATCCCTCTTTCCCTTCTTGAAAATGGGAGTTATGTTTCCCCTTCTCCAGTCAGTGAGGACCTCCCCAGACTGCCAGGACTTTTGGAATGTGATGGAGAGTGGTTTAGCAACCTCCTCCCCCTCCCTCAGCACCTGTGGGTGTATCCCATTGGGTGCCATGGACTTGAACACTTTCAGGTTCTTCAGATGGTCACAACCTGATCTTGACTCACCAGGGGCAGTTCCTTCCTCCAGCCCCTGCCATTACCTTCCATTATTCTGGGAGTGTGGCTGGAGCCCTTGCCAGTGAAGAGTGAGGTAAAGAAGTCATTGAGAACCTCACCCTTCTCCATGCCACTCATCACCAGCTCACCTCTTTCCTTTCTGAGGGGCCCACACCTTCCCCAGGCTTCTTTTTACCATTAACACACCTGTAGGAATATTTGCTGTTCCCTGGCTCTCCCTGGCTGGATTGAATTCTAGCTGAGCTTTAGCTTTTCTAACCAGGGCTCTTGCTGCTCAGGCAGCTTCCTTACATGCCCCCATTCCAGCTGTCCTCTCTTCCACTCCTTGTAGAGCTTCTTTTGTGTGCCAGGGTGTCCAGGAGCTCCTTGCTCATCCAGGCCTCTCCCAGCATTCTCTCCTGCTTTCCTCTTTGTGGGCATACTTTGCTCCTGGGAGAAAGGTGATCCTTGAACACTGCCCAGCTGCCCTGGGCCCCTAGGGCTTTGTCCCATGATACTTTGGCCATCAGATCCCTGAAGTGATCAGAGTCTGCATGCCTGAAGTCCAGGGTTGCAAGCTTGGGATACATCCTCCTAGCTGCCCTGAGGATCTTGAGTTCTCTTGCAGCCAAGGTCACCCCTGAGCCTCACGTTGGTGACCAGCCCTTCCCTATTGGTGAGCACAAGGTCCAGCATAGCCTTTTCTTGTGGTTCCTCTACCATTTGGAGGAGGAAGCTGTCATCTCTGCATTCCAGGAACATCCTGGAATGCTGGTACCTGGCTGTGTTGTCCTTCCAGCAGATGTCAGGGTGGTTGAAATCCCCCACAAGGAGCAGGGCCTGTGAATATGAAGCCACTTCTATTTGCCTGTGGAGGGTTTCATCTGCTTGGTTCTGCTGCTCAGGGGGCCTGTAGCAGACCCCAGTAACATCACTTCACTTTCTCCTGGCTTCCCCTTCATCTTCACCCATATGCTCTCAACCAGCTCATCATCCTTGCCCAGGTGAAGCTCCACTGATTCCAGCTGGTCACTGATGTAGAGAGCAACACCTCCTCCCCTCCTGCCCTGCCTGTCCTTCCTAATGAGCTTGTACCCATCCATCCCTACCTTCCAGTTGTGGGTGTCATCCTACCAAGTTTCTGGAATAGCCTCTGTGTCATAACATCCTAGCAGCACAGTGGCCTTAATTCATTCTGTTTGTTGCCCAAGCTGTGTGCATTGGCACAGAGGCACTTCAGCTGTGCTGGCCTTGTCACCCTCTTAGGTGAATCCCCCTTGACTCCCTTGTGGTGTCCCAGTTGTGATGGTTTAACCCACCTGCATTAACAAAAGCTCACCTAACTCAGTTGGGGAAGCAAAATGGAAAGCTGTGTTATACAAGCAACAACTACACTCTACAATGGCAGGCAGGGACTAGGTACACACCACAGCATTTACAACACTACAGGTGTTTAAAAGAAAACAGCACAGAAATCCTCCTTGTCCAGGAGGACACTGCCTCGCTCCCCCCTAACCTTTCCCTCCCCATTTTCCTTGGCTTACTGAGAAGAAAAGAGAAAAGGAGAATGCCAGAGAAATTTCAGTTAGTTCAAAGTGTCATAAAACGTCAGTGGTCCTATCTCAAGGTCATTAGATAAACCCTTGCAGCGAAAGCAGACATGCCAGCAGCCAGAAGAAAAGAATGAAAAAAAAGTGAGATATTGCTAGGGCACATCTCACATCTGACCAATGAAATGCAGTTAGAATAATCTTTTGTTTTCCTTTTTACACCCAACTGTGGGTCTTGTTTGTACTTCTCCAGTCTCCTGCTCGTAATTTGCATCTACCTTTAAAGGCACAGCCTAAAACTGGCACACCAGTGCTTCATCCTTGGCTTGCCTCAGGGCAACAAGTGGAGAGCCCTTGCCTGCATCCAGCCCCCTGCCTCTGGTGAGCTGCCCCAATGTTTGTCACAGGCCAGCATGAGATTAATAACCCTTCCCTCTTCAAATCCAGTTTAAAGCCCTGTCAATGAGCCCTGCCAACTCCTGCTCCAGAATCCTTTTGCCCCTCTGGGCCAGGTGCATCCCATTGGTTGCCTGCAGCTCTGGTGCCTTGCAAACTGAGCTGTGATCATAAAATCCAAAGCCCTGCCGATGGCAGCAGTCCCAGAGCCATGAATTGACCTCTTGGCTCTTCCTGAATGTTCCGTTGGGCGCCAATTAAAATATATGGTAGGGTGAGAAAGTTCTCCCCCGCACACAGAAACCACAGCTAACTCAGTCGGAGAAGCAAATGAAATAAGCTGTATTTACAAGCAGAAATGGAATGCAATGAATATGTACACAAATATACAGTATCTACAATATATACAGAAATATACAGCAATGAACGTAATACAGAAGAGCTTTTTCCCTCCAGCTGGCCAGGGGGGTTCCCCCCTGTACCCCTCTCTCCCTCCCTACCTCCCTTTTTTCCCAAAAGGGTTAGAGAGAGAGAGAAGGCAATTAAGGAGAAAATTCTGTTAGCTCAAAGCATGTGCAAGAATTAGTTTCCTTATCTGGTTAGCTCTGTTAATTCAAGGTCGACTCTGTCCAGCAGCTGTTGCTTCAGAGAGAGAAACAGGCCCACCGAACAGAGGGAAAAGTACAGACTGAACCCCGACTGAACTGGCAGAACTTAAAACTTAAAAGTTGCATTCTACCCATCTACCAGAAATAGTTTAGACTATCTTGTTTTCATTTAAATATCAAAAACATTCAGCCAGAGTATCCCAGCAACTGTCCCTTTCTAAAGGCACAGCCTAAAATGGTCACACTTGTCCATTGCTGATTTCAGAGGGATGGAGTACAACACAACTTGAAATCCTGATCCTTTTAGCAGTTGCCCCAAGGCCCTGAAGTCTCTTTTAATGGATTGTGAGCCTCTCACTGCTGCATCATCACTACCCACCTGAAAGACCAGCAGTGGGTAATAGTCTGAAGGACTCACAAGGGTGGAAGTTTATCCTTCACCCAGCAGAGCTCTCTATGGAGTGGCTCTGGTCTGCATATCAGGCCCTCTGCTCCCCTCAGCAGGGAGTCACCTACAACAATGGCCTTTCCATTTGGCTTTTTGGGGTCAGTTTTTGTGGCTGGCCTGAGGCAGGTTGGCCTTGTGGCACTTGTTGGACTTTGTGCACTTTTGGCCTTGTGAGCCCTCATCCTTGCTCTCAACCAGTTCTTCCTTGAGAGCCTCCTAGCTGTTCTGCAGGGGCACTGTGGGTGGTGTGCTTCTGAAAGGAGCAGGTTTGCTCCATTGGTATTGTTTGTTTTGTTGGGTAGCTGCCTGTTCCCACTGACCCTGCACAGGTGAGCTACTGCAGGAGGGCTGGGGGCTACCTGATGAGAGGATATCAAACCCCCTGCTCCACTAAGAGTTGACTTCTGTCCTGTACTTGTAAAGATCAGTTTGTGGAAGTTACTGATTTCCTTCTCACTCTCCCTGATGCTTCTTAACCTACTCAGCTCTTCCCTGAGCTCCATCACTTCAGCCTGGAGCTGTGCCAACTGGCGGAGCAGGTCAAAAACCTGCTCACACCTCACACACCCACATTAGTGTTGCCCTCTGTTGCCTCTGAAAGGTTGTGGCATCCCTCACAACCTGGATGCCAATCTCCATTTCGGTAGGTGCAGAGAGCAGAGTCTTCCTCCTCCGAGTCGCCACCCTCATGCCTTCAGTAAGGCTGAAGCACCTTGTGCCCTGCCACACACCCTGCTCATGCCAACCACTGAGCTGATTCACAAGGAGCCCCTGGGGTACCTCACACGCCAGTCGCTGGGTTCCAACGGAGCTAACTCACACGGAGCCCCTGGGCACACTCAGTCACTATTGGCTCCCCCTGTGCCTGTCAGCCTGCCTGCACCAACGGCCTGGCGCTCCCAGCTCTGACCATGCCCTCCCTCTGGCCCCCCACTCGTAGGCTGCCAGCAGCGCACAGGCTGCTGCCTGCCGCTCGCAGCCTGAGAGCCTCTGCCGGTGTCGCCGGGGTTTAACTCTCCCGCGGCTTCTCCGGGAACGTCCCCAGCCACATTGCCCTCTGAGGCAACCTCGAGAGAGCCTCCGAGTCGGGTCGGGTGGCCTCTGCCCCTCTCCCTCTCGGTCTCCCTGTCCCCGGGAGCCCTCTTTTCTCTTCTCAAGAGCTCGGCACGGCGCGGAGCTAGCCGGTGCGGATGCAGTTGCCTCGCAGCTCGCAGTCTCATGATGAGATTCTCATAGAGGGGTTTATCACTTTGTCACTGGAACCATGATTCTGTTCAGCAAGACAAGCACTTACGCAGCAGCAATGATAGTAGCAACCCATAAGGAAATCACAATGGAAAATTCACACTTCAAGATTTGTAGCTTCATAACTCTTCATGCCATGATCTGAGACAAACTCTTCTTCTTTTCCGTGATCAAGGTTGATATTTTCAATACAGGCTCCTCTAACGTCTGTTGCTCTCTCTACAACATGCTGTGCCTTGTGATGTGAGTAATCTGTCACGTGAATCTGCCACTCTTCACTTGTAGATGAATAAAAAACTTCAGCCACGTTTACATGGCTCACTACTTCCAGATCACAGTAGCATGTCTTTCCTGGTTTATAGCTGATCACAAAGGGAAAACAACTACTAAAAAAGGCTGGGATTTTGTGCTTCAGAATATTACTTGTCCTTAAATTTTGTTTGTTTGTTTCACAAAAGTACCTCTAACTACCCTCAGTCAACAGGTGCCTAACTTGCAGATTACCGATCCCTGTGCACCTCTCACAGCTACCTGGCCATGATTATAAATAGACTGCATTCAGAAAGTATTTGTAGACACCTGTTACAGGGCCTTGGACGATGAATGTTGAGCTTTGCAGACAAATGAGAGGGTAGTCTTTTTATGCTCCAGTGTTCGATCTACATTGTGAACCATACTGTGGTTCTGATCATTCTCCTCTGATGCACATAGAAGGGAACAGGCCAATAAGGGCCATGAGAATCTTAAATCCTCCTCCCAGCTAGTCCAACAATTTTGCGCAGAGGCAGTCCTAGGAAACTGCCTTATTATTGACTGAGCCTCACGGGAGGGAAGGGAACTGATTCATGACTTGCTAAATAACAGTACAGGCTTTGAACTATTCCCAGGGAAACTTAACTTGGAACAATTTGTTCAACCTATTTGATTGCAAAGTGCCAAATCTACCCAAGCAGCAGAGAACACTACTCATGAGGAACCTTGAACTATCAGTATTCATGTGCACACTCATGGTATCCAGGTGTCCTAGAACTAGCACTAGATTGACAGAACTTCACTCAGACAGCCTGAGGGTCTCCATCTGCTCTCAAAAATGGGCAAGGCTGGTGCTATTGGACCACTTGTGTTGCAGAATACAAGAGAAGGGAAAGGCTAACAGCTATAGTTTAAGCCAGTGCTGTTCCAGCAATACGATATACTTGCAACCATCTCGCTCTGTCTTGCCAAACCTGAATGAAATTGAAAGTGGTAGTTTGGCCCCTGAACCAGCACACTCTAGCTGTTACTTGTTGATATAGAAGTGCTTGCCCAATCAGACCAGATGGGATATTAAAGTACCAGTGTCAGTGCAAGTGGTAAGCATTTCATGTTAAAAATTGTCACTACCAAATATAGAGATGATTTATAATGAATGCTCAAGAACAAAATTGATAGAGTATGTGTTTAGACTCCTTTACTGTGACCAATACTTTAAAATCAGCTGGAAGACCTGATGTGTTTTATTAATGCAGAGAGATTTTCTGTTCTTGTGCAACACCCCAAAATGAAAATCAGGAATAAAATGACACTGCACACAGAGTAGCATCATTTCCCAGGGGTTACAGCCTCATTTAAACAGAAAATTCTGCTATTAGTTTTGCACACTTCCATCACTTTGCACAGCAGACAGGCAACAGATACACCTCAAACCTTGCCTCTGAACTATCACAAAAGCTACGCCTCTAATAGCCATGCTAGAGCAACAGACTGTTCCCCTTCTTACATCTATGCATTTTGATTGCTCTAGAAAGTTTTGGGTGTAGTGCCACAAAGAGAAGAGATGTGTCCAAATCACAAAAACCAGCAAAGGAAAATATGCTGCAGGAAAACATACAACAAAGTTTACACCTGCTGGGGTTTTTCTGGATAATTAAATGGAAGAGAAAGAATTATTCTGTGGTGATCAGAAAGTTTATGTGCTCTCTGCCTTTAATGGCTATCTGGGGTATGAAGTGCACTTCAGATTTTGATAGAATACCAATCTGTAGCATATGGCTCACCTCAGTTTTTAATTTTGAATTCCTGTGATGATACCAGAATTTTACCCAGTCGACACTGACTGGCTGAGAACCACTTTTTGGGCACCTTTCTGTTTCTCACTGTTGTGATTTCTCAGCTTCTACCAAATTAATGAAGTAAAGTAAAATTCTCATCTTCTTTAGTCAGAAAAGGAGAGACTTTAACAACAGGAAGGTGGGAAAGATTTAATTTTTTTATCATTTGGTTTCATTTGCCTTTCATGTACCCCTAAAGTGATGCAATGCCCCAGTGGAAAGCAGGAACTTTCAGTGTTACTATGTCAGATGTAGCTGCAAATCCGTGCAAGACTAGAAGCTGCAGCTTATGAGAGCTGCTGGCCTTGTGAGGCTGCTGGTTGCAGTTTGTGCTGTTCTGTGCTCTATGCACCAGAGTCAACTTCTCATACCACATTCTGGATAGGAAAGAAGGTTGCTTTAACATACAGAAACTTCTTGGTGAGGCACCAAATTCAGAGGCACTCATTAGAAACTGCTGTTCCTAACAGTCCTGACACATGGTATCGAGCTAGAAAAAGGCTGAGAAGTGTGGAATGTCTGTCAGAAACACCATAGCCCTGATGGTCTAGCCTTTATTTCTCATCCTGCCAGTTTACTTAAGGTGTTAATCTTGTGTCAAAATACCCAGTGTGCTTGAGTGTAGCCAGCTCTTCCATTCCTAATGGCACTGAAAAATGGAAAAAAAACCCAAGACATGACAGTTTGCCTCCTTCATGAGTTTGGAAGTTTTCCTGTATTTAATGCCACACCTCTCTTGCCTCATGTGCTCACTGCACTGTGACAAATCCATATGTTATTTTGAGAGAACAGTATGATTTTATGTAGAAATTTGTTTCTGAATTTGCAGTACCTTAGTTTCTACCCCATACAATGAAGAATTAATTTAGCCAGCTGCTATCTGTACTTCTCTTTTAATATTATTTACCAGAGGGCCACACTTCTAAACATGATTCCCCTTTGGCAGAAGCTTGGAAACTGAAGTAGAAGCATATTGAGACTCTAGCCAGAACTTGAGAAACTCCTCACTGTGTGACTTAGATCACTCCTCTTGAGACTTAAGGTGCTTCAAACAAACAGATGGGCAGCGAAGTCTAATGATAGACCATCTGTTCTACACAGCAGAATGCAGGTGAAAGCACAAGGCGTTTCTCCAGCTGTTCTTTGTAACAGGGATCTTGTGAATCGAGGTGTTGCGGTCAAGTCTGTGACATTAAACCTACAACTGTGATAATCATTAGGTCCATCCACATACCAAAGATTAGCAAAGTGTGACTTTGTCCTAAGGAAAGGTACCTCTCAGCACTTTTAATAAAATACTTTCTTATCCTTTCAGGAGGCACTTTGCAAAGAGTCAATTTCAATCAATACATTTGTCTCTTCTGTCCATCTGCTCTGCTCTGAAATAGAGCTGCCGATGCCCTGCACTGGGACTTCCCTGCACCCGCTGCAAAATCTCCACCTTTCATAAAGAGGAACACCACCTCAATTAGATGTCAGCATCCATAACTACACTTTGTCACCTGTTTCTTGCAGTGGTACTCAAGCTGCACCCCAATGTGCGTAAGCCCTGACGAAGGCAGGTTTTTAAAGAGCGTTGTTGCGTGCACTGACACACAGAGTGATCGTCTCACAACGTACGTTCTTTAATCTCAAGAAAACAAGTTCTGTGCCTGGCGTTGGTACTAATCTATAACCCCAAATTTATAACCCACCCCATAATCCACATTAGGCTTAGATTTATAAGTTTCTTCTGCCATTGCCATCCCCTGCATAGTACAACTGTAACTGCCTGTGTCTTACACCATAGAATAATGTGGGTAGGTGGAAGGGACCTCTGGAGGTCATCTAATTCAGCATCCTGCTGAGATAAAAGATAACTTTAAAGCTAGATCAGGCAGCTAAGGACTTTCTCCAGCTGAGTTTTGCACTCTGCAAGGTTGGAGACCCCACAGCTCCTTTAAGCTTTGTTTCAGTGCTTAACCTCAATTTGGGGGCAGAATTATTTCCTTATATCTATCTGGAAGTTTACTTGCTTACTTTGTGACCTGTCAGTAAGAAGATTCAGGCTTTCCCCAGCTGAATCTTGACAGTATATGGTACCCTAAATCAGATCCACCTATTTCCAGGTCCTTTCTTGTATCTAAATTCCTTTTTAACTTTCCAACAATAAGTAACAGATTTGCAAGCCTTTGTGATTATTGCATTCCATCTTGCTATGTGGTGCTAGGTCTGCTGCAGCCAAAGTGTTACACCCATGCCTTTAGCATACTGAAAACCTGCTTGCATCTTTTTTACTTTTTAAGGTTTGGACACAGTTTCCAATCAATTTCCTTGTATGACTGCTGGGATGTTCTGGACAGAGGCTTTATTCTGAAGCAAACAATAGAACATCAGATTTCAGAACATCACTCTGTTTTCACAGTATTTTTACTATTGCCATAGGATAACATGGTAATTGTACTGTAGGCTATAACTGTCTGTAAAGGACAATGATTCCTGCTGCTAATAAATGGACAGGTTGCCTGTGCCACATTGATCTTACAGTCCAGACACTCCATGTAGAAAGTTCAGAGCAGTGTTTGACTGATGTAGCTGAAAAGGAGTAGCTTCAAAGCAAGCAGTTTTAAGAATCACTTCTTCTTCACAATTTCCTTGCAGTCTGGCTAGATTTGCAGTTTGGGAGTTTAGGAAGATTTGAAGTGTCCTTGAACTGCAAATTAAATTGATCTGCAAATTAAAATCAATTGAACCTGATTTTTATCAAGCAGATAGTAGGCTTATAGCTGCTGAGGAGATGGCTAGCTCATCCTGATTTTGATAAACACCACAACAGAAAGCCTCCCTCCACTGAGAAAAACAATATCCACAGCAAAAGGCAAACATTCTTCACTGGTGTCAGAGGGCCCTGCTTCCTGAAAACATGTACCTAATGCACCATATATGACATCTGTGTTTCCAATTAGTAGCATCTGTCTGCAGTTGATTGGCTCTTTTGTAGCACCTTGAGTGTGCACTGCTTGTGAACTTCACGTACTTAGCATAAAGCATTTTTTCCATTAGTAGGGGAAGATACAAGCCTTTTATTCCTGCAAGTATATGCTCTTCATCCCCCACCTCCCACCTAGCTATAAGCTCTTCCTACACCTTCATTACTGATGATACATTATGGTTGCTCAAGGATATGGCATATAGTGGCCCTAGAAGAGTTAGGTAATGATTGGACTTGATGATCTTTGAAGGTCTTTTCCAACCATAGTGATTCTGTGATTCTGTTGGTCTGAAGATTACACATTACATGTGTAACACAAGCCGGTTAGATTAATAAATCTAGAGTGAGTGGAAAGAATGACAGCTGAAATCTGGTAGCTTCAATTTCAGTGGATGGTGGATGGGTTCCATGGAAAGACCATTCAGTGGATAAAGAACTGGCTTGATGGCCACACCCAAAGGGTGGCTGTCAGTGGTCCATGTCCCAGTGGAGGCCAGGGACAAGTGGAGTCCCTCAGGGATCAGTCCTGGGACCAGGCTTGTTCAACATCTTTGTGGGTGCCATGGACAGTGGCACTGAGTGCACCCTCAGCAAGTTTGCTGATGACACCAAGCTGTGTGGTGCAGCTGGAGGGAAGGGATCCACCCAGAGGGACCTTGACAGGCTGGAGAGGTGAGCCCAGGACAACCTCATGAGGTTCAGTAAGGCCAAGTGCAAGGTCCTGCAGCTGGGTCAGGGCAATCCCAAGCACCGATATAGGCTGAGCAGGGACTGACTTGAGAGCAGCCCTGAAGAAAAGGGCCTGGGGGTGCTGGTGGGTAAGAAGCTCAGCAGGAGCCAGCAGTGAGCACTTGCATCCCAGAAAGCCAATGAGATCCTGGGCTGCATCAAGAGAAGCATAGCCAGCAGGGCCAGGGAGGTGATTCTCCCCCTCTACTCCACTCTTGTGAGACCACACCTGGAGTACTGCATCCAGTTCTGGAGCCCCTATTACATAGGAAAGCTATGGACATGTGAAATGTCCTGTGTTCTGGTTTGTACCTGTTGCTCCTGTCCTGTGTCACTGGACATCACTGAGAAGGGCCTGGCTGTTCTCGGAGCCTCCCCACACTCACCCTCTACATATTTACAAACATGAATGAGGTCACCTCTCATGTCCTCTTCTCCAAGCTGAAGAGCCCCAGCTCCTTCAGCCTTTCCTCATAAAGGAAATGTTTCACTCCCTTATTATCTCTGTGGCTCTGTGCTGGACTCTTTCAAGCAGTTCCCTGTCCTTCTGGAACTGAGGAGCCCAGAACTGGACACAATGTTCCAGATGCAGCCCCATGGGGTCAGAGTAGAGAGGGAGAAGAACCTCTCTTGACCTACTAACCCACCCCTTCTAATACACACTGGCATGGCATTGGTCTTTTTGGCCGTGAGGGCATATTGCTGGCTCATGGTCATTGTTCTACCCACCAGGACCCCCAGGGTCCCACAGGACCCCCTCCTGTGCTGCTTTCCAATAGGTCCATGGAGTTGTTCATTCCAGATGCTGTCCTTGTTGTATTTCATTCATTTCTCTCCCCACCCAACTCTCCAGCCTGTCTAGGTCTCTCTGAATGGCAGCACAGCCATCAGGTATGTCAGCCACATGACTTTCCCTTGGCAAAACTGTGTTGACTGCTCTCAGTGTCCTTCTTGATAATCCCAGAGTGTAGGTGGTACCATCACCTTTCCAGGGTTGGAGGTGAGGCTGACTGGTCTATAGTTACCCAGTCTTCCTTCTTTCCCTTTTTGAAGACTGGAGTGACATTTGCTTTCCTTCAGTCCTCAGGCACCCCTCCTGTTCCCCATTGCTTACCAAAGATGTGGGAGAGTGACCTAGCAATGACTTCCACCAGCTCCCTCAACACCTGCAGGTGCATCCCATCAAGACCATGGATGTCCAGATTGCTAAACCGATCCCTAAGCCAGTCCTCATCCACCAAGGCAAACTCCTCCTTTATTCTGACTTGCTCTGGGGCCTCAGTGATCTGGGGCTCCTGAGGGCAGTCTCCACCAGTATAGACAGAGAAAAGGCGGCATTCATTAGCTCTGCCTTCTTTTTATCCTCTGTCACCAGGGCATGCACCTCATCCAGCAGTGGGCCTACCTTGCCTCTAGTATCAGTTTTGTCTGCAGCATATTTCAAGAAGCCCTTTTTGTTGTCCTTAATCTCTCTTGCAAAGCTTAATTCCAAGGAGCCTTAGCTTTCCTAGTTGCTGCCTACATCCTCTTGACAACAGTTTATATCCCTCCCAAGTGGCCAGCTCCTCCTTCCATGACCTAGACTCTCTTATTCCACTTGACTTTACCCAGCAGTTCCCTGCTTAACCATGCAGGTCTCCGGCTCCCTTTCTTCATTTCCTATCCATTGGGATGCTCTGATCTTGATCTTGGAAGAAGTGGTCCTTGAATGTTAATCAACTGTCTTGATCCCCTTTACCTTCTAGTTCCCTGTCCCTTAGGATTTCACCTACAAATTGCTTGAAAAGCCAAAGTTGGCCCTGCTGAAGTCCAGGGTTATGATCCTGCTTGGAATTCTGTTCCTACTGCGCAAGATCTTGAACTCTGTCATCTCATGGTCACTGCAGCCAAGGCTACCTTCACTGCTTCAAGCACCCTCCTTGTTAGGCTTTCTGGTCTTCATTAATACTGGAACACTGGCCCACTGGTGCAAAACCAGCTACAACCCCATCCCTCATATCTTGGTTAAAGCTCTGTGAATGAGTTCTGCATTTTCTTGCTCTAGAACCCTGCAAAATAAGCCTTTCCCACACATTACTGCTAGGCATGTCATTCTGTACTGTGGGGCCCCAAACTGAAAAAAGTATTTGAGGTTCGACCTCACCAGTGTTGAGCACCAGGTCATGATCATTTCCTTGCTCCTGCAAGGAAATGGATCACAGTATTCCTGATACAGGCCAGGATGCTGTTGACCTTGCCACCTGAACTCACTGTTGGCTCATGTTCAGATGGCTGTCAACACCCCCAGGTCCTTTTCCACTCGGAAGCTTTCTGGTCACTGCCCCAAGCCTGTAGCATTGCGTGGAGTTAGTGCGATCCAAGTGCAGGACCTGACACTTGGCTTCATTAAGCCTCACTGATCCAGCCTGTGCAGATCTCTTTGCAGAGCCTTCCTATCCTCAAGCAGATCAACACTCTCATCCAATTTAGTGTCATCTGCAAACTTACTGAGGTGCTCTCAATTTCCTCATCCAGTCACGGATAAAGATATGAAAGAGAACTGGCCCAATACTGAGCCCTGGGGAACACAACCAGTGACTGGCTGCCAGGGGGATTTAACTCCACCACCACTCTGAGCGCAGGCATCCAGAGTCATCCCACCCATCCAAGAGTCATGGTTTAGAGCAGGACAGATTGCTCTAATGCTGCTGGGGCAAAAGAATACTGTTCCACACACATAGGACTGGAGTACTGGGAAGTTTAAGTGAAAAACCTATTCATAAGCTACAAGAGCACAATGTTACACTGCATAGTGGTGAGCACAGCAAAGCATGTAAAATACAGAGCAATGGGTTTAACATAGAACCATAGACAATAAGGATGGAAAAGACCTCAAAGATCATCAAGTCCAACCTGTCACCCAACACCTCATGACTAACTAAACCATGGCACCAAGTGCCACATCCAATCCCCTCTAGAACCCCTCCAGGGATGGACTCCACCACCTCCCTGGGCAGCCCATTCCAATGGCAAACAAATCTCTCTGTGAAGAACATTCACCTCACCTCCAGCCTAAACCTCCCCTGGCACAGCTTGAGACTGTGTCCTCTTGTTCTGGTGCTGCCACCTGGCTACAACCTCCCTTCAGGTAGTTGTAGACAGCAAGAAGGTCTCCCTGAGCCTCCTCTTCTCCAGGCTAAGCACCCCAGCTCCCTCAGCCTCTCCTCACAGGGCTGTGCTCCAGACCCCTCCCCAGCTTTGTTGCCCTTCTCTGGACATGTTCAAGTGTCTCAATGTCCTTCTTAAATTGAGGCACCCAGACTGAAGCTCATTAAGCCAAAAAACTTCACACAAAACTCCTCCACCAAAAACTCAGTACTCCTCCCCACCTGGGGCTTAACATACACCCAGGGCTCTTTCTTCCTCGCCACCCCTCTTTGCTAGGCTGCATTCAGGCTGGCCAGGCCTGAAACTCCATTGCCTTGGTCCCTGGCATTAGGTCATAACACACATTGCACAGTAAAACTAGTCAGGTCTTGAAGGCCACAGATAGGACTGTTACCATCCTCCTCCCGCACCAGATAAGGTAGCTCACTGTGTCCAAGAAGCAGAAAGGGAGAAAGACAATAACTGTGCAGTCAGATGTATAGAGATGCAGGATTTATGGGAGGAAATACACAGATGACACCTTCCAGTACACCTCCTGGACACTCTCTACCTTCTGGAGGTCTGCTTTGTGGTGGTTCTTAAAGTCACCCAGCCTACACTGGGACACCAAGCCATAAGCAGATGGACTGGATGACCTTTAAAGGTCTGTTCCAACCTGAAGCACTCTATGATAAAGGATTCAAGGGAGGGTTTAGCCTGTACTGTTTTGTAATGAATCAAAAGGAGCTGTTTTAGAAATAAAAGTGAATTTGGGCAGGAGGATACCAAGTACCTGCTATATTTGGCTACGTGGCAGGAATCAACTGCATTACTGAAACTACCATAGTGACCACATACCAGGTGGTACTTGCTTGCATGCTGCAGCTGTAGATTGTCAAATTCAGGCTAATGAAAGCAGGTCCCTCATATGTTTTCTGCTGGTAGTTCTGACACAGAAAGCTATCTAGCCCAAGAAATAAGTATAATCAACATTTAGATACCATAAACCTATTTATTGAAAAGTAAGAGAATGGCGTATTGAAGCAGGTTAAACCCTAATTCCATCCTTAAGGAGTGCAGTTCCTTAATGAAAGGGTAAGCAGGCAGAAGATGCTGTTAACCTCAGTGCCATAAAAATGTCATAAATCTCTAGGAATTTTCAAGGAGAAAACACTGCAGCTTGAACTACAGTTTTATGAGGACTGGAATGTCAAACTCCAGTCCTGTGTCTCTGTAGTAATATCAAGAAACTAACATGAAATTGAAGTTTGTTTTTAATCCATCAATCCCAGCTTTTCCCACACAACTCCTAAAAATAAATTGTGCATATTTCACCATCTTGCTGCTCTGGTGCAGATGGGTATCTCTGAAAGGCTTCGATTTACAGAATAGTCTATGCCTTCTGAATGCCCAAATTGCTTTTATTGCTGACCTAGGTCCCAGCCAACATGGATTTAGGAAGGGCAGGTCCTGCCTCTCCAACCTCATCTCCTTCTTCTGTGCTCAGGTGACTGCCTGGTGGATGTGGGGCAGGCTGTGGATGTGGTCTGCCTGGGCTTCAGCAAGGCCTTTGACACTGTCCCCCATAGCAAACTCCTGGCCAAGCTGTCAACCCCTGGCTTGGACAGCAGCACTCTGAGTTAGGAACTGGCTGGAGGCTGAGCCCAAGAGTGGTGGTGAATGGTGCCACAGCCAGCTGGAGGCCAGGCACCAGTGGTGTGCCCCAAGGATCAGTGCTGGGCCCCATCCTGTTAAATATCTTCATTGATGATCTGGAAGAGGGGATTGAGACAGTCATCAGCAAATTTGCAGATGACACCAAGTTGGGAGCTTGACCAACTGGACAGATGGGCAGAGTCCAACAGGATGGCATTCAACAAGTCCAAGTGCCAGGTGCTGCACTTTGGCCACAACAACCCCATGCAGAGCTACAGCTACAGGGGTTGGAGTGGCTGGAGAGCTGCCAGAGAGGGACCTGGGGATGCTGATTGACAGCTGCCTGAACATGAGCCAGCAGTGTGCCCAGGCAGCCAAGAAGGCCATGGCATCCTGGCCTGCATCAGGAACAGTGTGGCCAGCAGGAGCAGGGAGGCATTCTGCCCCTGTGCTCAGCACTGGTTAGGCCACACACCTTGAGTCCTGTGTCCAGGTCTGGGCCCCTCAGTTTAGGAAGGCATTGAGACACACTTGAAGGTGTCCAGAGAAGGGCAACAAGGCTGGGAGAGGCCTTGGCACAGCCTTGTGAGGAGAGGCTGAGGGGTTGGGGTTGCTTAGCCTGGAGAAGAGGAGGCTCAGGGGTGACCTCATTGCTCTCTACAACTACCTGAAAGGTGCTTGTAGCCAGGTGGGGGTTGGTCTCTTCTCCCAGGCAGCCAGCACCAGAACAAGAGGACACAGTCTCAGCTGCACCAGGGGAAGTTTAGGCCGGAGGTGAGGAGAAAGATCTTCACCGAGAGAGTCATTTGCCATTGGATGTCAGCCCAGGGAGGTGGTGGAGTCACCGTCCCTGGAGGTGTTCAAGATGGGATTGGATGTGGCACTTGGTGCCATGGTCTAGTCATGGGGTCTGTGGTGACAGGTTGGACTTGATGATCTTTGAGGTCTCTTCCAACCTTGGTGATTCTGTGATACTGTTTTGAAGAAAGAATTTCAGCCGTTTCCACTGATGCACACGGCCAGCTCCACCCATCTGAAATTCATATGTGTGTTATAAACTGTGCCAGGATGTTCAATGTGAGGTCTGAGAAGCAAGTAAGGCTGGTGAAGCTTGTCTTTTTGTAAGAATCCAAGGACTTTAACCAGGTGTCCCGTGTTATTACCTTTGCTACACCTGTAATCTGCCAGCCTTGCCCACAGAGAAGAAAACCTTATTTATTTTTTAATGTAATTTCCTTTGACTTAAATGTTGAAATAGTACAGAGCAAGAGGACATAAGTCCCATGGCAGTGGTAGAAAATAATAATTTCTCAGATCTTCAGACTCTCCAACTCTATCAGTAGCAATGGGAGATGGAAAAATAGAGGCTGCACATTATAGCACAGTGATCAGTGGATTATGAGGCAGCTTAAAACTAATCTGTATCAGCAGCAGCCGGTGTTCTGGAACGGTGTGCAGCTGGCTTCAATCTGTACTAAAGATTTATTCAGATACAGTTTGTTAGTTATTTTAATTGATGTGAGGTTTACCCCCAGTTCAGCTGCTTTCCCTTTTCAGGAGTTACTCAAAGATTAATTGTTTCTGACAGGTAGGATATATGTGCTAAGCTTGTAAATCATACCAAGATTCTCTTCAGTTCTGGAAAGAATACAGGAAGCTGTCTTTTCTTGATATCTTTTCTCTTGAAGGTTGTCTCCTACAGCAGGTGTACCATATTCCTACAAGCTTACTTGGTTTCAGTTTTACAATCCCAGAGATTTTTAAGGAATATAGTTCCTTAATTTATAAACAATATGGCAAATATCAATAACCTTTTATTAACATGAAAGATTGCCAAAACTTATCAAAAGGTTTGATGTACAGTTAGAATACATTTACAATGGGAATGCACAGGATTTAGGCAACTATAACAATGTCAACAATTTTATGCAAACCAGGAGGAGAGAATGAAAGAGAGAACCCCAGGAGCGAAATGGCTCTCGACCACAGTGGGGGGGAGACTCGACAGGCACCGTTAAGCCAAAGAGGCAATGAACTAACTACTCACACGCTGTTCCACCCAGTGGGAGTGCTGTGAGTATCTGGTGAGGCTTTGGGGCGCTCTCCCACGCCAGGCACGGCAGGTTGCCGGCAGGAATGCCGCGCGGCGGTCGGTGGCTGGTCTGGCCTCAGCGGATGGCGGGAGGGCTTCGACGCGTTCTTCGCCACGGGCACTGAGGCACGGCAAAATCCTGGTTGCAAGGGGAAGCAGGCTTGGCTCTGACTCCTAAGCTCCTGCTTCTCTGGTAGCTTGCAGTGTAGGCTCCTGGCTTTATCCCAGGCTCTGGACCAGAGGCAATGCAACTCGAGGCAACTTCAGCCAGACAGGTCCAAGCAGGCTTAGCAAGGCAAGGCAACTAGAGATGCCTGTATATAAATCTTGCCTGAGATTCAAGTGGGCCATAGGGCAACTGAAGCAGCATATAGTTACCCAATGAAAAGGGCTCTGCCAGGCTGTGGCCATAAAAGGCAGAACCATAGGCCTGGTCAGGCAGGAGCAGTACAAATGCCCTTGTCCCAGATACAGATTGTTTGCCAGACACACGTGGTCCTGTCCCCTTTGTTCCTTTTCCTGTGTTACCCTGGCTTCCTGCAGGAAGGAGGGGGAAAGTGGGACCATGTCTAGACACATGGCTGGTGCCATCGACAGGGCTTTGGTTCTACAATCATGGCTTGGTTTACAGGCACCAGAGCTGCAAACAACTAATGGGGCACACTTGTCCCAGAGGGGCAAAGGATCCTGGGGCAGGAATTGGCAGGGCTCATTGATAGGGCTTTAAACTAGATTTGAAGGGGAAGGGTTAATAGTCTCCTGCAGGCGTGACAAGCAGAGGGGCAGCTCACCAGAGGCAGAGGATGGAGAGCTGGTAAGGGCTCTCACTTGCCGCCTGAGCAAGACACAGATGACACACCAGACACCCTGTGAAAACCAAGGGAATTGGCAGAAGAGGACGACAGTGCCAGCCCAGCTGAAGTGCTTCTATGCAAATGCACGCAGCTGGGGCAACAAACAGTGAATGAATGGCCACCGTGCTGCTGGGAGGCCATGGCACAGTGGGCATTGCTGACACTGTTGTGGATGATTCCCATGACTGGAATGTAGGGATAGTGGGTATAAGCTTTTTAGGAAGGATAGGCAGGGAAGGAGAGGAGGAGGTGTTGCCCCTATGTCAAGAACCAGCTGGAATCAGCAGAACTCCACCTGGGAGGATGATGAGATGGTTGAGAGTATATGGTTAGAATTAAAGGCAAGACAGGGGAAGGAATATTACTGTGGGGTCTCCTACAGGCCACCTGACCAGCAGAACCAAGCAATGAGGCCCTCTACAGGCAAATAGAAGCGGCTTCCAGGTCACAGGCCCTGGTCCTCATGGGTGATTTCAGCCACCCTGACATCTGCTGGAGGGACAACACAGCAAGGCACCAGCAATCCAGGATGTTCCTGGACTGCATAGAAGACAACTTCCTCCTCCAAATGGTAGAGGAACCAACAAGAGAAGGTGCTCTGCTGGACCTTGTTCTCACCACCAGGGAAGGGCTGGTAACCAATGTGAGGCTCAGAGACAGCCTTGGCTGCAGTGACCATGAAGCAGTTGAATTTAATATCCTCAGGGCTACCAGGAGGACCTATTCTAAGCTCATGACCCTAGACTTTAGGCGTGCAGACTTCGATCGCTGCAGGGATCTGCTAGCCACAGTGTCATGGGACAAAGCCCTGGAGGGAAGAGGGACCCAGGACAGCTGGTCAGTATTCAAGGACCACCTCCTCTGTGTCCAGGAGCTATGTATACCAACAAAGAGAAAGCAGGGAGAACACTAGGAGGCCTGCCTGGATGAACAAGAGCTGCTGGACACACTATTACTTAAAAAGAAACTCTACAGGCAGTGGAGGGAAGGACAGATAGAACAGGGGAGATAAGGAAGCTGCCCGAGCAGCAAGAGGCCTGGTTAGGAAAGCCAAAGCAGAGTTTGAATTGAATCTAGCCAGGGAGGTCAAAGGGAGCACTAAGAACTTCTACAGGTATATTAATGGTAAGAAGATGAGTAGGGAAGGTGTGGCCCCCTCAGAAAGGAACTGGTGACATGGTCCAGTGATGTGGAAAAAGCTGAGGTACTCAATAACTTCTTTACCTCAGTCTTCACTGCAAGGGCCTCCAGCCACACTCCTGAGTCATGGCAGACGATGCCAGGGACGGGGAGGAAGACTGCCCATGGTAAGTGAAGCTCAGGTTGGTGATCACCTGAAGACCTGAAAGTGTTCAAGTCCATGGACCCGACGGGATACACCCACGGGTGCTGAGAGAACTGGCAGAGGAGGTTTGCTAAGCCCCTCTCTATTATATTCAAAAGTCAGGCAGCCTGGGGAAGTCCCCACAGATTGGAAAAGGGCAAACATTGCTCCCATTTTCAAAAAGGGTAAGAAGGAGGAACCAGGGAACTACAGACCGGTCATTCTCACCTCTGTGCCCGGAAAGATCATGGAGCAGATCCTCCTGGAGGCACTACTGACTCAGAAGAATATGAAGAGGTGATTGGAGCAGTCAGCATGGCTTTGCCAAGGGCAAATCCTGCCTGACAACCTGGTGGCTTCTATGAACAAGTGCAGCATTAACAGATGAGGGGCGAGCAACTGATGTCGTTTGCCTGGAGCTGAGCAAAGCTTTGACACTGTCCCACACCACATCCTGGTCTCCAGGCTGGTGACACACGGGTTTGATGGGTGACCACCAGATGGATACTGAACTGGCTTGATGGCCGCACCCAAAGAGTGGCTGTCAATGGATCCATGTCCCAGTGGAGGCCAGGGACAAGCGGAGTCCCTCAGGGATCAGTCAGGGACCAGGCTTTTCAACATCTTTGGGGTGCCATGGACAGTGGCATTGAGTGCACCTCAGCAAGGTTGCTGATGAGACCAAGCTGTGTGGTGCAGCAACATGCTGGAGGGAAGGGATCATCCAGAGGGACCTGGACAGGCTGGAGAGGTGGGCACAAGCCAACCTCATGAGCTTCAACAAGACCAAGGGCAGGGTCCTGCATCTGGGTCGAGGCAATCCCAGGCACAAATACAGGCTGGGCAGGGACTGGCTGGGGAGCCCCAGAGGAGAGAGACTTGGGGGTGCTGGGGAGGAGAAGCTCACCAGGAGCTCTCAGGGTGCACTTGCAGCCCGGAAAGCCAATCAGATCTGGGCTGCATCAGGAGAAGTTGTGGCCAGCAGGGCAAGGGAGGGGATTCTCCCCCTCTGCTCAGCTCTGGCGAGACCCCACCTGGAGTACTGCGTCCAGTTCTGGAGCCCCTATTCCAAGAGGGATCTGAGGTGCTGGAAGGTGTCCAGAGCAGGGCCACGGGATGAGCAGAGGGCTGGAGCACCTCTCTGTGAGGACAGACTGAAGGAGTTGGGGCTGTTCAGTCTGGAGAAGAGAAGGCTCTGAGGTGACCTCATTGTGGCCTTCCAGTATCTGAAGGGGGCCTACAAGAAGGCTGGGGAGGGACTTCTCAGGCTATCAGGGAGGAAGGACTAGGGGGAATGGAATGAAGCTGGAGGTGGGGAGATTCAGGCTGGAGGTGAGGAGGAAGTTCTTCACCGTGAGGGTGGTGAGCCCTGGAATGGGTTGTCCAGGGAGGTGGTTGAGGCCCCGTCCCTGGAGGTGTTTAAGCCCAGGCTGGATGAGGCTGTGGCCAGCCTGATCTAGTGTGGGGTGTCCCTGCCCATGGCGGGGGTTGGAACTAGCTGATCCTTGTGGTCCCTTCCAACCCTACTGAAACTATGAACTATGAACATTAGGGTCTGTCTGGGTATGCACTGGAGTGATTTGTCCCTACCATGACAGATGCAGACTTTATTGTTTCTGATAGAAATAACAGCTTTCATTACATTTGCGTATTTTGCAGTTGTCCACTATGTTTATTTTCCTCAGATATATTGTTGGCATAGGACTTGAGTTACTCTTAACTGGAGTTGTTCACAATGTCTATGGTAAATGTGTGACAGGGGGTTCCTGAGCACTGCTCAAAACATTGTTCTTGTAATTGTGACCGTGAGGTGAAGTTCCAGAGCGGCAGTGCCGTACACAGGTATCGTAGCTGTGGGTGTGACAGATGCTGCAAGAAAATACTTTGCTATGATGTGAAAGGTCTGTATTGCATCCATGTACCTAAAGCAGAAACAAAGCAGCTGATTTAGGGGCCCCGTGACAGAGTGCTGCTGCCTGAAAAGATTGCCACCCCTATGCAGTTTTCTATCACCCCTTCTGCATGAGGCTGTGATACTCTAGTGCAGGTGTTGCAGAAACATAATCCACTAGTACTCATTTTCAGAGGCAGAGCAAAGAATCCACCAGAAGATACAATACAATACAATACAATACAATACAATACACCAGGTTGGAAGAGACCTTCAAGATCATCGCGTCCAACCTATCAACCAATCCAACCCACCCAAACAACTAGATCATGGCACCAAGCACCCCATCAAGTCTCCTCCTGAATACCTCCAATGATGGTGACTCCACCACCTCCCTGGGCAGCACATTCCAATGGGCAATCACTCTCTCTGTATAGAACTTCCTCCTAACATCCAGTCTAAACCTCCCCTGGTGCAGCCTGAGACTGTGTCCTCTTGTTCTGGTGCTGCCTGCCTGGGAAAAGAGACCAACCTCTGCCTGGCTACAACCTCCCTTCAGGTAGTTGTAGAGAGCAAGGAGGTCACCCCTGAGTCTCCTCTTCTCCAGGCTAAGCAACCCCAGCTCCCTCAGCCTCCCCTCACAGGGCTTGTGTTCCAAACCCTTCACCAACTTTGTTGCCCTTCTCTGGACATGTTCCAGCAAGTCAACCTCCTTCCTGAACTGAGGGGCCCAGAACTGGACACAGGACTCAAGGTGTGGCCTAACCAGTGCAGTGTACAGGGGCAGAATGACCTCCCTGCTCCTGCTGGCCACACTGACAGCACTGACTGAGATGACACATTTAACTCTCCAAATGAACATTGCAAAAACTGTGGGATTTCTTTCCCTTTTTTTTTGGGCGGGGAGGGGTTGGTGAGGGGTTTTTGGTTCAGTTTGGGTTTTTTGTTGTTTTTTTTTTTTAATTCAGGTAAACTTAAGTAGGCTAATTGATGCTATTCAGAGAAGTACATTTTGTGAAAGTAGCTAGGCACATCTGGTCTCCACTGGGAAGGTACTAAACCTGAAAACAAAATGTGGGAGAGGAGGTGACATACCATAAGTAGGACTGACCTTCAGAAATATGCTGTGGTTGACCCATAATTTGCAGGTGACAGTGCATATATGAAGCTGTAGTGTCCTGCTCAGTCTCAGTTTTTGGTGTTTTGCTTCATGCTGGGTGTGAGCATTCTTACTCTGTTGAAATTTTGGTGTTGAAAATTAAGACAGAAGAAAAAATGAAGTGCAGTGGGCCAGGGGCTGTTGGTAGCACATGACCCTGCATCTTGCAGCAGTAGGAAACTAAAGATCACATACTTCATGCACCTTCCCACACTGCTCCCTGGACATGCTGAGAGATCTTCAGATAGTATGAGGGACATTCAGATATTGTGAGCATTCTGAGACCTACCTCATAAATACAGCTAGATACATTGCCTTACAATTAAGAATTGGCTGTGGATCCTGTCCTTCTTGGCAACACTGTGTTAAAGAATCCTTTGATAATTTTTTTCTTGGCAGTGTACTGTTTGTTTATTAACTTATGTCTCAAAACTATGGGAGTTTGAGAGAAAATGACAATGGAGAAGGAAACCTAGGTCTTACCTGCCTTGTGTCAATGTTTGGAATCACCTACTTCAGCCAACATCAATCATTTGCCATCAGTTTGCACTGATGGAGGTATCTGCAGAGGAACGTAAAGGAAAGAGACTGTAAGGTTTTTTCCAAGAGAGGTCAAATAAGTTAGGGTAAGGAACAGAAGGCAACCTGAATTTTGCTCAGCAAGTTTACCATGAGCCAGCAATGTGCCCTAATGGCCAAGGCCAATGGTATTCTGCAGCATGTTAGGAATGTGGCCAGCAGTCTAGGAAGGTTCTCCTCCCCTTCTACTCTGCCCTGGTGAGGACACATCTGGAGTTCTGAGTCCAGTTCTGGACTCTCCAGTTCAAGAGGGACAGGGAAAGAGTCCAGTGGAGTGCCACAAAGATGATTAGGGTACTGGAGCATCTCTCTTACCAGGAAAGGCTGAGTGATCTGAATCTATTTAATCTGGAGAACAGCAGACTGAGATGGGAGCTTATCAATACATATAAATATGTAAAGGGTGGAGGTCATGAGGATGGGAGTGGACTTTTCTCAGTGGTGGCCAGTGATAGGATGAGGGACAAGGGATACAAACAAGAACACAGGAGGTTTCACTTGAACTTAAGGAGAAACTTCTTTAATTTGAGGGAGCCAGAGCACAGAACAGCTGGCACACAGAGATTGTCAAGTCTCTTTCTCTGGAGACTTTCAAAACTTGCCTGGATGCATTCCTGTGCAACCTGATCTAGGTGTACCCATGTTACCAAGAAAGTTGGACTAGATGATATGCAGAGATACCTGCCAACCCCTCTACCATTCTATGATTCTGTGATAGGTATCTTTGCTTTTGCTGTTTCGTAGCTAATTGTAATAATATCACTATGCTAGAGAGAGAGAAATGTTTTCTTTTAATGATGCCTCTTAACATGATTCCATATTCTCCTAGGTTTGCACCAGCCCAGCCCAGCCTCCTCATCCTGCTGTTGTTCCAAAGCCAGTTCAATCTGTCATACATGTCCCGTTGCAACCAAGCTGCCCAGGCCGAGGCAAGATGGCAAAACTCATAAATCCAGAAGAGATGACATCCAGAGATTATTACTTTGATTCCTATGCTCACTTTGGAATTCATGAGGTAATGGTTATTTCTGTTTCAGCAGTTATTAATTCATCATGATCATGTGTTTTTATTTATTAGTTATTTATCCCTATCCCTCTTGCTCATTATTGTATTCCTGTGCCTTCCTCAGAAAACTGTATAATCTAGTTCAAGTGCCAAAGATAACATCCACTTCTCTAGAGACCTGTACTCAAAAATCTCTGTCCTATTTTGATCCTCACATATGAGTTCTCCACAGAGCTTTCATTAGCTATTTATACAGTGATCTTTATGAGGGCATCAATTTACTGCATTTGTGAGGGCTAACCCAACCTAACTAACCCAGCCACACCTGGGAATCACCTTATTGATATGTTAGACCTTTAGTTCCAACAATATGGTCAAGGTGGTGGAAGCATCCCAAGGGCATACTAAATTCTCTTTGCCTGCTACCATTCCATAGAAATTAGAAATCCTTGTAATTAGAAAAGAATTTCTAACACCATAACACCAAAGCACATAGCAGAGCAGCATCTCTAACCCCATGCCCAGAAGCAATGAACTGTACAAACTCATTAATCCACAGTGGTAAAGTCACCCACAAATTCAAAAGCAGCTCCAGAAACAAATATCAGAGACTTGCCCCCAGTGCCCCTCCTGCCCAGATCACCAACAGGATGAATTCTTGTAACAGTTTGGTTACATACAAGTTTAGCCCTTTGAGACTCTTTATTAAAGGTCTGTAATTCTCCCAGGGGAGCTGTTGAAGTCATATGCCTGATAAACACTGGGCACCGAATCAAATGGCTGTGTTCAGTCCAAATCTGGCGCTAAACCCTAGTGGTCGCTGCACCATCCAATGACACCTTCCCAGCAGAGAAGGGGCATCAGGAGAAGGTGACAAGACCCCTGGGCTGGAATTAAAACAGATTTATTGAAACAACAAATTGATACCAATTCAAACATAAAGTTATACTCATCCCAGTGGCTCTGGATCCACTTCCAGGTCTGTAGCTACAGAAATGATTCAGTGCCTTCATTGTTGATGAGGACAGGAAGTTCTGTCCGATGAAGCCCCAGAACCGGTTTGCCTTGAGCCATGCAGAAACACGGGGAGGAAGCAACAACACCCATCCATGGAAGGCTTTCTCTTCAAGGGAACAGAGGCCTTCATCTGCTGACCTGCTGCCTAGCTGCTTGCATCTGCAGCTTCGTGGAGAGGCTGCCAACATTTGTCCAGCCTTTAGGCCAGATTCAGATTACTGCTACTGCTCTTCCACATGAGCACCAATGAGGCCTGGAGCATATAACAGTATCACAGTATCACAGTATTGCTAAGGTTGGAAGAGACCTCAAAGATCATCGAGTCCAACCTGTCACCACAGACCCCATGACTAGACCATGGCACCAAATGCCACGTCCAATCCCCTCTTGAACCACTCCAAGGATGGTGACTCCACCACCTCCCTGGGCAGACCATTCCAATGGGCAATCACTCTCTCGGTGAAGAACTTTCTCCTCACCTCCAGCCTAAACTCCCCCTGGTGCAGCCTGACACTGTGTCCTCTTGTTCTGGTGCTGGTTGCTGGAGAAAAGAGACCAAACCCTTCCTGGCTACAACCTCCCTTCAGGTAATTGTAGAGAGCAATGAGGTCTCCCCTGAGCCTCCTCTTCTCCAGGCTAAACAACCCCAGCTCCCTCAGCCTCTCCTCACAGGGCTGTGCTCAAGGCCTCTCCCCAGCCTTGTTGCCCTTCTCTGGACACCTTCAAGTGTCTCAATGTCCTTCCTAAACTGAGGGGCCCAGAACTGGACACAGGACTCAAGGTATGGCCTAACCAATGCAGAGTACAGGGGCACAATGACCTCCCTGCTCCTGCTGGCCAAACTGTTCCTAATGCAGGCCAGGATGCCATTGGCCTTCTTGGCCACCTGGGCACACTGCTGGCTCATGTTTAGGCGGCTGTCAATCAGTGCCCCCAGGTCCCTCTCTGTTTGGCAGCTCTCCAGCCACTCCGACCCCAGCCTGTAGCACTGCATGGGGTTGTTGTGGCCAAAGTGCAGCACCTGGCTCTTGGACTTGTTGAATGCCATCCTGTTGGACTCTGCCCATCTGTCCAGTTGGTCAAGGTCCCCCTGCAGAGCCCTTCTGGCCTCTAACTGACCAACATCTGCTCCCAACTTGTGTCATCTGCAAATTTGCTGATGACTGTCTCAATCCCCTCTTCCAGATCATCAGTGAAGATATTAAAGAGGATGGAGCCCAGCACTGATCCTTGGGGCACACCACTGGTGCCTGGCCTCCAGCTGGATGTGGCACCATTCACCACCACTCTCTGGGCCCAGCCCTCCAGCCAGTTCCTACCCCAGCTCAGAATGTTGTTGTCCAAGCCACGAGCTGACAGTTTAGCCAGCAGTTTGCTGTGGGGGATGGTGTCAAAGGCCTTGCTGAAGTCCAGGTAGACCACATCCACAGCCTGCCCCACATCCACCAGGCAGTCACCTGATCATAGAAGGAGATCAGGTTGGAGAGGCAGGACCTGCCCTTCCTAAATCCATCCTGGCTGGACCTGAGCCCTTGGCCATCCTGCAGGTGCACAGTTATTGCCGCCAGGATAATCTGCTCCATCATTTCCCTGGCACTGAGGTCAGGCTGACTGGCCTATAGTTTCCAGGTTCCTCCATCCGACCCTTCTTGTGGATGGGGACCACCTTGGCCAGCTTCCAGTCATCTGGGACCTCACTGGTGAGCCAGGACTGGAGGGAAATGCTGGAGAGCAGCTTGGCAGCTCATCTGCAGCTCTCTCAGCACCCTAGGGTGGATCCCATCCAGCCCCATGGGCTTGTGAGTGTCCAAGTGGCTCAGCAGGTCCTGAACTAATTCCTCATGGATATCCAGGGCATTGCACTGCTCCCTGACCCCATCACTCAGCTCGCGAGGCCACTCGTCCTGAACTCCTCCTGCCTTGCTGTTAAAAATTGAGGTAAAGAAGGTGTTCAGGACCTCAGACTTTGTTGCCTCGTCTTCAGTCACTGTGTTCCCCTCCAGGTCCAATAGGGAGTGCAGGTGCTTCTTGCCCTTCTTTTTAGCATTAACATATTTGTAAAAATGCTTTTTATAATCTTTCACAGAGGTGGCCAGCTTCAGTTCCACCTTCCCAGTCTTGCAGTCTTCCCACACCCTGCAGTGTGACTGCAAGGCTCATGGGATGATTATCAATAGCCAGGTGTGCCAGGTGGTTTTTTCCTCAATTCTAACAGTGCTAGTAAAGACTTGAGGAGAAGTGCTCCTGCAGGTTCACAACTGGCTGTACAACTGGCGTCAGTGACAAGCTTTTATGTCTACAGGAACTTCTTTGAGGACTGAAGTCTATTAGGAAGAGGTGAAATCCATCTGCCAGGCTAAAAGCATCTTTGGCAGCAGGTTGGCCAACCTGGTGATCTTTAAGCTACTTACAATAGAGGAAAGCAATGATGACTGAAAGTCACATGGGGTCTGCAAGTGATGGACTAAGTTGGGAAGGAAAAGCCTCAGAGTACAATACAATACAATACAATGCAATAAATCCAGGTTGGAAGAGACCTTCAAGATCATCGTGTCCAACCTATCAACCAATCCAAGACCTCCTAGTCCGTCAATGAAACATAGCAGAAGGGGCCAACCCTCAGCATAAGCATACAAAAAGGGAGACCAAGAGGTGTCATTATGGGAGAAGCTCTCATACTTTTTCTGGAAAATCAGCATGACAGAGAGCCTCTCTGCAGCCCCTGTGCCTTAACACGTGCAGCCTGGGAAGCAAACACCATCCAGCAGTCAGTGTGCGCTTGTATGGCTACGGCCTCATGAAAACAAAGAGGTGCTGTGGGAATGGAATGCCACAACAGCTGAACACAGGCTCTTTAGGAGAGACAGACTGGGAAGGTGAGAAGGGAGACAGAGCAGCTGAATGCATGGAATCATGTTCAGTATGGGACTGAAGGTGTTTCAGTGGAGAGCTTATGGGTCAGGATTAAACAGCAGACCAGTATGGTTGACATTGTTATGGGTGTCTGCTACAGATTACTGAATCAGGAAGTAGATGAGATCTTCAGACACTGAAAGAAGTCCCATATCTACATAAGACATAAGTCTGATTTCTAGCCTACCCCAGTATCTGCTGAAAGGAAACAGAACAGGACATCAGCAATCCAGGACATTTTTGGAGTGCATGATAATAAATTTCTGGCACAGATGACCTGAACCAATGCTGGGGACGGAGAAAAGAAGACTGGGGTGTTTGTGTGGTGCTCTGCTCATGCTGATAGTTACTGAAACTCCTGAGCCAGGTTGGGTTGTTAATGGTCAGGACAGACGTGGCTCTGGTAATCATGAAGTGATGAAGTTCAGAATCCTGAGATGCTCTCTCAGCATCCATGCTATTTGTCCAGGAGAACAGTCTTTATCCTTTTCAGGGGTCTGCTTGGAAAATTCTCCTAGGAAATGATTCTGCAGAGATGAGTCCAGGAAAACACTGATTTTCGTGGTTCATCTCCTTGAAGAATAGTCCATTTCAACATGCAGGAAGTCAGGCAGTGGTGGCAGGAGGCCTTCATGAGTGAGCCACAATCTCCTGACAAAATTCAAACAAAAAAAGAAGAGGCATACCAAGAGATAGAGCAAGAATCAGCTGACCCAGAAATAATTTCAGGACCAGGGTTAGGAAAGCTAAGTTGCATTTAGGTGTGAATCTAGCAAGGGGTGGGAAGTGTAACAAAGCAGGGCTTCTCTGGGTATATAACTGCAAAATTAAAACTGAGGAGAACATGGGGCAGAGTATCTAGTGACAAAGGACATCAAAAATTACTTCTTCAGTTTTGTTTTGGTAGGAGTTGCCTTCAATAATCTCAGGTCCCTAAAATGAGTGGGCGAAGTTGAGAGAGTAAGGATCCTCAGCAGAGAAGGATCATTTAAATTGGACATACACAAATCTGTGAGACCTGATGGGCTGTCTCCACCAGGGCTGAAGGTCCTGTTTGATGTCATAGAAGAATATTTGGAAATATTTTATTTACCAAGAGGTTGGTAAATGCTGGCTGTGGGGCCTCTGTCCTTGGCAATAGTTAAAACTTGATTGGACAAGGCTCTGAAAAGTGTATTCATGTCATTTGTGCCTCTTGTTCTTTAATTAGTTACCACTGAGAAGAGTTTATCTCTGCCTTCCTTTCTCCCTCACTCAACAGGTATTTATATACATTGATAGGATGCCCCTGAGCCTTCTTTCCTTCAGTTCCAACAGTCCTGTCTCTCATGACATATCAGATGATCCAGTGCCTCAGTCATCCTCATGGGCCTTCACTGAACCAGGCTTGTTCAACATCTTTGTGGGTGCCATGGACAGTGGCATTGAGTGCACCCTCAGCAAGGTTGCTGATGACACCAAGCTGTGTGGTGCAGCAGACAGCTGGAGGGAAGGGATCCATCCAGAGGGACCTGGACAGGCTGGAGAGGTGGGCACAAGCCAACCTCATGAGCTTCAACAAGACCAAGGGCAGGGTCCTGCATCTGAGTGGAGGCAATCCCAGGCACAAATCCAGGCTGGGCAGGGACTGGCTGGAGAGCAGCCCTGAGGAGAGAGACTTGGGGGTGCTGGGGAGGAGAAGCTCCACAGGAGCTCTCAGTGTGCACTTGCAGCCCGGAAAGCCAATCAGAGCCTGGGCTGCAGCAGGAGAAGTGTGGCCAGCAGGTCAAGGGAGGGGATTCTCCCCCTCTACTCAACTCTGCTGAGACCCCACCTGGAGTACTGCCTCCAGTTCTGGAGCCCCTATTGCAGGAGGGATCTGGAGGTGTCCAGAGAAGGGCCACGAGGATGAGCACAGGGCTGGAGCACCTCTCCTGTGAGGACAGACTGAAGGAGTTGGGGCTGTTCAGTCTGGAGAAGAGAGGCTCCCAGGTGACCTCATTGTGGCCTTCCAGTATCTGAAGGGGGCCTACAGGAAGGCTGGGGAGGGACTGCTCAGGCTATCAGGGAGTGATAGGACTAGGGGGAATGGAATGAAGCTGGAGGTGGGGAGATTCAGGCTGGACGTGAGGAAGAAGTTTTTCCCCATGAGAGTGGCGAAGCCCTGGAATGGGTTGTCCACGGCCAGGCTGGATGAGGCTGTGGCCAGCCTGATCTAGTGTGGGGTGTCCCTGCCCATGGCAGGGGGGTTGGAACTAGATGATCCTTGTGGTCCCTTCCAACCCTGACTGATACTATGATACTAACCTGTTCATACATATCTTGTCCTGGGAAACCCAGAGCTGGATCACCAGTGTGGTCGTACCAGAACTGAACCACCTCCCTTGACCTGCTCTTGATGTGTTTTTTAGTGCAGCCAAAAATGCTGCAAGAGCACAATGCTGACTTATGTTCAAGCTGCCACCCACCATATTCCCAAGGTCATTTGGGGCAAACAGTGCTTTTCAGACAGCCAGTCCTCAGCATATACATTACTTTTTTCCTCCCCATGAGCAGGACTTTGCATCCCCCTTTGTTGACTTTCTTTTGATTCTTGTGAGTTCTTTCTTCAGCTTGTTGAGGTTGTTTTGATATGCAGCACAACCATACGGTGAATCAAACAGTCCTCTTGGTTTCTGTCAACTGCAAACTTGCTGAGACTGTACTCTGTCCCGTCATCTAGCAGATAGTCTTCATAGAGAGAGAGATTGGCCATTGGAATGGGCTACCCAGAGAGGTGGTAGAGTCACCATCATTGGAGGTCTTTAGAAGGAGACTTGATAGGGTGCTTGGTTGCATGGTTTAGTTGATTAGAAGGTGCTGGATGATGGGTTGGACACGATGATCTTGAAGGTCTTTTCCAACCTGGTTAGTTCTAGTCTAGTCTAGTGTAGTGTAGTCTAGTCTATGTCCAGTCATATTGGTACCAGTGCTAGCAACTGGCCTCTAAATGGACTTTGTGCTTCAGATCACACCATGAAAACAGCAGTTTCCAGTCCACTGTCCATTAACACAGTCCATATTTCATTAATTTTTCAAGCAGAATGTTATGGGAAATATTAGTAAAAGTATTGCTAAAACCAAGCATCCACTCTTGTTCCCTCCTCCACAGAGCCCATTACTTCACCACAGAAAGTGGTCAGGTGGTCAGTCATCTCCAAATCCATGCTCCACTCATCATCACCTTCTTGTCATTAACATGTGTGAAAAAGTGTCTGTGAGAGTGTGTTCTATCACCTTTTCAATGCTGCCAGACTGTTCCTCTGCCTCTTTCTTTGTCTGATGCCAAGACATGCTTTATGATGACAAAAATAGCCTTTTATTTACCTATGGGGTTTGCATACCTATACTCTCCTGCCAAGACAGGTAAGTAAGCAGCTGATCTATGTATCATTCTGGTGCACTGGTGCTTCAGGCTGCTGGGCAGTGAACTAATTCTTTATAACCTTGAATTCAAAAACTCATTTTCCTTCTTGCTTAAACTATGAAATGATGGCAGTAGTATCAGAAAAAAGTTCAGCCTGCTAGACCTAGCAAGCAGTTTGAGACAATTAGAGTCTGTGCTGAGTGCCCTACACTTCTCTTAAAAAGGGCACTTGAATCTCAACCTCAGTGCCCTTTATTGCTGTGGTTTGACTGATTGATGCATATTTGAGAGCAAGGTGTCAATGGGATGAAATGCATAGGCTTGCTGCTATCAATGAATCAAAAATCATCACCCAACAATGACAACTCAAAACAGTGAGGTAGTGGTCTAAGTTGTACGTTAATACCTTCTGGAAACTGGTCATATAAATGAGTGGAAAGGAGCAGTGAGAGAGTCCCTACAGCAGAATACCTCTAAGCTCTGCTATGGACTTCCCACATCACTTCAGGCAAATCTATCAAGACTGCTGTTTTGTAATTGCTTACAGGATGATTTCTTGTGTGTTTAAAGAACCTCAGAAAATCCCTCCACTGAGGCTTTACGATGTGGATGATTTAGGAGAAAACAAAATCTTGTCTTTCTGTATGGCTCCTGTCTATGGTGCCATGGTTAGATTCCATTCTGGTTGTGAGTTGTAACAGGGAAACAGTATTCACAGAAATAAAATCATATGAATGACATTGTGATTCTTAATCATTCAATTCTGAGTAGCTGGCATTTTACAGCTGCCTTGGTGTGTGTACCCTAAAGTAACTTGACAAACTCTTCAGGTTGTGTATGAGTAATGCTTAAACTGCAGCAAGGGAATGCATTCAGCAGCAGTGTTGAAAGCACCTCAGATAATGACATGATGTTTTTTTAATCACAGGAAATGTTAAAGGATGAAGTGCGCACCTTAACGTATAGAAACTCAATGTACCACAATAAACATGTCTTTAAAGATAAGATTGTCCTTGATGTTGGAAGTGGCACAGGAATCCTCTCCATGTTTGCTGCAAAGGCAGGAGCTAAGAAGGTATATGGGGTAAGAGGACTTTCATGTTTTGAGTTTGTGCATTTTATCTGAGACTTTGGCTTGGTGATTTACCTTTTCTTACGCATCTTGCTTTGAATTTCTTCTCTCTAAGCTCTTCTGTGGCTTGATTTAGAGTGGCTTCACTGGAGTTCTCTTGCTTTGTATGACTTGCAGTAGTGTGCCTTTTCCAAACAGCTATGATGGTGTTCCTTGTGTGGACTCTTTGGTGATCTGATGCAAACCCACATTTATTCTTGGTTGCAAGAAATTATTGAAACAACTCACTCCTACCCAACAGAGGTCAAAGGCTCTATCTTGCTTCTTGTAATGCTGAAGTTTGTAGTCCTGCAACTGTGTAGTCCTGGAAAGTATTGCACTTCTCCCTGTACATTACAGCTCAGCAAATCATGTTAAAAACAAAAGTGCATGTTTCCTGTCCTAACAATAATGCTTTGCAGAGGCAGAAGGGCACAATTACTGTAAATACACTGAACTTTGGGAGCATGAATGTGCAGCTTTCTCAGAGAAGTCACTAGCGAGAGCATGGATTTGCTTCCTAACTATCTTCTTGTATTCAGAATTGTTTGTATTGATTCAAAATGACAAATGCCATTTCTTTTTGCTTTGAACTTCTCTTTGTCCAGCAGACACTACATGACTTGGGAAGTAGACTTTATTTGTGTACTACTTGGTCAAAATTGTTTACTAGAACTTAGTTGGCTATACCTGTGCATTTGAAGACACCAAGGTGCTGAGTATCTAAACTGTGTGTGTCGTTGTTACTGGTAATGATACATGAGATACAAGGACACCTCTTCAATTCTCAGGCTTTTATTTTCAAAATCCAGTGTTAATTCTGAGGGACTCATCTGAGTGTTAAACTGGAGTATGGATGTCTAGATAGCTGAAATCAGAAAACGTCCAGAGTTTAAGCATGAGACTTAATACGAAGAATAGGCAGGTAGAATGTATTACGTACAAACACCACACACAATTTATTATCTCAAAGCCCCACAGAGAATAAACCTGTAGCCTTCTCTGGTGTAGGAATGCAGGTCTTGCACAAGGATGTTGCAGTGCTGTGGAAGTATAAGCACAGACACAGCAGTGATACTGTGTGCCTTCCCGTCTCCGAGATTTCTGGCCACCTCCCCACCCCTTATCCTGGCAGTGGTGCTTAGCTGATTCTATAGTGGCAGAAAATTCACCCAGTAAAAGAAAAGTAAATATTTTTCCACATTTTTTTGTTTGGTTTGGGGTTTGGGTTTTTTGTTTGTTTTTCTTTTTCTTTCTTTTTTGAGGTCTGGGGGGGCTGGGATGGTTTTTGTTTGGTTGGGGGTTTGTTTGTTTCAGTTTGGGGGATTTGGTGGGGGTTTTTTGGTTGGTGGTGGTTTGGGGTTTTATTTGTTTGGTTTTGTTTTGTTTGGTTTGGGGTTTTTTTGGTTGGTTGGTTGGTTGGTTGGCTGGGTTTTTTCCCACTTTGGAGTTCTTTACAGTGTAGGCTGTACCTCAAGCATTTATAAAGCTGTGTCAGCTGAGCAGTGTTCAGCACTGAAGCTGGGGGATGTGCTATCCAGGAAACTTAGCTCTCAAAGGAACTCAGGTGTGAAACTCCTCTGCTACACCCTAAGAGTTTCATCTTTCTTGGCACATGAGCTACCTCACCATGAACCCTGTCACACAGCAAGCTCCAGAGTTGTGTTTGTGTTGGAAAGCAGGGATTCCAGAGATTTCATAGTGGCAGTCTCACAGTAAAATTCAGACTTTATGGTCCTATTGGCAAAGAGCACCGTTGGAAACTGTGTGTTCCTTTTAAAAAGCAAACATTTGCCATGAGCTATTATATGGATGTTCCAGTTTCTTCCCTACAGTTAGATGTGATTTTTCAAATAGCATGGTGTTGACAAAAAAACCCTACAACTGTTGACAAATCCAGTGTTGATTTTCTTGCTGCAGTGCCACTAAGATCACTCTCCTCTTTCACACTCTTTCCCTTGAGGTTCACATTCCTCTGCCTGGTTCTTCTTATCCTCTCTTACTCACTGTTGGAACTTACTGGTTACCACTACCTTAGTCAACTAGCAGAACCATCTCTGGATCTTCAACAGGTGTAAATCATAGAATTACTGACTCACAGGAAGGTTTAATTCAGAAGACCTCTGGCTCAAAGCAGACTTACATTTAAAGCTATATCCCACAGAATCACAGAATGTTGAGGGTTGGGAGTGAACTCCAGAGATCCGAACCCCTGTGCCAAGCAGGATCACCTAGTGCAGGCCACACAGGAACACATCCAGGCATTTTTGAAGGCCCTCAGAGAAGGAGACTCCACAACCTCTCTGAGCAGCCTCTTCCAGTGCTCCATCACTCTCACCTCAAAGAAGTGTTTCCTCATGTTGAGCTGGAACCTCTTGTGTTGTGGCTTGTGCCTGTTGTTCTTTCTCCTGTCACTGGGCACTATCGGGAGAGGCTAGCATCTTCATCCTGACACCCACCCATCAGATATTCATAGATGTCAGTAAGATCTCCTCTCAGCCTTCTCTTCTCAAGACTAAACAGCCCCAGGTCTCCCAGTCTTTCTTCATAGAAGAGATGTTCAAGTCCCACAATCATCCTTGCAGCTCTCCACTGGACTCTTTCCAGCAGATCCCTGTCTTTCTTGAATTAGGGAGCCCAAAGCTAGACACAGTATTACAGGAGTAGTCTTACCAGGGCAGAATAGAGGTGGAGGAGAACCTCCCTAGACCTGCTAGACATTTTTTTTAATGCACCCCAGGATGTTGTTTGCCCTCTTGGCCACAAGGGCACATTGCTGTCCACTAGGACACCAAGATCTTTCTCCAGGGAGCTGCTTTCCAGCAGGATGACCCACCTGTTGTTATTCCTCCCCAGATGCAGAACTCTGCACTTTTCCTTATTTGCCTTGCCCAGCTCTCCAGCTTGTCCAGATCCCTTGGCAGAGCCTCCCTACCCTCAAGCAGATCAACACTCCTACCCATTTTAGTGTCATCTGCAAACTTACTGAGGGTGCCCTTAATTCCCATGTTCAGATCATTGATAAAGGTATTAAAGAGAACTGGCTCAAATACTGAGCCCTGGGGAACACCACCAGTGACCTGCTACCAACTGGATTTAATTCCATTCACCAACACCCTTTGGACTCAGCCAGTTTTTAACCCAGTGAAGCATCCACTCATCCAAGCCATGAGCAGGCAGTTTCTCCAGGAGGATGCTGTGAGAAACGGTGTCAAAGGCTTTAGCAATGTCCAGAGAAACAACATCCAGGGCCTTTCCCTCACCCACTAAGAGGGTCACCTTGTCACAGAAGGAGATGATGGTCATCAAGCAGGAGCTGCTCTTCACAAACCCGTGCTGACTGGGCCTGCTCACCTGCTTGCCCTGCACATGCTGCATGATGACACTCAAGATGACCTGTCCCATGACCTTCCCTGGCACCAGAGTCAGACTGATAAGTCTGTAGTTCCCCAAATCCTCCTTCCAGCCCTTCCTATAGAGGAGCATCACATTTGCTAATCTCCAATCAGCTGGGACCTCCCCAGCCATCCAGGGCTGCTGGTAAATGATGCAAAGTGGCTTGGTGAGCACTTTGGATACATGCCATCAGACTTGTGTATGTCTAAGTGATGCAGTAGGTGACTAACCATCTCCTCTTGGACTATGGGGGCTTCATTCTGCTCCCCATCCCTATCTTCCAGTTAAGGGACTGGGTATCCAGTGAACAACTGTTTCTACTGCTAAAGACTGAGGTATTGAGTACCCCAGCCTTTTCCTTACCTTTTACCACTATGTTCTCCCCTACATCAGAGATTCTCCTTAGTCCTCCTTTGGTTACTAATATATTTGTAGAAGGATTTCCTGTTCTCTTCAACAGCTGAAGCCAAACTAATTTCTCCTTGGGCTTTGGCCCTTCTTTTTTCTCACTGCATATTCTCATGACAATCTTCTTGTCCTCCTGAGTGGCCTGCACTTTCTTCCAACAACCATAGACTCTATTTCTCCCTAAGCTGCAACTAAATCTCTCTATTCAGCCAGGTCATCCTTATTCCCTGCTGACTTGTCTTTTGGCACATGGAGATGGCTTGTTCCTGCAACTTTAAGACTTCTTGACTTCTCTTTTGAACAGTGTGTAGCCTTCCTGGATACCTTGGCCCTTAAGGACTGCCTCCAAGGGACTCTGTCCACCAGGCTCCCAAACAAGCAAAGTCTACCCACCAGAAGTTCCGAGGGGCAGTTCTAATCACCTGCCTCTCCTCCAGTGGCTGAGAACCATTTCATGATGGCTGTGCCCAAGACAGCCCCCAACCATTACACCACCCACAAGTCCTTCTTCCTTCACAAGCAGCAGGTCCAGCAGGGTGCATTCCCTAGTTGGCACCATCACCAGCTCCATCTGGAAGTTATCCTCCACAAACTCAAGGCACCTCCAGAAGTGCTGCCTCTCTGCTGCTTTGTATTTCCAGGAGACATCAGGGAAGAAGAGGACAAGGACAAGCTGTCACAAGACTTCTGCAAGATGCCTAACAAATCTGTCTTCATTCTGGTTGGGTGGCCTCTAACAGTCTTCCACCAGGATTTCTGCCTAGTTGGCCTTACCCTGGTTCTTACCCATAAATACTCAACCCTATCATCATCATCCTTAACCTCAATGCAATCAAAACACTCCCTGACATAGAGGGTGTAAGAATCCATCCAAAGAACATTATCTGTCTCAACACTGTCATCAGAAATCAGGACCCCTGAAACTTGGACTAATATTCTTGCTAACATCTTGACATGAGTTTGCAGCAGTCTGCTTCAGTAATAAGTTACTGAATAAGCTACTGAGCCTGTACAATGGAATGTGGTTTCCATGGATATACAGGTGCAAGCTCCATGAGAAGGAAACTGATTGGTACCAGGAGCACCAAACCAATTCCAGTTGCCTAGTGAGCATCATGATGATAGATCATTCTACCTTCCCAGCTCATTCTGCCAGAGTGAGAAATCACAACTGCTGTCAAAAAAGGATTGATGTCCCAGGTTGATGAGGAAATTGTGAACCTTAGGTGAACTTTTCTCATTATAATGTTGTTGTAATGCAAAAACAGACCTCCTAGTCAAAAGCTACCCACCTCCAAGGCAGATCATGCCTCAGACACTCCTCCCAGGGCATAGACCACACTTCAGACACTTGTCCTTGGGCATGAGTGGAAGCCTCACTCGTGAGGGGTGGAGACAGTTGGGGAGAGGTGGAGAGAGGTGGAGATTGGCCATGGGCAGGTGTGTGATTGACTATATAGTCTCTCTAGCAATGAGACTTCAAAAGCTTTCCCCCCCAGGATCAAGAGAGCATCAGAAGGACCAGCAGGACTGGACCTTAGAACAGAGAGACATCTTTGGACCCTCACATTGTGTTGTGGGTTAAGTCTAGATGCCTTTACGAACCAGAGAGCTGACAGTCCTCCAAGGGACTAAGTGTGTACCAGAAATTGTAAGCTGTATTATTTTATCCCATAAGCCCTGTATCTGCTATATAAGCTGAGTGCAGAGATCATTCAGCCATTTTTTTCCCTGGCTTTCTACCTCTCTCTCCCTTCCGAGTGCAGATCCTTATCTCTTGCAACGTGGAGGTCTCCTGCCTGGCTCAGTTGTGGCAAAGCTAGTTTTGTAGCAGAGCCATTCAGCTGAGCTTGGGAGGGTAGGGAGGAAGGGTGTGAAGCCTGGGTTGTAGGGAGGCCTTTAGCTCAATGAGCTGGTTGTAAGCTGAGATGTGAATTCTGGGATTCTGCGTTCGTGTGAAGAGTGTAAATATTTGTACATGGTGTATCCATTTCCCTTTCCAAGTCTGCATGGAGCGTTTTACTCCCTTTGGAAGGGATGAAGTAGATTTTCTGTCTACTCTGAACCAAACTAAGACACATTGGTTGTAGCTATAAGCCTCTTTCTCTTCCCTCTCTCTCTGTGTTCTGGTTTCCTTTACCTTTCTCCTCTTGCACTGTTCTACCTGCCGTGCAGCACCGTTGTGGGCCAGTAACAAAGCTGGACTGTCGATTGAAGCAGCCCCCCGCCATGCTTTGCCTTAGTTGTCGCACTTCAAGATCACATCAAACAAACTGTTACAAGTCCACCGAATGGACCATGACACAGGGCCACACAACTGCCTCTTTTTCCTTGCCCATCTCTTCTGAAGAGTTTGTAACCATTAATTTTGGCACTCTGGTGGTGTGAGCTATCCCACCACGCTTCTGTGATGGGTACCCTATCAGAATTTCCCAGATACACAATGGCTTCCAACTCCTCCTGTTTGTTTCCCATGCTGCGTGCTTTAGTGTAGATGCACTTCAGTTGGTCTGAAGGTCTTGCCACCTTTTTGCAGGGAGAAGTCCCAATTGCTATGTGGCTGTTCTCAGATGCTCCTGTCGTTGCTAATTTATCAGTAACCATAGCATCCTTGCTGCCATGTGCCATTCCCTACCTCCACTGATGCAGCAGACCTCCCTAGCACACCATCCTTAAAGTATTGGTGTGCTGTCCTCAGGCTTGTTTCTAGCAAGCCTGGTTTTGTGCCCTAACCCCATCCAATCTAATTTAAAGCTATTTCAATAAACTCTGCTAGCTTGTGGGCTAGGATCCTTTTCCCCTTTGAGACAGATGTGTCCTGTCTGTTGCCAGCAGACCTCATGTCCTGTAAATCAACCCATGATTAAAAAGTCCTGCCAGAGACGCCAGGCTTGGAGCCAGGCACTGATCTCCTGGCTGTTCCTGTTTATTCCCTCATCACACCCTCAACTGTGGGGATAAATGAGAACACTACTTGCACTCCTGATTCCTTAACCAGTTGTCCTAAGGCCCTGAGGTCTCTCTTCTTTGCCCTTGGACTTCTTGTCGTTACTTCATGACTGTCTACCTCAAAGATCAGCAGGAGATAGTAGTCTGAGGGCTGCACTGGGGAGGGAAGCTTTCTCCATACATCACTAACCTGGGCCCCCAGGAGGCAGAGGGCTTCCTGAAGACGTGGATCTGATCTGCATATTGGGCCTTCCACTCCCTTCCAAAGTGAGTCACCCGTGGTGTCGTGGTTTGGGAGGCCAATTCTCCCACCAGGGGCAAAAATAATGACTCAGACAAAGGGATTGCAAGAAATGGTGGAAAGTTTAAATGGAAAAAAAAAACCAAAAAAACAACAACAGTGAAAATTTTACAGAAAACCACAAGCACTGTGACAAGAGAGAGAGATGCCAAAACATACCCAAGAACATCCCATCCCCACCTGGGGGTACACCCAAAACACCCTAGGGCTCTTTCTCCCCCCCCCAACCCAGCCCTGGGCCTGGGCAGGCCCAAGGGAGGCAGCTCAGGCCATTCCACCTAGGCAGCAGCAGGGGACGAAAGAGGAAGTGAAGCCCCCGCGCTGATGTGTTATGGGGGAGCAGGGTATCATGGGGATGGAATACCTGGTTTCCTGTGACCACCCCCCTGGGCTGGGCCCACCCCTTGGGACCTCCCAGGTGTGGTCTGTGCAGTGGCATCCGGGCCAGCACCCAGCCTGAACCACCACACATGGCAATTACCCTTCTTTTATTCTTAAGAGATGTTTTAATGTGGAGTCAGGACTGCCTAAACCTCAGCAACTCTTACAGCCTGGGTGACCCTCATCACTGTATTCCCATGCTCCAGTCACAGGACCCATCCCAGCACATCTCAGTGATGTCATAGCCCTTCAGGCATGTGCATGTCTCTCCTCCTGTTTGTTCTCCATGATATGTGCATTGGTATAGAGGCATTTAAGTTGGGCTGCTGTTGGAGCTGGTTTGAATTCTCATGTACTCTTCAGGACTGCCCAGCCTGTACTTGTGCTTAGGATTGCCCAAACACAGGCGCAGGACCTTGCACTTGGCTTTGTTAAACTTTGTGAGTTTGGCACTGGCCCATCTCTCAAGCCTCATAAATATGAATACAGACAGGAAAACTGATTGTGTTATAAATGTCTGTCAGTACAGACAAGGCATACAGTCTGTACAGTTTACAGCAAAGGACAAAGAAGCTGGATGGAGAAAAAGGACAGAGTTCTTCCCAAGGGATTCGTATGACTTGCCACTTGTGTGTCCTGCGACCCTGAGTGCCACTCTCTGGGCTCAGCCTCCAGCCAGTCCCTAACCCAGCTCAGAGTGCTGCTGTCCAAGCCAGGGGCTGACAGCTTGGCCAGGAGTTTGCTGTGGGGGACAGTGTCAAAGGCCTTGCTGAAGTCCAGGCAGACTACATCCACAGCCTGCCCCACATCCACCAGGCAGTCACCTGGGCATGGAAGGAGATCAGGTTGCTTTTATGCTAAAAACTTAAGCACAAACCTAAAACTAATTACTTTTTAATTCCTTTCCTAGTCAAAGCTCAGAACTGGTCACAGGAAAAAACATTGAGATTGAGATGTGGGTGGGCAATTTCAGTAATTTCTTATGTGTGAAATGCCTGTGTTCTTTTTTACAGCATGCAATACCACAAATGTTAGATTTCCCATGGAAAAGAGCAATTGCTTCTTGACACAGACCCCTACAGACATAGTTCTAATTTTACATTATTCACTAAATTTTGATGTATTTTGCTTTGCAAGATACATGAAGACCATGCTAATTCATTCCCTTCAGCAGTTTTTTATAAAGAAAGAGGCAATATTCTGAAGTAGCAGATAAAAATCAAGCAATATGACTAACAAATTATGTAATTTTGTGGTTAGGAGCTCTTTTCCCCACATTTCAACAGTTTTAGAAACAATATTGTCTGTGTAAGCAACTTTAACTCAATATTGAAACTGCAGTTTACAGTGTCATTGATCACAGTCCTGCCCACACGGGTTTGATTTAATCATTATCAATGCTGAAGTGTTCTGCTGCCATCAGTAGATTTATTCATATAGCTGAGACCTCTACCACATAATAACTCTTGCTCTTGCTTTTTCTCTCTTTGTTTCCTAGGTTGAATGCTCAAGTATATCTGACTACTCAGAAAAAATTATCAAGGCCAACCACTTGGACAACAGTAAGGCATATAAAAATACTTTCTTCAGAAAAAGGAGGAGTTAGTTGGTTGGTTGTTTGCTTGCTTGCTCCTGGTTCCTTATGTTGTGTGGGTTATATATAAATTGCATTTTGCACAGCAGCTCCTCGTGGAAGCAGTTGCTTATACACTCCATTGTGTATATACACAATAGAGGCAAATGGGTTTCATCAGCGAGCAGTTTGAATTAGCAAGGCCCACAGAATGCTCCCATGTTAGAGCTGAACTTCTAAAATGAATTCTTCCATTTGAATTCCACCTCATCTCTTCAATAGGATGTATGCAAACAAAGCAAAACAAGGTTCAAAGCAAAAAGTATTCCAAAGACACATTTTTCACTCTTTCTTTTGACTTCCAACTTTACCAAAGGCATTTTTTGCCCCTATGGAGCCACACTCTCGCACAGATGAGAATGCTACATTCTCACAATAGCAGTAGCAGATTTTTTTTTTTCCATGAAAAGCAAACTGCTGAAATTTCCAGGGATGTGGAAACACACCTGTTAAAAAAATGCTACAAGTACCCCCAACCTACTGAAAACTCTGAAGGAAAAAAGCCTCCAACAAACTCTGGTTGCATCTCTTCAGTCCTCCTCCAAATCACTGCACGCAAGATAGAAACCTAAAAATCAGGCTTTTTGTAACTGCCTGTTTCAGTGTGCTGTTTGTAAGAGCACAGCAGCACACTTTGTAAGAGCAGAGTCTAGCTGGCTAGACTGCATCATTTGCAGCTGCTTTAAAGTTGTGTCTGTGCTGTGCTTTGCACAGGAATGGATTTCTGCTGATGATCTGTTCAGCTGCTGCTGTCACTGGCAGCTTCTGATGAACATGAAGCTGTTTGGAAGGAGAATTTACTGTACTCAAGTGATGTGGTGTGAAAGAAATAGCCATAGTGTAGAATGTAAGGGGCCAGCCAGAGCATGCAACTTCTGGTTCAGGAAAAGAAAGAAGAAAAGTACCAGAATATAATCTCCTCTACAGTAGGAATAAGGCACTAAAACAATGAGGTGTTGACTTCAGCTTGGCCTCACTAAGCCTGGCTTCACCCTGCCTGACCAACCTAGTGGCTTTCTACAATGGAGTGACTACAACAGTGGACAAGGGAAGGACAATGGATGACATCTACCTGAACTTCTGAAAGGCCTTTGATATGGACACCCCCCACCCCCCCCCCCCAGCATCCTTAAGTTGGAGGCATGTGGATTTGATGGATGGACTGTGTGGTGCATATGGAACGGGATGTATGGTCATACCCAGAGGGTAGTGGTCAATGGCTCATTGTTCAGGTGGAGACTTGGGTCCACACTAGGACTAGTGCTGTTTAATGCCTTCATCAATGATATAGACAGTGGAACAGAGCACAGCCTCAGTAAGTCTGCAGATGACATGAAGTGGAGTGGTGCTGTTTGTATGCCAGAGGGACGGGATGTCATGCAGAGGGATGTGGACAAGCTGGAGAAGTGGGCCTGTGTGAACCTCATGAGGCTCAACAAGGCCAAGTGCACCTGGGTTGGAACAATTCCCATCATCAATACTGTCTGTCTAGGGGATAATGCAATTGAGAGCAGCCCTGCAAAAAAAGGCTTAGAAAAAGGGGTACTGATGGGTGAAAAGCTGGACATAAACCAGCAATGTCTGTTACAGACCACCCATCCAGGGTGAAGAGGCTGATGAATTATTCCATAGGCAGCTAGAGGCTGTCTCAAGATCACCAGACCTTGTTCTCATGGGCAACTTTACCCTGCCTGATATCTGCTGGGCACTTAACACAGTAGGGAGGAGGCAGTCTAGAAGGTTCTTAGAGTGCATGGAGGACAGCTTCTTATCCCAGCTGCTGTGTGAGCCTACCAGGGGTAAGGCTTTGCTTAACCTTCTTTTTACAAGCAGAGAAGGGCTGGTGGGAGATGTGGTGGTTGGAGGCTGTCCGGGCTCCAGTGACCATGAGATAATTGAGTGCAAGCTAAGAGGGGCAGCAAGAAGACCTCCACTCTGAACTTCTGGAGGGCAGACTTCAGGTTGCTCAAGGAACTACCTCAGAAGGTACCTTGGGAAACAGCCTTTGAAACCAAAGAGGTCCAGGAGGGCTGCAGCTGCTTCCAGAAAGAACTCTTGAAGGCCCAGAGCAGGCTGTGCCAGTGTGCTGGAGATGAGCCCTGGGGCAGACAGCCTGGATGGGCAATGAGCTGCTGGGTGAATTAAGGGAAAAAAGAGGAGACATCATCTTTGACAGGAAGGAGAGATGACCCATGGAATGTGTAAGGATGTTGCTAGGTCATGCAGGAAAAACATTAGAGAGGCAAAAGCACATTTGGAGCTTAGCCTGGCACTGCTGTGAAGGACAACAAAAAATCCTTCTAGAAATTTATTAATAGCAAGAGGAGGGCAGGGACAACCTCCACTGCTTGGTGGACACGGAGGGGAACATAGTAACTAAAGATGAGGAAAAGGCAGAAGTGCTTAACACCTTCTTTGCCTCAAATTTTAATAGCAGGATAGGTTGTCTGGAGGACAAGTGGCCTCCTGAGCTGACAGAAGGAGCCAGGGAGCAGTGTAGTTCCCCTGTGATCCAGGAGGAAGTAGTGAGAGACCTCCTTAGCTGCTTGGATCCCCACAAGTCCATGGGACCGGATGGCATCCATCCTAAGGTGCTGAGAGAGCTGGCAGATGAGCTGGCCAAGCTGCTTTCCATCATTTTTCAGCAGCCCTGGCTCACTGGAGAGGTCCCAGAAGACTGGAAGCTGCCAACATGGTGCCCATCCACAAGCAGGGCCGGTTGGAGGAGCCAGGGAATGATAGGCCTGTCAGCCTGACCTCAGTGCCAGGCAAGGTCATGGAACAGCTCATCTTGAGTGCAATCACACAGCACTTACAGGATGGCCAAGGGATCAGGCCCAGCATGGATGTAGAAAGGGCAGGTCCTGCCTGACCAACCTGATCTCCCTCTATGCCCAGGTGACTGCCTGGTGGATGTGGGGCAGGCTGTGGATGTGGTCTGCCTGGACCTCAGCAAGACCTTTGACACTGTCCCCCTCAGCAAACTGCTAGCCAAGCTGTCAGCCCCTGGCTTGGACAGCAGCACTCTGAGCTGGGTTAGGAACTGGCTGGAGGCTGAGCCCAGAGAGTGGTGGTGAATGGTGCCACAGCCAGCTGGCAGCCAGGCACCAGTGGTGTGCCCCAGGGATCAGTGCTGGGCCCCAGCCTGTTCAATATCTCTATTGATGATCTGGATGAGGGCACTGAGTCCATCATCAGTAAATTTACAGATGACACCAAGCTGGGGGCAGGAGTTGATCTGCTGGAGGGCAGAGAGGCTTTGCAGAGGGACCTCGACAGGCTGCACAGATGGGCAGAGGCCAAGGGCAGGAGATTGAACACATCCAAGTGCCGGGTTCTGCACATTGGCCACAGCAACCCCAGGCAGTGCTACAGGCTGGGGTCAGAGTGGCTGGAGAGCAGCCAGGCAGAAAGAGACCTGGAGGCACTGTTTGACAGCTGGCTGAACATGAGCCTGCAGTGTGCCCAGGTGGCCAGGAGGCCAATGGCATCCTGGCCTGCATCAGGAGCAGTGTGGCCAGCAGGAGCAGGGAGGTCATTCTGCCCTGTACTCAGCACTGGTTAGGCCACACCTTGAGTCCTGTGTCCAGTTCTGGGCCCCTCAGTTTAGGAAGGATGTTGACTTGCTGGAAGGTGTCCAGAGAAGGGCAACAAAACTGGGAGGGGTCTGGAGCACAGCCCTGTGAGGAGAGGCTGAGGGAGCTGGGGTTGCTTAGCCTGGAGAAGAGGAGGCTCAGGGGAGACCTTATTGCTGTCTACAACTCCCTGAAAGGTCGTAGCCAGGTGGGGGTTGGTCTCTTCTCCCAGGCAACCAGTACCAGAACAGGAGGACACAGTCTCAAGCTGTGCCAGGGGAGGTTTAGGCTGGATGTTAGGAAGAAATTCTTCCCAGAAAGAGAGCTTGGCCATTGGAATGTGCTGCCCAGGAAGGTGGTGGAGTCACCATTGCTGGAGGTGTTTAGAAAGAGACTGAATGAGGCACTCTCTTCCAACCTGGTCTATCTATTCTATTCTATTCTATTCTATTCTATTCTATTCTATTCTATTCTATTCTATTCTATTCTATTCTATTCTTCTATTCTGTTCTAATGTGCACTCACAGCCAATCCTGGGCTGTACCAAAAGAAGTGCAGCCAGCAGATTGAGAGAAGTGATCCTACTCTGCTCTGGAGAGAACTCAACTGGAATACTGTACCCTGCTCTGGGGCCCTCAACACTAGAAGGAAATGAAACTGAAAAGCCAGGAAGGGACTGTTTACAAGAACATGTAGCAATAGGACATGGGGAAAGGTTTTAAACTAGAGTCATGTAGATGTAGATTAGACATTAGGAAGACGTTCTTTGCTAGGAGATACTAGGGGAAACACTGGAGGGAGGTGGTGGTAGCCCCATACCTGGAGACATTCAAGGTCAGACTTGATGGGGCTCTGAGCAACCTGATTTAGTTATACACATTCCTCCTCACTGCAGGGGGTTGGACTTCCTATGCTTTCTATGATTCTGTGATCATACACCTCGGGTGCAGAGCCTGTATACTCCCAGAATGGCCTTTTATCAGATAGCTACACGAGCAGCATGCCACAAATGAGTTCACATTTGGATTTTCATCAACAAGAACTGTGTGTGAAGGGACCATAAAATCATAGAACCATTAAGGTTGGAAAAGACTTCCAACTATTAACCTAATCATCAAGTCCACCACTAAAGCATGTCCCTGAATGCCATGTGCACATGTTTGATAATCAGAACAAAGAAGAAAGGTCCAGTGTGCTCCAGAGGTTGTGGAAGGTGTTTATCTCTGCTTCTTCCTCCTGTTTCTCCTAGGAGCAAGTGGTTGTCAGAACTGTGGAAGGAAAAGTAGAGAGCCCAGTCTTTGGCAGAAGACTTGCCTGTGCAGAGTCAGCAGTCTGTCCAGCTGCAGTTTAGTCTGCACTGTAAATGGGTTTATATTAATGCATCTACACACTGACCCAAAGGATCTTGTTGCTCAAGGAATTTTTTTGCCCCCCATTGAGTAGAGAAATGTAGAGTCAGCAAAAAGGCTGACTCAAGAGAAAACCCACTGTTTCTAGAACAGATGCAATACAGCTGGGGACATCACAATCTGTTCCCACATGATGCCTTATGAAGATAATTCATCACAGTGAAGGGGGGTGAGAGGAGCTTGTGTTGCTGCTGCTTACATTGTGGCTGTTCCAGGTATAGAGGGCTTCAAAGGCTGCACATATGTCACTCTGGCAGGTGTCAACAGTGCTGAAATTCACCACCCAAAAAACTGGCAGTCAAAGGTCTCTGGAGAAAAGAGAAATAAAGATAAATTCTTGCTGGAGCTTATAGGCAGTAAAAGCCTTCAGTGTAACAACAGAACTGTTAACTGTGAAAGGAACATGTTTCAGAATGGGAAGGAGAAGAGGGAACTCTGCTCTAACAGCTGATGCTTTGTGTTACCAGTCTGAGCCAATGTTCCAAACTTCTAAGGGGGCAGTCTGGATTAAAAGTTTGCTATGCACATGAAGTGGCAACATCTGGCTAGAATAATACTAGTAGTGCATGTCTTTGGGGAAGACAAAAGGCTCATTTTCCCTGGGATGAGTTCTAAAAATCACCCAACCCACACTTCCTGTTAACAGCTAAATCCTAATCAAAGAACCTTCATTTTCCTCAAATTGAATCTTGACCACTTTTATCAGTAACAATTACTGTTGTTAAAAATTGCTGTTTATTAATACGGTAATATTATAAACGAGTAATGTAAAGCAAAATATTCCCTACTCACTGTATTCCTCAACTTCAAGTGCATCAGTTACCTTTTCACAGTATCACAGCATCACCAAGGTTGGAAGAGACCTCAAAGATCATCAAGTCCAACCTGTCACCACAGACCCCATGACTAGACCATGGCACCAAGTGCCACATCCAGTCACCTCTTGAACCCCTCCAGGGACGGTGACTCCACCACCTCCCTGGGCAGCACATCCCAATGGTGAATGACTCTCTCGGTGAAGAACTTTCTCCTCACCTCCAACCTAAACTTCCCTTGGTGCAGCTTGAGACTGTGTCCCCTTGTTCTAGAGCTGGATGCTAGAGAGAAGAGGCCAACCCCTTCCTGGCTACAACCACCTTTCAGGTAGTTGTAGAGAGCAATGAGGTCTCCCCTGAGCCTCCTCTTCTCCAGGCTAAGCAACCCCAGCTCCCTCAGCCTCTCCTCACAGGGCTGTGCTCCAGACCCCTCCCCAGCTTTGTTGCCCTTCTCTGGTGTGGTGGGTTAACACCCTTTCCTGAGAACAAAAGAACAAAGCAGAGTGGAGGGCTTGCAGGTACTTTTCACTCCCTGCAGGGCATTTTTCGCCTGGGAAGCTGAGTCTGTTCCACTCCCCCCTCCCTGCCCAGCTAGGGTATAAAAAGCAGGACCTCATAGCTGTTGGCCCCGGCTTCTCTGGCTCCTGCCTCTACTGGATGAGAGCTGCTGCAGCTGCCCTCCTGCTCCTCTGCCACGTGGTCAGACCTGATCCTTGTCCCTGTCCCTGCTGCCTCCACGCTTCCTCAGAGAAAGGCTGGTTTTGTATTATTCTCTTGTTTTTGTCCCCCTCCCATCCACCCTTGTTCCTTGCCCTTGTGAACCTTTTCCTGTTACATATATATATATATATATATATTGCTTAAAGACAACTCTTTACCTCTCTACTTCCAAGCCAACTCCAAATTATTGTTTGGTGGATTTGCTCCTTCCTTTTCTCCCCTCTCTGTTGGGAGGGAGGAGGGGGGGAGTGGGGGAGAGATTCTCAGCCTTGCCCCCCCCTTAATTTCCAGTTAAGGCTCAAACCACCACATCTGGACACCTTCCAGCAACTCAACATCTTTCCTAAACTGAGGGGCCCAGAACTGGACACAGGACTCAAGGTGTGGCCTAACCAATGCGGAGTACAGGGGTACAATGACTTCCCTGCTCCTGCTGGCCACACTATTCTTGATACAGGCCAGGATGCCATTGGCCTTTTTGGCCCCCTGGGCACACTGCTGGCTCATGTTTAGGCAGCTGTCAAGAAACCAGATCCATGAGCCTTTACCCACTACAAGAGACAATATAAATAGCAGACAAACACAAGCTGAAAATGATTTCTCTGTAGAATCTGGAATACAAGTGTAAATAGGAAGTATATTTTTTAAAAGTCAAAAAATAATTGGTGCATTGTGTAGGGATCCTAAATGAAATGTTTGATACAACTGAATTAAATATGCTATTCTACTGCATCAATCTTCCAGGGTATTTTAATTTCCTTGAAACTGATTTGATGACAGAATCCCTGACAGCAATGTTTTCCAGCGGTCATTTCAGATGACTGTTGAAAGTTGTGCAGGTCTAAACCAGCCAGATGATTCAGAGTGAGAAGGACAGTACACTAGAGAAGATTTGGTCATGAAGCAGCAAGGAATGAAAAATTATTCTCTCATGAGAAACCAATGTTTGTACAAACTTTCTTGTTTGCATACTGTCAGGCTAGATATGACGACTTCAGCTGAGTCAGTTCCCCCTTAGTTTCCTCATTGTGAAGCCAGCATAATATAGTGGAAAAGAAAATGAGAATTAGTTCCATAAACACCTGGTATCTCAGGGGTGAGATCGTGTATCCCTGCAGAGATGTTAAACGGATTCTGGGTGAATTCTTTGCGTTCCGTGTCAATGATCTATAGATGCAGATGTGTGTAAAAATGAGATCATGCAGGTAACCAGGTAAGGCCTGTTGTTCAGTTGCTTTTTAATATATGGGTTTTATTTGGCTTGGGTTTTTATCTTTTCTACTGATTCTAAAACTTCTGTTTATTGTACTTATTGAGTTTTAAAATAGCCTTGAGTCGCGGGAGTGGAGAAAATGATGCTGAAAAGGTCAGCCTGACATTCACCAGTAAGGAGCTTAGTAAGATGTTTTGTGAAACATATTTCTTTGGATTCTTTTTTCAGTAATCACAATATTTAAAGGTAAAGTGGAAGAAGTTGAATTACCTGTGGATAAAGTAGACATCATCATCAGTGAGTGGATGGGTTACTGTTTGTTCTATGAATCAATGTTAAACACAGTCATCTTCGCACGAGACAAATGGCTGGTAGGTGCTCTGCATGTGACACTCTTTGCTGCATCAGTCATCTTTATTTTCTGACTATAAGCCTTCCCTCTCCTGCTCTCACAATAACAAGACATGGTTACATCTCCAAGTGCCATTTCTTAGACTTTAATGTAAAGATTAACAAAGGGCATCTCAGTGAATGAGCTTTGCTCATTCTGACTGCTGGTGAAATACCTGATGACATTGCTGCAGGCTGCAGGAGTTTCTCAGATTAAAGCTGATGTGACAGTCTGAAGGAAAACAATAAAGGCATGCAGGGGGTGCTTGTCTGGTTTTTGTATGTGCAGTTCAAAATGTGATGTCTTTGTCAGGTGAATAGATTACGAGATCCATTTCCCCACAATTCATCAACAGAAACCTGGAGGGCTAATGTTTCCAGACCGAGCTGCTTTGTACGTGGTAGCAATTGAAGACAGACAGTATAAGGACTTCAAAATTCACTGTGAGTAAATGCCTAAGAGTAACACTTTTTTAATAGTTATTTCCCCAGAATATTTGCTTTATTGTGGTTGACTCTAATTTCTTTGCTGGCAAAGTTTTGCAAAAGCCAAGCAATGATGTTGACCAGGCCAGAACTCTTAATATAAACATGAACACTGATAAAGCCCTACTCTGGTGATAGATTTAGGAAATTCACAGTGATTTAGAGAGCACAAGGGAAAGATGCATGAACAAATTGATGTAGAGTTGCTTAGAGTAATCTTAGTACCTTTACCTCTAGTTCTAAATGTATATTTTAGGAGATTTAGGTTTTGGACTGCTATTAAAATTGATAATATTCTTTTCCCATCCTGATGCTGGTTTTTATTTTTCACATGAGAAAACCAAACAACCAAAGAAAGATGCAAATGAATTGTCCATGTTAAGAAGTAGGAGTAGGGAGGGGATTGTCCCCTTGTACTCAGCTCTGGGGAGGCCACACCTTGATATTGTGTCCACTTTTGGGCACCTCAATACAAGACAAGTGTCAAGGTGCTGGAGCCAGGGCAGAGGAGGGCAAGGAAGCTGTGAAGGGCCTGGAGAATAAATCTTACAAAGAGCAACTGAAGGTGCTGGGGATGGTTAGTGTGAAAGAGAGGAGGCTGAGGGGGAGACCTCGTGGCTGTCTACAGCTCCCTGAAAGGACATTGTCGAGAGGCTGATGCTGGTCTCTTCTCACAGGTAATTAGTGACAGAACAAGAGGGAATGGACTCAAGCTGTGACTGGGTAGGTTTACACTGGACATTAGGAAAAAAAATTTCACAGAAAAACTGGTCAGGCATTGGAATGTGCTGCCCAGGGAGGTGGTTGAGTCATCAACCCTGAATGTATTTTAAGGTTGTATGGATGTGGTGCTTGGGGGTATGGTTTAGGGGTGAACTTTGTAGAGTAGGGTTATTGGCTGGACTTGGTGATCCTGAGGGTCTTTTCCAACCTGAATGTTTCTGTGATCTATGAAATAAGCTTTAAAAATCTCATAAATAACCTTGTGGAAAAAACAGCATTGTAATGCTTTTCTAACTTGTAAAAATACTTTGTGAGGATATTAAAATTAAAAATAAGTATCTCACATTTTCCTTTTATTTTGATGTGAAAAAAATTTCTAAACTTTATTTGCTTACTTCATAGATACTTAAACTTGTCTTTTCCTTTATATTTCAAATGTGCTTTTTTTCTCCTTTAAGTCTCTTTGAATAATTGATGCTGCTAGGGACTTCTACAGCTCCAGCCTCCTGCTAAAAGTCACCATCACTGGAGGTGTTTAGGAAGAGCCTGGATGAGGCACTTGGTGCCATGGTTTAGTTGATTAGATGGTGTTGGGTGATAGGTTGGACTTGATGATCTCAAAGGTCTGGTTAGTTCTATGCTATTCTCTATTCTATTCTATTCTCTATTCTATGCTATTCTATTCTATGCTATTCTATGCTATTCTATGCTATTCTATTCTATTCTATTCTATTCTATTCTATTCTAAAAGCAGGCCAGATTTCAGTTCAGACAGATCACTCAGGGCCTTGCACTGCAGCCAGGGTAGGGGGATTCCGTAGCATCTCTGAGCACTTTACTCTCAGGAGTAAGTATGTTTCTGAATATCCAGTCAGAATTTTCCTGTGGAACCTTGCCTTCATTGTCCTTTGTCAGAGGATGGGAATCTGTTTCTGTAGCAGCAGAATGCAATTAGATCTGCCCCAGGCTTAGCAAACCAAATTTTCTTGGACACCTCTCATATCTTAGCATGTGGTTCACATTCATCTCCAGAAGGTCATAGTGCTGGTTCGCATTCAACTTGTCTCTCAGATCCTCCAACTTCAGATTTACTAAGTCATAATAATGTTGATGAAATAAGTTCTACATTATTTCTCTCTTTTTAAAGTTTTGGGTTTGCTTTTATTTATTGTTTTTATAGCTGGTCAATTTGACTTCAAGGCATTTTCTATTAGCAGGAGGAATAAATCCACAAAATTCCAAAGCAATTTTATTTGCCAAGGATTCGTAGAAACCCTTGGTTACAATTGGTGGTTCAGTCAATCTTTACATGAAAATGCCTAAGTCCTCATTCTTTGCCTCCCAGCTCCTCTCAGAAGAGAAAGCTTCCTATTTCTGTAATCAAATTCATTATCTGGAATATAGCAGGTGACATAGAAAATTGGTGTAGGGAGGAAAGAACTAAAGGATTGCTGAAAGTTAGGGGATTGTAAAAAAATGTTTCAAATTTAAGATGCTTTGAGAAACAAACAATATTTTTAATTATTATTGCTAATCTTTGACACATCCATTTGCATTGACAGGGTGGGAGAATGTGTACGGCTTTGACATGACCTGTATTAGGGATGTTGCCATGAAGGAGCCTTTGGTGGACATAGTAGATCCAAAGCAAGTGGTGACCAATGCCTGTTTAATAAAGGTTTGGTAATTCCAAGTATATCTAATTATGAATGTTTAAACCTAACTGCAGAATTCTTTGGAGATCTGCTTCTTATGTTTCACTACTGTCTTTGTGTGCCTTCATCTCGCTGCGGAATGCCGTTGCACTACGAAGGAAAATTGTGCAGTTCTAAATTAGTTAGTACTAGTATGTTGCCCATACCAAATACCATCCCCCCAGCAAATATGGACTACCTTGACTAAGTATGGCATATCCAAAAGCAAGCTGCTCCTTCTGATCCCTTTGGTTACTACTCACTGTAACTTAAGACTCCTACAAATGATACATGTGCAAATAGTGGATAAATAGAGACATGGTGTGAACTTTAATTGTCCTACCTTCTTGTTAATGGAGGTTGCAAATGCTCCTGAGGAGAAGGTGTGAATTAATTATATTTGCAGTTTAAAAGACTGAAGCATCAGTTTCTGCAATGGTCAGCTCTAATGAAATAACTCTTAATTTATTCCAAAGCAAGAGATAGAAATGGAACTTAATTTATTTGTACAACTTCCTGGTTGCTAGCCCAAACATCTGCAGCCAGGAGTTAATCTGTATCCTGTTCTACGTATGAGACTACTCTCTGATAACAAGACCAGGTTAAGAATCCATAGCCTGCAGGAAAAGATGAAAGCTCTAAAATTCCTTCCACGTGAAGGAACCCTCATGTGGGGCTACTTTCATGAATAAGGCGATAGCAGTGGCACTCAGGTCCGAGAATCCAAGACTGTTCTCATTGATCCCAAGGACTCAGTTCTAATTTTTCCCTATCACTTTTTGCTGGTAACAAACACAACATTAAGTATTGCCATATGCAAAAAGGCAAGACAGAACCTTTACTGCAGAACCATTACTGAAGGCAGCAAGAAGAAACAGAAGTAGCAATACTCTGTGAGTGTGTGTGCATGCACAGTCCATCTGCACTTAGGGGAACACAAGATAACTGTGTCTGAAAATAGCCTGAGCCAGAGCAAATCGAAATTGCCATACACACATAAACATATGAATTATGTCTGGAGAGTGAGAGACTGGGTGGCAAAAGGGGTTGGCTTCTCTGGAATAAAAAAAGTCATACAAGGTGCATGCCCTTAAATGAAGTGCAAGTCTGATGCTTTCTTTAGAACGTTTTTGAGAGTAATTTGGTTTAAGAAGACAGAAATGTTTTTCTGACTGTTGCTATTCAGGTCTAATATTTAATTCTACACAGCCTGATATCTTTTGTCCATACAATGAATGGTGTTTTACTGTCTACCTTGGAAGCAAAGGGGATAGTAACTAGACAAGCAGCAGCCACTCCTTGTTCAAGAATCTGTCCCCCATCCCTAATATCACAAAGTGATGAGTCAGAAAAGAGAGCCCTGTCAGTGAAAGGCAGGAAAGAGAGAGGCTTTTGTTCACGTTAGCAATCTAGAAGCAGGAAGACTGAGACTTTCTTCTTTTAATTTAATTTACTTTTACACAGGGTTGATTTATATGAAGTATATTTCTTTGATGTTGAAAATATTTGTGAAGTCAAAGAATAATAGTAGCCTAAGAAAACATTAGGAATAAACAAAGTATTAATGTTTAATTATGCAGATGTTTTATTATAGCATTTCAAGATGGCACAGCTTATTAATATTAGATTCACAGAAGGGTATTGTAGGGGTGTATTCAAACCACAGCCAGCTACCTTAGGGTGCTTGCTAGATGAGTCTGGGTTCTCTGTACATTAATCAGTAGATGGATTAGTCACTAAATGCAGATCAGTCAGAGCCCTGTGCTTCTGTTCTACAAAATCAGCAAAATGTCCTCATTAGTACTCTCAGGAATCAGATGTAACCCAAGTCTTGAACTCTTCAGGAACCTCTAGCCACTAAGCCACAAGTGCACTGGGGATGGTGCATGCAGGAAGTAGAGCATCTTCTCTGTTGTGAAAGCAATTCCTCTTGGAATGATCTCTTAAATATGTGCTAGAAGCACAGGAATTTTCCTGGCAAGTAGCTGTCTTCTGTTTGAATTCCAAACCAGTTCAGCTGGGGAAGGTAGATGGACCAGAGCATCTTCAAATTGCCAGAGACAATAACTGATTTCAGGAAAAGTAGCATTCTCAGGGCCTACTGCTTTCAGTAACATGGCCTGGAAAATGGCAGTTTGTTTCCAGCTCAGTAAAGCAGTTGCAGTTTTTTTCTCTGATCCCCTTACACATTAAAGGAACACAAAGGGGTTTGGGTTGACACAAACCTTTATCTCCTTGTTAATTTTTATTTGATGTCAGCACCAGAGACTACATGTGGTGGGGTGAGAAAGTTCCCACACACACACAAAGAAAGAAACCACAGCTAGCTCAGTCGGAAAGGCAGATGAAAGCTCTATTTACAGGCATCAATGGAATGCAATGAATATGTACACAAATATACAATATTTACAATAGATACAGAAATACACAGCAATGAACACAATGCAGAAAAGCCTTTTCCCTCCAGCCGGCCAGGGGGGTCCCTGAACCACCCTCTCTCCCTCCCTACCTCCCCTTTTTCCCAAAAAGGGTTAGAGAGAGAGAGAAAGGCAATTAAGGAGAAAAATTCTGTTAGCTCAAAGCGAATGCAAGAATTAGCTTTCTTATCTGGTTAGCTTTGGTAATTCCTGTCTGTCTGGAAAAAAAAGCTCTTGCTTCAGAGAGAGAGAAGCCGATCAGCCCACAGGACAGAGAAGCACAGACTGCACCCAGCCTGAACCCAGACAGAACTGACAAAACCTAAACCTACCAATGAAATTAGTTTAGACTATCTTGGTTTTGTTTAAATATCAAAAACATTCAGCCAGAGTGTTCAGCCACTGTCTCTTTCTTAAAGGCACAGCCTAAACCGGTCACACTACAATAACAAAACAAAAAAACACTTATTCACATAGCTGTAGAAAAACCTGCAAAGAGAGAATGGCAAAAAATACCCATCCTCCCCCCCCCAAAAAAATTCAGACCATGCCAATTGCAGTTCACAATCAAATATACCATGGAGAAAGAACTAAATGAAAAGCAAACAAATAAATAAAAACCCAAACCCAACCAAACAAAAGAGATCTACTTTTGTGCTCCCATTTGTCCCACACTTTCCAGGGATAGTGTAAAGCTCCGCGAGGTCACACATCACTTTAAGAGTTTAATGCTCCCTGAAGCACAAACTGCCTTCCCTGAACACCAGAAAATGACTAAATCAGGGAACATTCTTGTTTATCAGAGAACATAACACACTCTTCTGCACATGAAAAATCTCCCTTCTCTTTCCTAAGTGACTTTCCCTGTCACTCTTTCCTTTCCAACAGTTCTCCCTACAGTCTTCTCAGCATCCTCAAATTTAACTCCACCTATTCCCCACCCCCACCAAAAAAACCCCAAACGACAGCAACAACATTGAAAAAGCACAAGCAAACAAACAAACCCCCAAAGCCAACCAACTGTAGCAAATTTCCAGCATTTCCTTCTGGGCCAACATGGAAAAGTGCCAGAAGAGGGGCCCTGGCAGGAGGCCAGGTCTCTGTTATCTAGAAGCTACACTTTCTATCCTGTTATTTCATCTAGTAGAAAACCAACATATGCTTCAATATCCAGTCAAAACAATATCAGATACTCATTTTTCCTTTCAGTGCTCCTCACAGACATCTGTAATTTAAGGCAGTTTCTTCTCTCTCCACATTAACAGTTTGTTCTATGCAGTCTTTAAAAAAAGAAAAAAAGGAAGAAAAACCAGAACAGTAATTTTCTTCTGGAAAAGTGGATGCATTTTGGGTTCTGCCTGTTGCATTTGGTGTTCAGCTCACATTTAGATGCCTGTGTCAAATGACAATAGAGGTAATTTTCTCAGTGCTTGTCAAAAAAGAGTGTTCAACCCTTTCTGCTTTCCCTAGAAATGAATTTTACTTCTCAGCCTTCAGAACAATTGTTTCCTGAAGCTGGCAATACTGCTTGTACCCCAGTGCCTCTTGTCCTCCAGCTTCTATGTCGGTTCAGCACTTTTACCTGTTACAAGTAGCTCTGCCTCCACCATTGCATCCTATGTTTGGGTGACCATTTCCCTCTTTGTGCAAACTAAGAAGTGGGGGAAAAGCCCCACTCCCAAATCCAAAAGCAACCAAGAAAACATACCACAAAATCCAGACATTCACTGAGATTTAAAGCTTTAACCTTTAATCTCCCTCCTCACACTGGTGATTAAGCTGTCTGACTGGAAAGGGTATCAGAAAAGAGATGCAGTGGCACTGTAGAAGCAACCTTAATTACTCTGTGTGAGGAAATGGGTGATACCATTCAAGCAAGAAATACATAGCAGCTGGTGACACCAGAGCTCTACCTCACTGTCATCATCCTTGTGATTCTAAATGATCTTCTACGCATTGTTTGCTCAGTCTTAGACCAACTGGTGCTATAGGACAGCCCATCAACCATTTTTTATGCAGTGAATGTAAAAAATAGCCCTCTGCCTCTCTGCAACAGGGACATGTAGTCTCATGGTCAGCCAGAGTCTTGACCTCCTTTGTTGCTTGGGTTTACACATGTATTTATTTATTTATTTATTATAGTTAGAAGCTATATATTAATTGGATGCCTGCTTAGCTATGCCTGATTGGTTGTTGTTGTTTTCTAAATCTGAATGGCATCTGTGAAATCCCCTTATTGGATGCAAAAATAGATTAGTCCCATGTGCTGTTAGCTATCATTAATCTTCAGTGAGCAGTAACATTTAATAATATATAGTGACTAGTGTACAATTCACAGTGACCACCAAAACAGGCCAGCTTCAAAACTATATGGATGAGCAAAACTCCAGCACATGCCACATACCTTGCACAGCAACCAGAAAGGCATGCTTCTCTGCTGGGAAAAAATGCTGCCATCTTTTGTCCTTTTTATCCAGCATATCTCTTCAATATTTTTGAGACATCTCTACTAACTTCTTTAATAAAAATATCATCTACTGCTTTTGATTCCACTTTGCACAACACAGCTCAGAGAGAGGGAGCCAGATCCCATTTATGTGCCACATCACCAGACTTCATTCACAACGTCCCCAGAGTGATGCCACTAAAAAGACACCAAAAATTACAGACCTGTGCAGCTGTCACCCACCGGCCCAGTCTAGCCTGTCGAAGAAAATTTTGCAGGCTGCTATTGAAGCCTGCCAGAAAATTAAGGAATTCTTACTCCTTGTATGCTTTTTGAAACTTTCTTTTGAAAGAAAACCTTCACATTTTAAGGCTACCCCAGTTTTAACTGACTGTTTATAGACACAGATCACTTGTACACCAGTGACTCGGAGTGCCATTGCAGGGTAGTAGAGTGATTTTCATTATGGTTAAGGGTTTTTTCATCAGCACTGCTAATCTGACAGGCTAAAACTAGAGCTTGCTTAAGGCATCTCAGCATAAGTTTTCTGGATTTCAGAAACACATGCTAAGTGGTCTCAGTGACTGAAATATGGCTGCCTATTTTGATGTCCATTCTTGCAGGCTTCTCTTAGGCTATAGAATGCAATTGCCAGGAGAGCCTGCTGTTGTGCCCTACAAGAGCCCTGTAGTGGACATTCTAGATCCTCCATTCTTGCAGTGCGGTCTGAAATGTGATCAGAAGCTGCTGAGGTCGCCGATTTCTGGCTCATGTTGGTAGAATCAGAGGAGGTTTGGATTTCTGCCTACAGAGCTTCTGTTTCTCTACAGGCATGAGCAGTTTTGTTGATAAGAATAATTTTCTGAATAATAGAAAAATATATGTGGGGTATCTGTCTCTGTCCAAATATGCTCTGACAAAGACAATAGGATAGTGAAGCCAGACACGTTTAAGAGGATATCAGAAAGTGCAGCAGTAGGAAACATTCCCCATGGCACTGGAATACAATTAGCAGTGTTTCAGGCTTAGTGTCCTCCCTGTCGCAACTACAGGTTATGGAAACGATCCAGAACAAAGCAATGCAGAGTTGGGAAAAGCAGATCCATCTAGACAACTCACTTTGTGCCTTGAACAGTGAGATTTAAATATTGATGGAAGTAAGCAGCCTTGGAGACTGCTCCCAACTACTGCAATCAAGCCATAGTGGATTTACATTTTTTCCTTCTGTCTAGTTCAAGAGTAAGATCCCTGTGCTTACTATTTGGAGTCAGTTATCTGACACAGGTCTAGAAAGCATTTCCAGCAAAAAGCATGCCCCTGCCATGCCTCATGCTTGGCAGTCAAAGTGAGTTCCCTTCCAGAGATGCTTAAACAATCAGAACTGTATTTTTATGCAAAACTCAGCTCTGCCATCTATCCTCATGCTGGCGGTCCCTGATGATAACAAGTCTCAGAACTGGGTCCTGCATCTCCATTTCAACATCCATTGTGCCTATATTTGTCAAAGCACACTTCTACCTTGTTTTCCTCCTGCAGCCCCTCCCTGCCATTTCCTTGGGTGGCCTCTCAACACATTCTGTCAGCTTAGTCAGATCAGTGAATCCTTTGCTGACAACTGATGTATTCAAATGCACCACGGATTGCTTGCAGTGGTAACAGGCCACCAGTGGTCTTTGTTGCTGGTCTTTAAATAAAATGCACCACTTAACACTTAGCTGAGAGTCACAAGTAAATGTCTTTTTCTTTCTCCCCTAAACAGGAAGTAGATATTTATACAGTGAAGACTGAAGAATTGGCTTTTACTTCTGCATTCTGCCTCCAAATTCAGCGCAATGATTACATTCACGCCTTGGTCACCTATTTTAATATCGAATTTACGAAGTGCCACAAGAAGATGGGATTTTCCACAGGTAACCTGCATTCTTGTTAATTTCATTTCTCTTGCTACCAATAGATCAGTGCTGCTGGTCAGATGGTACAAGAAGGCTTAAGGTACCAGTAGCCCTGAATTTCAGTAATAAAATGTCACTGTGGGGAGTGAGCGGCAGGATGCTTGCAGGAACCCTGCGAAAACAAAGGCAGGTTTTCAAAATAGCTGCAAAACTTAGGAGCTTAGCAGGAATTCTGACCAAGGACTTCACACCCATTGCCAGTTATAGATAAATCTGTGTCAAGTTTCTGAGAATATACAGGCAATTGTCATCTCAGTGAGAGACAGCAGCTCTGCATCTACTTTCCCCCGTATCTGAAATTAAACAAAAGCTTGTCTCAGTCTAGGAGGAAAATGTCTTTTTCTTCTCCCCCCCCCCCCCCCAGCGTCTAATCACACACATACTGCTTATGCAAGTCAGCTCTGGCAACCCAAATGTGAAACTCTGGTTTACCTCAGTAAGCACATATTTAAAAGAGTAACTCAACTGTTTGCCAGAGTGCAGCCCGCAGTGCAAGGGTGTACAAACCTTAAACTGCTTTAATGACAAGGACTGCAAAAGAGTTACCTAAGGTAGAAAACACTGTAGGGTTTAGGTACTTGCATTTTCCTCAAGAGGCTGTTTTTTTTTCAGCAGAAGACAGCCCATTCATAGAATCATGGAATTGTCAGGGTTGGGAGGGACCTCAAGGACCATCCGGCTCCAACCCCCCTGCCATGGGCAGGGACACCTCAAACTACAGCACGTTGCTCACAGCCACATCCAGCCTGGCTGCAAACACCTCCAGGCATGAGGCTTCCACCACCTCCCTGGGCAACCTGTGCCAGTCTCTCCACCACCCTCATGGGGAAGAACGGAAGAACTTCTTCCTAACATCCAATCTTAATCTACCCATTTCTAGTTTTGCTCCATCGCCCCCCAATCCTGACACCCTAAAAAGTCCCTCAACAGCTTTCTTGTAGCCCCTTGAGATACTTCTGGCCACAACAAGGTCTCCTCAGAACCTTCTCTTCTCCAGACTAAACAGCCCCAACTCTCTCAGTCTGTCCTTATAGTAGAGCAGCTCCAGCCCTCTGCTCATCCTCGTGGCCCTTCTCTGGACACCTTCCAGCACCTCCAGATCCTTCCTGTAACAGAGGCTCCAGAAGTGGACACAGTACTCCAGGTGGGGTCTCACCAGAGTGAAGTAGAGTGGGAGAATCACCTCCCTCAACCTATTGGCTATGCTTCTCTTGATGTAGCCCAGGATGTCCCCTAGCAATAAGCAGTGATAACTTGAGGAAGGAAAGAGATGAGATACTATTAGGGAGATGTAGCTACAGCTGGACAAAACTCTAGGGCAGATACCAAGTCTGACACAGTGTTTTTCTTACAGAGAAGTTTATGCAGACTCACTTGAACTTGTATAGGGTACTTTCATGCCTACATATCATAAAAAAAACCCAAACAGGGGAAAGGAGTCATGACCCCCAGTATTTCTGAACCTCAGTTAAGAGCAAGGTTCATGAGCAGTGCTGGAAACCATAGCTTCTCTAAAATATCTGTAGCTCCCACAGTCTGCCTCTTCAGGGGTTTGGAATGGTTAGTCATGTGTTCCCATTCTAGGATCCTTTCAGTTTTGATGGCTTACCCTTTCTCATCATTCTTTCTGCAACTAGCTCTCCACCTTCTTGGAGGCTGCTTGGAGAGGCTGCCTGTGTCTCCAAATTCTGCCTCGAGTCACTTGGCAAATGCTGTATTTATTCTATTCAGTGCTTTGCTTTACTTGCCAGTTCTCTGAACATCTTACTTTGGTAACTAACTCCTCCAGCAGGAGGCACCCAAGCATGCTGAGGGTACTGGTCAGTATCATTGTAAGGGTACCCTCTAACATCGTTAATAGGTCATGGTGATGGGATAAGGTTCTTGCACCTATCTTCAGGAAGTACAGTGAGCAAGATCCATGGAATTACAAGCAAGGTAACTTCACCTCAGTTCCTGGAAATGTTGTGACACAAATCTACCTGGAAAGTATTTCCAGCTATATGAAGGACATAAAGTGATTGAGAATGGCTAGGATGGATTTACCAAAGCAAATTATACTTGACAAAGTGTTCTAGACAACTGGCTATGTCAATGAGGGAAGATCAGTGGCTGCTGTATACTTGGACTTTAGTAAGGCCTTTTATACAATCTTGCATAGCATCCTTACAGCAATATTGGTGAGATACAGATTGGGTAAGTGATTGGAATACTGGCCTGCAATGTGTTGATCAGGAAAGCCAAATCAGAGGCCAGTTAATTGTGACCAGCAGTGAGGGCTGTGAAACACACAAAAAAACCCTATCAAAATGACTCAGCTAAGCAAGACAATAAATTAATTTAGACCTGTATCCATCTCTGGTATATGCCTTTAAAAACCAGCTTTGTGGACTCCTCCTTGCTGGATTCACATCTGACATGTTTCAGTAAAAATCAGAAAGCAAGCACTGGCAATCAAGAGACGTGTTGTTGAACAGCACCTCTGATAATCTATTAGGTCAGTTGAAGCATGGTTTGAGAAGAAAGGCTTCCTTCAGCTTTTCCCAAGTTTTAATTGGCTTTGTAAGACAAAGATGAATTTTCTACAAATAATACCCCTATGTATCTTTCAGCACCTGATGCTCCCTATACTCACTGGAAGCAAACTGTCTTCTACCTAGAGGACTATTTAACTGTGAGACGAGGAGAAGAAATCTATGGGACTATATCCATGAAACCAAATGCAAAAAATGTGGTGAGTCAGAATCACTGATTCTAGTTCCAGCCCTACTGATCACCAAATCACCAGAAAATAAATTGCATCTAAGTAAAACAATTAGCATGCTAAAAGCTTTACATTCATGTTTAGTAGTAAGACCTCTAGGCACAGCTTCACCAAAGCTGGTGGTAGCAGTCACAGTGCAGTGCTAACGTTACAGAGCTTAGCTAGCATGAGAAGGAAGAAATTATTCAGGTACATTTCTAAATCAGCTGCCCTCTGCAATCAGTTTGCCTCACATTTTGTGACACCAATAGGCAAGGGTCTTTTTGTACTGACACTAAAATCACTGGCAAGTTCCCTTCTGTAGTGCAGGATGATCAAGACTAAGGACTTCAGTTCCACATCTCTGCAGACAGATTTCGCCCTCAGTGCCTAAGAACTCTGCTTTCATAAATTAAGTAACAGATTTCAGCTGAGCATCTGGATGAACTCACTGATAAAGGTGCCTGAACTGACTAGACAAGTGATATGGTTGTTTGGAAATTGTGGCTTTCCACAGAAAATACAGAAGTTTTATTGAAGACTAAACTGCCTCAGTTTCTGTGCTCTGGGCTGAATCCTTCACCAAGTAGGTTAGTTATTCAATGCTTCCTTTAATTGGTGAGGAGGCTCTAAGGCATGGTCTGATGGGCAAGCCATGCCCGTACAGAAGTATGGCTCTGAGAGGAACAGTGACTTGCCAAAACCCTTGAGCAGAATCTCTTAATTTTCTATTGCAGCATTTAGCCATTAGAATAACTCTGGTTATAATATGTCCATGCAGGTAGAATTGTTGGCAGTTGATGAGTGCAGCAAATCTTAACATTTCATTGCCATCCTTATTGCACTCCTTTTCCCTTTTTGTACTTAAATACAGGTTGGATGTGGTGTTAATAGTAATGTTCATACGGGGGAAGAAACAAACACAGAATCAATTTTGCATTGAAACAAACACTTTCACTTATGAAGCTGCCACTTGCTGTGAAAGCAGAGGGAAAGTCTGTTTCCTACCTTTAGGTTGCTTGTTGGGGAATAGAACATTTTCTTTTGAGTTGAATGTATCAAATTTCTTCTGAGGGAAAAATGAAGACAATTTCAAATGGCTGCACAGCAGCCAGCACTTGAAGGCAGATTTAGGTGCTAAAATTAATGTGTTTGTGATGGTTACCGTAAGTCAGAGAGACCACTTTGTTTCAGAAGGATTTGTTAGTGCTTTAAAGATTCTTCTGAAGCACAAAGCCTTTCAAAAGTTTGTGGAGAGATGCTTCATTCTGTGGAGTTATGGAGTACCTCTTTCCAAAAAAAAATGTGTCATGATAAGAGTAAAGAATGACTGAGAATGGCTCTACAGTGGGAATTTCACTGGCTCTCTTCTGGAATAACTCGTAGTGATAAAGATTAAGACCATCTAGATTAAGACCATCTCAGTGAGAAACACCCTTACAAAATTGTTACCGAATACATATGAGAGCACAACATTTCAGAAGCTTCAAGCTGTCGCCAGGATGCTAAATCACCTAAGAGCACACAAATGTGCCCTCGGACGCAGATTGCACAGGGAATGCCACTGCGCAGCCTGCGTGCTGCTTTTGCAGCGCTAGCACCATTTTAAAACGTAAGAAGTGAGAACCCTCAGTAGGTATCTCTTGAACCTGCAGGTCTTTTCAACCAAAGCATTGCTAGCTGGACTCATACACCAATATGGTCTTATTTACGTGCTACAATTAAATCTTTTTGCAGCGTGACCTGGATTTCACAGTAGACTTGGACTTTAAAGGACAGCTGTGTGAAATGTCAGTATCTAATGACTACAAAATGCGCTAGCAAGAGCCTCCATAAAGCTGACCTTCCAGAGGGATGAAAAGGAGCATTTTATCAAGCCCTGAGTGGCTGAACTTCAAGCTAGGAACAATTGCTCATAAGATTATTGTATCAAATACTAGAATGTTTACTCTGATGGAAAGCGGTAACCTGATTCTTCTCGCAGACAGTATAGAGGGCTGGGATCCCACTGTGAACGAACCGTATACAGAACTGTACTTTTGTCCAAAATGTGGGAAAAATAAGGAGCAATCTCGAGTGTTTTGGCCAAATTTAGGATGGCAGGAGATACATATACAAATTGTACTACTTACTGTGAATTTATGGTTCTTCCAAGCTTTGCATGCTAAAAGATGAATGGGGCAGTTTTCTCACTTTGAAAGACCAGTACAGCACACTACTGTGATAGTATTACTAGATTTACATTCAATGAATATATATATTGCACATGAGGGAAAAATGTCATTTCATAATAGGAATTTGTTTTGTGATTATTTAATTCTCATTATACAGTTATAGAAAGATGATGCTATCTCTGGCACTACTCTATATATTCTAGTAGCTGTCCAAAGTTAAAGCTTTGGTAAATACTCCATGCAAAGTGTAGATAAGAGCTGAGCATTTACAGAAAGTACAACAATCTTTTTGGATGTCCTCTGGGAAACATGGACCATCAATATTAAAATTCGCCTCCACAAGTGGATGTCTGTCAGAGATTTAAAAACATTAGCTTTTTATCCTTGAAACTATTCTGTGGTGAGATTTTATAGATGGATTTTGCATGACACCTGAAATCACACACTTCGTATTTAAATGTGATTAATGCAAAGTCTCTGAAATGGTGGGTAATTAATGTTTCTTGTCTATGCCATGTTTCAGTTCTTTGCAAGATTCTTAACACAAAATAAATAAAACTAAAAAAAAAGGAAATACTGTTTCATTTTGGTTATATTTTAGCTGTTTTAAATTGCAAATACTGTTCTCAAGAGTGCAGGCATTTGCAGGAAAAAGCTAATGTCTTTGAAAAGAGTCTATGGCTTCTGATATTACTAAGATGTTTGTACCTTCCCCATCCCCATATACTCCTTGTTTTTCTGACAGTATCTCCTGCTTACAGTTAAAATATTAACTGCTTATAATTCCTCATATGTATGCATCAGCTCTTTTTGCTCTATGAATGTTGATCATTTAACCACATGTAATTTATCAGGAACTTCACCGTCGGTCCTATCTACCCATTTTCCAGTCGCTCTGGCGTTAGGCACTAAATCATAATCCATGTACTAGATGAGATTTACTAATTTTTCCCCCTAAAATCTCTTTAATCCCCTGCAAATAAAGCATACTTGAAGATGTACTTTGCCAGTGTTTGTCAGCTTCTGAGAAAGTTATTTCTATTGTTTTTTCCTCTACAGAAGTCGTACGGTGCGGCCGTTTTCTTACCCTCTAAAGATTATGGTCTAGGGGTTGCATCAAATGGTGCCTCTGTAGAAAGAAATTAAACTGCAATTCAGCAGTAACAGATACTGTTTCTAGTGCAGTTCATTGCTGGTTTTAAAGCACCTATTTTGCATTTTCTTGAAAAGAAAATGAACAACTTCCATCACAAAATGAATACGATTTTGTCTGTCAAACATTGCTATTATTTCCCAAGGGACCAGTGCAGAGCTAGATCCAGAGAAACCTCTCGAAGTTCCTTTCTACTAACATAGGTGGCTCTAGGACTTTCAAGGTAAGGAATTCTACTAGCTCTTTTCTCAGCCTCTTCCATTTATTTATATACTCCAACAATGTTTTCTTCTTCTCCTTTGCCAGTAATCACTGAGCTAAGTGAAAGAGGAAGATTCTTTCTTTGTCTAACTTCCACAGCACACTTCAAAGCATCTACTTCTCTTGCCCATTGCATGACTCTCTAATATCTTTAATATTAAAAGAAGAATAAAGAAGGAACAAAACCCCAACCAACCTTCTTCAAAAAAAGAAAAGACAAATCAATAACAAACAAGAGAATTTGCAATGTTCTGCCTGACCTTATGGAGAATGTAATTTTTGCCTGATAGAAAGCAGTGGACAAGAAGCAGCAAAGAAAAGTTGATCAGAACAGCTCATTAAACAGTTGAGAGGTATTTAAGCACTGCTTTGTACTGCTGTTTCTCTCTTATCTTTCACCTAATGACAGCGAAATGCAGGTCTCTCTTCAACAGTGGCCACCTTGCCCATTCACTAAAAGTGCCCATTCCTTGCAGTCCAGCATACATTTAAAGCTTTTATTTTCGTTCCCACTGACAGGAAAAGACCATGGTGTGAGAACAAAGCATGAGAAAGACATTGAAATGTGGTATTTACACAAAAGACTGTCCTGATAAGTAACAAATACAGCAATGGAGCAAACAGAAAGCAGGTTGCTCCTGCCTTGACTCCTGTCTAAAGGCAGAAGTTTTGAAACTCTCCTCAGGGATTGTCCTGTGAAACAGAAAGAAGCATTAAAAAAACAAAAGGTAGATACTGAATATGCCTCTAGAAGTCACAGTGTGAGCAATTCACACTTGCACTGCTTGTAGGATTCAGGGAAGTCTATAGAAGAGCAGAGTATAACTCTGTTCTGACATGTATTTCTCATTCCCAGCACCAACTAGCCCTCACCAGATGTTATTAACATTTCACAGTTGTGGTTTGATTTGGTTTTCACAGGGCTTTTTGTGGGGACCTTCCTATGTGCAGAATTAGGAGGTTCAGAGCCCTTTTACGCTGTCCTAGACTTCTAATAGGAGTTGAAACAGTCTAAAATATATCACAGTATATCAAGAATATGACCCATGAGAGCACGTTTGTGCTACAGTGCCACTCTGAAAAACCCAGAGACAACTTCCTACGGGATTTATCTGAATATTGATTCATAAATTAATTTATCACATACAGATTTGATTGTAAATAATCAAGAGAAACTTCACCTAGAAGGTAGTTGCTTAACTAATACATGGTATTCTAGGTACATAGTGAGGTTAATCTAACTTTCCCTTACAAGTAAAATACATTCCACACATACTACTTAGGTAAAAATTACATATATGCTGTCATTTAAGCATCTCATCAATGACACTGTAAGTGGCCCAATTCATATGCAATGAACTCAGAGTAACAGAGGACAATCTGTCTTGCACCACTGGTAACTTGAAGCACCGTGCATGCTGGTAGATGTGTTCTCTGGGATCAGAATACAATGCAAACTAGTTAGAAAAAGGCATAAATAACACTTAAGAAGGAAAGAATAAAAGCATGGCTTGTCACTGCTGTATGGACAAAGCAACACAGTATTATAATTACTTTGAAAGGACAAAGTCCCACGAGTGTTAAAGGAATGGGGAATTAGCTTTCAGAAGCCTGCTTTCGTTGCTGAGCACGCTTGTTCTTGTCAGGCAGAAGTCACAGGAGAGGTGTGGGGAGGGCAGTCTGAATTTACAGCCCCTGAAAATCTTTCTTAAAAGCAACTGAAGAAACAAACCTGATGTTTCAGATGCAATACAACAATGTTTGGTTTCTATATAGAAAGCTCTATAGCCTCACTGTAAAGGGGGGGAAAAAGGCACATAATTTAAAATTAATTTTTTATTTATTGTTTTGAAGTAGAGAATATGTGACTCCTCAGCTAGATACTCTCCAACACTGGCATTTCTGCACAGTCTGTTGACTGAGGTGAGCCAAGGCAGTAGGATGCCTACAAGTGTAAAAGGCTGCTCCCTAAAAATAGCTGCTGCTTCTGGGGACAGACACAAAATGCGTATCAAAGACGTCTTATACACAGCTGAGATGGAAAGAGGCAAATCACTGCTCTCAGATGACTGCTAAAGCAGAGCACCCACCCTTCACACACAAAACATTCCAGGGTCCAGATACTGATGAAGGGAAAGGAAAAAGAATTTTTTATTTCAACATTATTACAGTCACTGCTGTTCTCTTTATCTGTCTTTCCAGTCTCTGCAGGTACTGACACAATCTCTCTGACTCCCTTTCCTTTCCTTTCTCTTAGTATGTTTCTCGGTTTTCTGAGGAAACAAACATTGGACATAAGTGACTATGCAAAAAACCTGAAGAGAGCATTTTCCTGGAGAGAACCATGATGTGATTGTAAAACAGAAGGACACCATGTTAGCTTCGTGATGAGAACCACAACCAAAAATCAGTCCTACTTCCTCACAGAACATAGAGCAGCTGACCCCTGAATCCTCATGTGGAAAACAGTGTCACAGTATACAGTCTCACAGTATCACCAAGGTTGGAAGAGACCTCAAAGATCATCGAGTCCAACCTGTCACCACAGACCCCATGGCTAGACCATGGCACCAAGTGCCACATCCAATCCCCTCTTGAACACCTCCAGGGACGGTGACTCCACCACCTCCCTGGGCAGCACATTCCAATGGCAAACGACTCTCTCGGTGAAGAACTTTCTCCTCACCTCCAGCCTAAACTTCCCCTGGTGCAGCTTGAGCCTGTGTCCTCTTGTTCTGGTGCTGGGTGCTAGAGAGAAGAGGCCAACCCCTTCCTGGCTGCAACCTCCTTTCAGGTAGTTGTAGAGAGCAATGAGGTCTGCCCTGAGCCTCCTCTTCTCCAGGCTAAGCAACCCCAGCTCCCTCAGCCTCTCCTCACAGGGCTGTGCTCAAGGCCTCTCCCCAGCCTTGTTGCCCTTCTCTGGACACCTTCAAGTGTCTCAATGTCCTTCTTAAACTGAGGAGCCCAGAACTGGACACAGGACTCAAGGTGTGGCCTAACCAGTGCTGAGTACAGGGGCACAATGACCTCCCTGCTCCTGCTGGCCACACTATGCCTGATGCAGGCCAGAATGCCATTGGCCTTCTTGGCCACCTGGGCACACTGCTGGCTCATGTTCATCCTCTTTCACAGTTCAATTCAGTGCTTTCATGTCTAGCCATTTCCATTTCACAGAAGGGACTTCTAGAGATCACCTAGTCCAACTCCCCCTGCTAATGCAGGTATGCCTAGAACCAGTTGCACAGGAACACATCTGGGTGGATTTTGAAAGTCACCAAAGAAGGAGTCTCCACAGCCTCTCCAGGAAGCCTGTGTCAGTGCTCTAATGATCTCAAAGTAAGGAACTTTTTCTTTAAGTGAAACCTCTTGTGTTTTGGTTTGTACCCATTGCCCCTTGTCCTTTCACTGGGCACCACTGAAAAGAGCCCAGCCCTATCCTCTTGACCTCCAAACTCCACATTTTTATAAGCATTGAGAAGATCAAACATAAAACTCCATTCACCACCTCTCTTTGGGCCTGGCCATCCACCCAGTTTTTAATCCAATGCAGAGTGCACTTATCCAAGCCCTGTGTCATGAGTTTCTGAAGGAAACTGTGGAAGACAGTGCCAGGGGCTTTAAAGTCCAGGTAGACAGTGTCCATGGCCCTCCCCTCATTCACGAGAGTCACCTCATTGTAGAAGAAGATCTGATTAGTCAGGCCACAATGAGGTCACCTGGGAGCCTTCTCTTCTCCAGACTGAACAGCCCCAACTCCCTCAGTCTGTCCTCATAGGAGAGATGCTCCAGTCCTCTGCTCATCCTCGTGGCCCTTCTCTGGACACCTTCCAGCACCTCCAGATCCCTCTTGTCATAGGGGCTCCAGAACTGGAGGCAGTACTCCAGGTGGGGTCTCACCAGAGCTGAGTAGAGGGGGAGAATCCCCTCCCTTGACCTGCTGGCCACACTTCTCCTGATGCAGCCCAGGCTCTGATTGGCTTTCCGGGCTGCAAGTGCACACTGAGAGCTCCTGGTGAGCTTCTCCTCCACCAGCACCCCCAAGTCTCTCTCCTCAGGGCTGCTCTCCAGCCAGTCCCTGCCCAGCCTGGATTTGTGCCTGGGATTGCCTCGACCCAGATGCAGGACCCTGCCCTTGGTCTTGTTGAAGCTCCTGAGGTTGGCTTGTGCCCACCTCTCCAGCCTGTCCAGGTCCCTCTGGATGGATCCCTTCCCTCCAGCTGTCTGCTGCACCACACAGCTTGGTGTCATCAGCAACCTTGCTGAGGGAGCACTCAGTGCCACTGTCCATGGCACCCACAAAGATGTTGAACTTCAGTGTTATGTGAGGCTGAAAGGCCTGTGCATGACGGTAGCATTTGTGTATCAAGTAGCCAATAACACAACACAGATTACAACACATTCTGGGCTACGAATTGAGGATATGGAAGCAGCAGAATTAGAAACCTGCATGTATCCTTTACCAGTAAAGACATGGAGATAGCTGAGAAAAGGACTTCTGAAAATACTCAGATGGCCAAGTCAATTGGAGAACTTTCCATGTGAGTTCTACTGCTAAATGATACCACTAAGCAGGAGTCCTGTTAAGCAGAGGGACATCTGGTCTCAATCTAGACAAACACATAGACTCTTCCAACATCACATTCGTGGATCCAAAAGCACAATTCACTTCTGCTTAGGAGAACATCCATGCTGTGTTAAGTTTTTCCCACCCTTGTCCTTTTAACAGTTAAAGTAGAACATGCACCATGACACCAAAAGACAGAAATATCTGGGGGGGAAGGGGGTGTGTTCTTCCAGCTGTACCAGCGAAATGCTGGCTGTAAGGAAAATGTGAAGGCTTGTAGTCCAGCTTGCTGCCCCAAGCAGAACTTTCCTCAAAGCTATGCCAAATCACTATAGCTTTGGGTAAGACCTGAACACTTCCAAGCACAGAAATTTTGTAAGCTATCAGCAGGTCTGATGAAACATTTTCCTTCATGATAGGCCATGTCTTGCTTATTTAGCTTTTGTTGCCGTTTAAGATTTTCCTGGAGCACAAAAGCCCAATGGAACAGATCTAGGTTGCCTCCCCTCTCCCCTTTTCCTGGTAGGGAAAGGAAATTAGGCAGGAGAAGAGAGGTAAAACAACAAAAGAACAGTCCTGCATCGATTTGGAAGTAAAAAGCTAAGTTTAACAAAAAAAAAGGTATTTAAGAAAAAGGAAGGTTACAAAGGTGTAAGGACGAGGGATAAATAACAGTATATACAAAATCAGACACAGCTGGCAAAGGATTCTCTGAGGGAAGGTGGAGTCTCATTAGAGGCAGTCCCCTTAAGTATCTGGGGCTGTGTGGCCACACGGTTAACAGCTCACAGCAACAGCAGAAGGGTGTCAGAGAGCCAAGGGCAGGAGAAGGAGAAAGGTAGGAAATTACTCCTTTTAAATAGGGTGGTGGACAGAAAGTGGGAGTGGAATAAACTTTGACGTGGGGCCCCTTCCGCTGGGAGGGGCCAGGTCTCCCTGCCCACCTGGGTCAGGTTTCTTTGCCTGAGCCTAGGTTTTCCAGCCCACCCCTCCTGGGCTGGGCTTAACCCGGCACAGCATCACATTCTGAGAGCTGGTTTTATCCCTCAATAGATGTCCATAATGCCAATTTTGTACCACCTCACTTTCTCGATCTTGATACCTAGACAGCAGTCTAGGTATGCGACCTTGCACAGCTACATCATCTCCACAGCAATGATTGAAAGATACTTTAGCTACTGTTCCACACAACCCTAAAAATCAAGAAACATTAAACAGAATTTCCACTATTTCATAATCTGTGTGTATGGTCTTCATCTGCCCTGATGTGAGTGGCACTTGACTACCCTACGTGGGGCATGGATGTGACAAAAGCAGTGTTCAGAACTCCTTGCACAATCTCCTCTCTATTAATGACACCAATGCATTTCAATGTAGGTGATTTTAAGAGCAGTTACAAGTAAAAATAGCATACATGTAGAAAATTTCACTCATATAATTGGTCTTTGTTGACAGATGTATCATTTAATGCAAATCAGTTTCTCTATTAGACTAAAAGAAGTCCTTTCACTGGGAAGCTGCATTAGTGACTTATGCTTTATTTCAAAGGCATGAGCAACAGTTTTATTACAGCTTCATAATAGAAATTCACACAATGCAGAGTTGCTATGACAATTGATGAAGCTTAGTAGTCTAGATTCAAAGGTCCTTGATCAAAACTGTCTTATAGTCCAGTCATTTGCACCTGTAATGGATGTGGAATGCTGTGCAGGAACAGAACAAACCGAACTCGTGTGCACAGAAGAACCACACCGAGCTTTGCAGCTAAGTGCTATTTACTTGAGCTATGCAATAGAAGTCTTGAGGCTTTTCTACCCCTGGTAGAGGTATCCTAATTGGTGTTTGGCTGCAGCAATACTGAACTCAGCACTGACTCCCAAAGCCACTTGAGATTCATGGTGAAATAGTTCTTATCCAGTTATATTTATCTGTATTTAAAGATGAAGTTGCAGACAGAAGAGAACTAAACACCTTGCTGCTACTGCAAATGGGCTTCCCACCCCTCCAGGCTTGTTTTCTCACAATTGATCTTACCTGTGTTTTTGCACCCATATCCTCCTACTAGCTCTGCTGTTTGTCAAATTTTGCTGGGCTGGTTCACTGATGCAGTAGTGAATTCTGTCTCGTCTTTTTTTTTCCCTTGAGATTCTGCCAAGGCAGAAACTTAAACTGTTTTATTGCAGAGGTCTAATGACTTGTAAAAGGTAAAACAGAGGAGCAATGACTGGCAGGAATGGTGAATTGCAAACCTACCCTGAACTCTCCCCTCTGAAGAAGATGGCACCTGAGCATTACTGACAGCTACAGAGGTACAGCAACATGAACATTGGTTATTCTTATGTTTGATTTGCTCTGCAAAGGCAGGGTTCATGTTTAGTGCATTTTCTCCTGCCAACTGATCATCCTCTCAAAGCACTTGCATTGGAGCACACTGTGAGGTGATTTATGGTAAGTGGGGTGGTATCAGAAGACCAACACAAGTTTAGAAGAAACAATAGCAATAAAAATTATTGATACTGGTCAAATTATACATTAAACAAGTGATACATAAAACAACTGCTCATCACTCATCACTCAATCCCACTGTCAGTGACACAGACAGTGGGGTTGAATGCACCATCAGCAGGTTTGCAGATGGCACCAAGCTGTGTGGTGCTGTCGATACACCACAGGGACAGGACCTCATCCAGAGGGACCTGGACAGGCTGGAGAGGTGGTGCCCAGGTGAACCTCATGAGGTTCAACAAGAGCAAGCGCAAGGTCTAGCAGCTGGGCTGGAACAATCCTTCTCATCAATACAATCTGGGGGATGAGGTGTTAGAAAAGAGCCCTGAGGAAAAGGATTTGGGGGTGATGATGGATGAGAAGCTGGCCATGAGCAGGCAGTGTGAGCTTGCATGCCAGAAGGCCAATCACAGCCTGGGCTGCATCAAAAGCAGCATTGCCAGCAGATCCAGAGAGGTGATTCTGCCACTTTGCTCTGCTGAGACCTCACCTGCAGTACTGTGTACAGGTCTGGAGCCCTCAGTACAGGAAAGGACGTGGACCTGATGGAGAGGGTCCAGAGGAGGGCCACGAAAATGCTCAGGGGGTTGGAGCAGCTCTGCTATGAGGATCGGCTGAGGGAGCTGGGGCTGTTCTCCCCAGAGCCTCCTCTTCTCCAGGCTGACCTGATAGCAGCCTGCCAGTATCTGAAGGGGGCCTACAGGAAGGATGGGGAGAGACTGTTTACAAAGACCTGCAGTGCTGGGACAAGGCATAATGGCTTCAAACTAGAGAAGGGCAGATTTAGATTAGATATGAGGAAGAAGTTCTTTACCATGAGGGTGGTGGAGCACTGGAACAGGCTGCCCAGGCAGGTGGTGGAGGCCCCTTCCCTGGAGATATGCAAGGTGAGGCTTGACAAGGCCCTGGGCAGCCTGGTTAAGTTGAGGATGTCACTGCTGACTGTGGGGAGGTTAGACTAGATGACCTTTGGAGGTCCCTTCTGGCCTGGACCATTCTATGATCACCTGGAACTTGCTGCCCAGCCACCCAACCTGGTTGCTGCTCAGGTTATTCCAGCTTCCCCTGACCTGCTCCACCACCAGCCACCCCTCCCAGCCCCAGCTTAGATAATGGGCATGATGTGAGTACGGTATCAAGTAGCCATGGCTGGTTCAGTTGGCTATCCCGGCTGTGGCACCTCCCACAGCTCACTAACTGTCCCAGCCGAACCCAGGACATTATCCACCTCCTAAATTCTATACCATCTACATCATGCCCAGATCCTACACTTTCCAAGTATTTAGCACTACTTTTCCTATCCTATATAAATAGATCTGCACAGATGCAATTTTTAAGCCTATGGATCATCCCTCTAATATGTCCACTGAGTTAATTTAATCCATACCTTTGGGGCTCCATCTGTCGCAACAGTCTCTCTGGGCAGGAGAGATGGTGTTGGAGTGTTGCATGCTGCATCCAGAGCTTAAGGCTGGGGTAAGTGGCTGGTTTGGTTTCAGCTGTATCATGCATCCTATGCCATTCTGAGCGATGCCTGCTGCATTGACAGCAGTGGGTGTTGCTGAGATTCATGAGGCTCGTGGGATGTTACACAGTTTGTAAAGTTATTTGTTATGTAGTTATGTAGTTTGTAAAGCTCCTTGTTCCAGGGTGAGGTGCTAGGCTTTTTCTTTCTGGTTTCAATGTTGTGTGAGGGTTTGGCACAGGTATTTGCATGAGTTCAGCCAGGTATTTCCCTTTTATTTTTCCCATCTCTTTTGGTGTCCTCTGACATCCCTGCACCATAGTAAATCATCCTATGTCTCAACTAAAACTCAGTCTCCCTTCTGTTATTCTGGCCAGTGGGGGAGAGAGGGGAGTGGGAAGATTATATTAACCCCTTACACTGGCACAGCCTGTGAGCTGAGGATGTTATTTTAAGGATGTGCTGAGTACCAGCTGATGAAGCCAGTTAAAACTTCATCACTGCTGCCCTTGCTCAGGTTCTTCAAATTCCATCACTCATAGATTTGAGTGATTCTCACTGTGTAATACCATTGATATGCCAGGCTACAGCTGGGGTGGTGAGTGTCAGTGGCAGTCACTTAAAAATTAACATCATACTATTTAATTTGCTGTCACTTTTCACCCCAAATTAAATCCCCTTGAGCTACACATTGGAATTCTCCATCCTTCCACATTACCCAGCAGGTGTACCCAAGTCATTGAGCAAAAGCAATCCTGTGGATGGATTTGCCTTTGCCAGGAGCAAGACTATCTCAGACCATCTCTGTTGATATACTCTTCACGTGCACTCTGGAGACTTTACCCCCCTCTGCAGTGTGTGGGAGTTTTGACTGAGCAAGGCCACCTCAACTGGCAGATCCTCTGGTGTGAACTAACCAGGTGGCTTATGCTAAACTCATATTCTGGTGTCTGAAGGTCCCACCCTCCATTTCTCTCATGCTAATTTTCAGCAGTCCATTTTATCATTTCTTCTTCCTGGAGGCCAGTGCTATATGGGGAGAGATACACCAGCCCCTGCCACGCTCATCGGCCTGGATGTCTTTGAGGGTCTTTTGAAACTTAGTCCCACTCTCTGACTCAATTCTTCCTGGGGAACCATGTGGCCACTGTGACTTACCTTTCAAGGCCCAGGCTGTTGTTTTGGGCCATGGCATGGAGCACTGGCTGCCCAGTGTTTGCTTCTGCTGTTGCGAGCACGTGGCACTCACCTGGGCAAGCGCGTGGGAGTGGGAGGTAGTCGGTCTGCCAGGTTTCCCCTGATCTATATTTCAGCCAGCACCCTTCATACCACACAGGTGACTCGGCTTGGTTGATTTAAGCACACATTTCATGGCCATGGATAACCTGTGTAATCATGTCCTTGGCCAAGGTCACCCCTCAGTCTTGAGTCCAGCTACATGTTGTATCCCTTCCTTGATGACCTGAGGTGTCATGGACCCACTGAGGTGTAAATAATTCATCGTTCTGTGGGCAGTCCAAATCACCCTGATCCACTTCAATTTCACAGTCTGATCCACCTGCTGATTGTTTAGATGTTCTTCAGTGGCCCAGATACTGGGTACAAAGGTATCTATGTGACATATGTTCACTTGCTGTTCTCTACCCAAGCAACAATACCTTCAGTAGCCCAGATGTGCTTACCTCTGTGCTGTCAGCTGATCCACTTCTGTTGCCCCCACAGGCCATTCACCACCATCCATAAGCAGGTATAGAGATAGCTGGAACTTGAGATAGGTGTAACTTCTTTCAGGCCATGGCAGTTGACTGCCAGTCTCCAGTCTCCATTCAACTTTCACAGTCACTATATGGGGCTGTGAAACTATGAGCAAGTTTTGCTGATCCTCCCTTGGCTCTCCAACTGACCATCAGTGATTGTTTTCTCTTGCAACTCAGGTAGTCCTGAATTTAGGACCAAAGTCCTCTACATAGTCATGTAAATAAAAGCACTGGGCACCTGTGGTGTGTGTCTCCCAGATTCTCTCTCTTGGGCAGGGGAGCATCTACTCCTAACTGCTGTGATATGGCACTGTACAGGTCAGGGATAGGACAGGTCCTCTTTAAATTACTGGAACTCACAGGACAGCTCCTCCACAGGCAGAACACAAGTCTCTGTGGAAGAAGAGAGACTTCCCTTGTCCTCCTGCAGCTGGCCAGCCAACTCATCCACCATTTGTCCCAGGGCATCTTTCCAGGACATGCTGCCAATGAGCTGGCACATGATGATGATGTGCTTTGTAGAAAACTCAACCACATGAGTCACATGCACAGGATTTCATCTGAACCTGAACATAACTGCTCCCCTTTCTGATAATCATAAATCATCTCCAGGACAGCTAATTCCCTCAGGTAGCAGATACTTGTCTCCATGGTGGTCCACTTGCCTGGCTGATATGTAGCATCTTTCCCGGAGGGGTCCCTCTGCCATGCCTGACAGAAGTCACCTGTTTTCCCATTGCCTTGTCAATGCCTCATCTAGACAGTGATGCCAGCTGCTTGACTTCCCCACACTCTAATTCCAAACTAATGGTCTCATTAGTCCACCAGGTGATGATGTGCCTGTCTGGACAGAGGTTGGTACCTTTGCATATCTCATTATTCACTCAGGGATAGGGTTAGGGTGAGCACCTCTGGCTCTTCTTTCCATTCTCTTGATGACCCTGGCTCATCATTGTCCTTCACTAAGCAAACTGATTTTTTATGGTATATTTCTTTTCTGTACTGGGGTGACTGATACCAGCACAGGCTGGTTCTCTGGTGCAGCTGCAGTGCCTGCTGTTGGGGTTTAAGTAGATGCAGTGCCTGTCAGTCTGTCTCTGAGCCCACAGACCTCCTCTTCCCCTTGAGGGAACTGAATAGTGTTGAAAAGGCCTCACTAGGAACGGGCAAGGGCCCAGCACATCACAGTCATCTGTGTCTCTCCAGAACTGCCAAGTTGGCAGCATACTTTTCCCAAATATTTTACTAGTTTATGAGGATTCTGCACTTGCTCAGGAGTAAAATTCCAAAATATTGGAGGTGCTCAGTGTCTCAGGCGCTGGCTCATACCCTCCCACACGCCCTGCTACTCATAACTATCCAGCCTCAGGGGCAGATCTCTATGTGGTATTGAAAATAAATAAAACTGTATAACCCTAAACAAGACCTGGAACACGTTTAGGAGACACAGCACCAAGAGCAGTGCTGGTCTGGATGTCCCAGTAACATTCAAAATTCTCAGAAGCTGAAAAATAAAGTGTCCTCCTCTGTCCCACTCACTCCTGGGGTAAGCTTACTAATACACAACAATACTGCATACAATGCCAGCTTATTCTCATGAGCAGTGAAACAATCATATCACTCAACATGACCCACAACAGTCCTGACCTGTCTCTCAGAGATGGTCAGCATCACCACAGGGTGAGCAGAGGGATTTACATATACCATGGGAATAAATAGACCATGGACTATTTGGGCATTACTGAGAGTGCACGTACAAAATGGGTTCAATGTGCTTTGTCAGATGCTTTTGTTTCTCCACCCTTCAAGCCCACTTCCCTGAGCCAGCTTTCCCCCTTATGTAACAGGCATGACTCAGTACAGTGTGGAATATCCCACTGGCTGGTTTGGTCCTGCCATCCTGGCTGTGGCCCCTCCCAGCTTCTTGTAAAAATTAACCCTGTGCCAGCCAAACCCAGGACAGTTTCCTGTGCAGGGATGTGTCTTCAACCAGCAGCAATGAATTGATCTGAATATTCAAGCTGGCCACAGATTGCTTTGAAACTTCTAGTGGACATCATAGGCAAGCAGAAGTTCAGAGGAAGCTCTGCAGTAGAAAGCAACACAGTCATGTCAAGAATGAAGAAGAGGCTGCTTTGCTCAGTGTACAATGCTAACTAGCACTGCACTATGAGGAGTTTACTGTTTCTTCAAACTAAGTTAGATGTTGGCATAGCACCACCTCACCATGGAAACATGCCAGCTTATTTGACAACAGCTCAGGCAAGCCTGTATGGAATCAGAGTGACCTGTCTAAACATACCTCATTCATCACATCCAACTTGGAGCAAGAGTTTGTTACCAAGGACTCGTACACAACTCTGTGTAGTATAAGTGAATTAATGCTGCTTATGAAAATCTTCATAGATCCTCCATGCTTTGGTCATCTGTATTTCACTCTGAGCTTTAAAACATCATCTTGTACATTGCAATTGCTGCTGTGTTGCTTTTAAACACTGAACCAGCTAACTATTCCATCTGAAGAAAACTGTAACTAAGGTCAGCACAAAACCAGAAGCTAAAGGGCACTGAAATAAACAGAAATATTCAGAGGTTCCATCCACACCAGTAAGAATTTACTTCACAATCCAAGTGGTTTTCTTCCTATAAAATTATTTCTGATTATCAATAATGTGGCAGCTTCTACAAGCCTGATCCCAAAGCAGGATTCAGTGGTGGAAGGTGTCAAGCAGAATGAATGACTGTTACTATCCCAAATAAATTGTCAACTAACCAGAGATGTTATTTTTAAAAGTGAAGATCAAAGCACACCAGGATTTTAAGTTGCTCTTACACCTACACACAGAACACAGCAGAAGAATATTTGGAAGCTACAGCAAGCCACATAGTGCTGCATAGTGCTGTATGACTTGTCTCAACATGTCCCAGCAGCTTATGACCTGATACAGCAGGACTTTTTGTTCATATCAGATTGAAGTTCAACGGTTTCCTCTTTCACCTTCTCCTCTTGTTCTGTGAGACTCCTAGGGAAAAGAAGCAACAATTCTGAGAAAGTAGCCAATAATATCCTTAATGACATCAAAACAAAACAACATTCCACCCAAACCTATAACATTTCCCTGGGATTAAGAGAAAATGACAGAAGTTTGCAAACTAGCAGGCAAATATACAAAAAAGTAGAATTATGGTGGCCCCACCACAGACTGTCTTTGTTCAGCTATTTAGGCACATGCAGCTGGTGCTGATGGTGAGCATCCATTGTATGTTACAGCAACTCAAAGCCATACTTTCCATTCGGTATTTCTGAGCTAAACAAATCTGCATGTGCCTACCCAGACATTTGTCAATTATGTTTCACATATTAATTCACATATCAACTGACATTCACAAAATTGCACTAACTTCAGCAACAGTATTAAAGATCTGCCCATTCAATAGCAGTGTGAGCACCTCTGTAAGCAGTTCAGAGGGAACAGATTCACCCATAGCCTTTATTGTAAGTTCAGCAATCCACCTCTCCCTCCCAGCTTCCAGGCAGATAGCAGAATCTGAGCTGTAATGAGCAGAGGAAAGGGAAAAACACATCCCATGCTCTGCTGCAGGGACTCAGTAGCATCCACGTCCAAGCATGTTTCTCCAAACATTCAAGAACCATCACAACATCCCAGGCCCTCAGCCTGCCCAGCAACAGTTCATATTTTAGTGTCTATACAGAGCTTCATTAGGTTGTGCAGGACTTTCTATGAACCTGAGCAACTACTCAGTTAAAGCAAGGTCAGGCAACAGACCAGTTTAAAAGGAACAAAGAATTCATCACTGTATGTTCCTATCCAACTCACTTAGACAAGAATTCACTCTGACATTAGTGATAGGATTAATGTGAGAAGTGTCTTTACAAAATGAAGACTTGGCTAAGAGGTAGCTGAAATAAAGAAAGAACCAGAGAGTTCACCTATTCTATGTGTATGTCAATCACAAATAGCCTCTGCTAAGGGCCTTGCCTGGGGTCTGCTGCAAATCAGTGGGGGGGCTGTCTGAAGACAACAGACACTGAACAGAGCCTGAACCTCTGAACTGTTAGGACAGAGAAAAGGCTGAACATTATCTTCTTCACCCAGAGAAGTGAAGAACCACATTCAAATGAAGGTGGGTTACATGTGAAGGAGTACATGTGGTAGGTGCATCGGGAAGACTGCAAGTCCTGAATACCTTAGCCAGTGGGGAAAGGGAGAGGGAAATTTGCATCCAGGAATTTAGGACAAAAGGGAAACTCTGCCTTCTAGCAATTTGAGAGACCCCACAGAGAACTGTCCTGTGGACTCTCCCTTTATTCAAATAAAGTTTCACAAGACTCCTCTGTCTTTGTGGTGCAGAGGAACTTCTGGATCATATTAAATTTTCCTTACATTAGTGACAAGGAAGTCAGGCACATACAGAACTCACAGATGCAGAATTCACACAACTCTTACCTAGCTAAGTGAAGCACAGACTTTTTGGTATTGTACCCAGAATAGGCACTGCATTCATAGACTATCAAATTGTACTCCTGGAATCAGACAGAGAGACCATTGACATGGATGTTGTGCAGTGTTTCACCCCAGCTTGAAAAATATGAGATGTAATTTTTCATTGAAAATGGAATACACAAATAAAGAAACAGAAATAGATAGTCTCAGGGGAAATTACCATTTCATTCCAGAGCTAACAGTAAGAGAGGAACACAAGCAATCTGAGGAATAAAAGTAATCCAAGTGTGTCTCCCAAACAACACCTACATGCATTTCTTCACAGGTATTCAGTGTAGTTGCTTGTGTGGCAAGAGCTTGATCCCTCACACTCAAGTGCAAACATGCTCTGCAAAGTTCTGAAGTCTTGCTCAGCTTGCAATGATGAGGCAACCAGTGCACTACTGAACACAACTGAAAATAATTCCAGTGCCTTTAAAAGGGAAAAAATATCTTGGAAAGCTTCAGCACCAGTGATTCTGTATTCAGCCATTTGTGACCAATGTGCCACCAAATGCCCAGTTAAAAACCTCAGCACGGAATAACAAGAAGTTAATTCTGCTTGATCTTTTGAATTGTGAAAATTTTCTGCACCTTCTTTCACTGGCAGCCTGCACTTTGGCTTTTGTAGCCCCTCAGAGCTTTGCAGTTAAGACCAATGGATCATCCAAGTGCCAGGTTCTGCACATTGGCCACAGCAACCCCATGCAGTGCTACAGGCTGGGGTCAGAGTGGCTGGAGAGCAGCCAGGCAGAGGGGTACTGGTTGATGGTAGGCTGAACATGAGCCTGCAGTGTGCCCAGGCAGCCAAGAGGGCCAATGGCATCCTGGCCTGCATCAGGAACAGTGTGGCCAGCAGGAGCAGGGAGGTCATTCTGCCCCTGTACACTGCACTGGTTAGGCCACACCTTGAGTCCTGTGTCCAGTTCTGGGCCCCTCAGTTTAGGAAGGAGGTTGACTTGCTGGAAGGTGTCCAGAGAAGGGCAACGAAGTTGGTGAGGGGTTTGGAACACAGCCCTGTGAGGAGAGGCTGAGGGAGCTGGGGTTGCTTAGCCTGGAGAAGAGGAAGCTCAGGGGTGTCCTTGCTCTCTCCAACTCCCTGAAGGGAGGTTGTAGCCAGGCAGAGGTTGGTCTCTTCTCCCAGGCAGGCAGCACCAGAACAAGAGGACACAGTCTCAGGCTGCACCAGGGGAGGTTTAGGCTGGAGGTTAGGAAGAAGTTCTACACAGAGAGAGTGATTGCCCATTGGAATGGGCTGCCCAGGGAGGTGGTGGAGTCACCATCCCTGGAGGTGTTCAGGAGGAGACTTGATGGGGTGCTTGGTGCCATGGGTTAGTTGATTAGGTGGTGTTGGATTGGTTGATAGGTTGGATGTGATGATCTTGAAGGACTCTTCCAACCTGGTTTATTCTATTCAAAAAAAATGACCCTTCTGTACTGTGTGAAGAGTTGAACTGGATGATCTTTGAGGTATCTTCCAACCTGATGTATTCTGTATGCTCTAAAGACATTCTTGGTGCTTTAGCTGAAGCCTTTTGAAATAAATGCAAATACAAGAGATCATCTGCACAAAAGCCTGACCTGGCAGGTGTAATTGCAAAAGAAACTTGCCAAATAATAATAACAGCCCTCTCCAAAAGAGGCATCTGTCTACTTTCACAGGGTCTATCACTGAGCCTCACCTGCATGGCCTCGGTGGTATTACTACATGCCCTCTTACCCACTCACATTTCAGTTTTCCCACTTTGCTATGTGTCTTTATGACAGTAGCTTAAAGTTTAAATAAGTAAGCCAGTATCTTAGGAAATTACAATCACACTGTCTGCATATTTTCAGTTGTTTGCTATTAACTGCAGTTACTGCATTTGCATGGATTTAGCAACCCTTCAATGGGGACAACCCTTTAATGGGGACAAAAGTTTCCATTTAATACCACAAGCATTCAAGTTTTAGTCTGTTGGTTTGGTTTTGTTTTTAAATATACCATACTGCTGAAATTCACAGACTCCTAGAATATTTCAGATGGAAAAGACTGTTCAGATCATCGATTCCAACCGTTACAAAACTCTGCCAAGTCCTGTGCTTAACCACGTCCCTCAGCAGCACAGCTCTGTGTCTTTGAAACCCCTCTAGGGATGGGGAATCAGCCACAGGGAAGCCTGTTCCACTCTCAGAGAATCCTTTCGGTGAAGAAGCTTCTAATATACAATCTAAACCTTCTTTGTATCATGACATTCTGAAGACAAGAAGTGAGGAAAGGAAGTTCATGAATATAGTAGCTTGTTTTGTCAGCTCTGAGGAGTGCTTCAATGTTTAAAATGTCAGTTTTGAATATGTTGTCACTGGTATGTGGTTTCTTCTCATGACCACCTTGGTTGAAGCACTTTGGCATTTTCTGGCTGCTGACGGAGCACAGAAGCTGGCAGTGTTGGTGCCCAATGGGTATCTTACTGTGGGGGTTTTAAGCCTTCTCTACAATGTTTGCAATGAGGTAACTACCATTCTCTTGTTTTTCTCAGAAGTGTTTCATGACCAAATTTGAACAGCTCCAGTTTCCTGCTAGCCACACAAACGGAAGTTTGGAATAAAACTCACACTCCTTATTTCTGCTCAGCTGACCAGAACTCTAATTGGAAACCTACTGTGCTCGGCATCGAGCTACTTAATGCCAGCCAAGCAGAGTGGGACTTCTGCACCTTGGCCAACAGGATTTCACTAGGGGAGAACCCTCAGTGATGACATCATTTATGCTGGCATGAATCTGAACAGATTTTTCAAGAAATTCCATTGGTGAAAGACAACAATTTAAACCCAACTGATTTTAATTTCTTATTTGTGGAAATACAAAGTGTCACCTCTTTGAACTAGGGAGAAAACATTAATTGATAGCATACACAACGAAAACAAAGTAGCAGGAAACAGAACACAAGTAAGACAGAAAATTCCATCCATCTCCATCCACAAATCAGCTGCTGAGCCTGGGAGAACACTGGCAATTACTTCGTTTTAAAACCTTGTATACAACTCAGCAGACATCTAAAACATGGGGAGGAAAGTGTATTGCCAGAGGCAGCTGGGCAATTTCTGTCCTGTAAAGCAGCACTGCTCTGAGAAGAACAGCTCCCTTACTAGGAACTGGAAGGACTCCCTTCAGGCTTCCACTCTTCTTTTTAATAATGAACTGTCTTGCATGTGAGACCTTGGATTTCTGACCAAATTTGTAGTACTGTGACTCGTGGGACTGAAGCAGAGCAGGAGTTAAAACAGCTGGGCTGGAGTGCCACACATTTATCTATGATCCCAGAAAGTTCTAGATAATATCCATCCCATTCCATAAGAACTTGAAACAGTTCATAGGAACTGTTGGGATTCAGGGTCAATAGGCTAATGTAGTTCTTGGTCTGTGTGGGAACAGGTATAGTGTTGTATTCACCAAGTACAGCTTACATTGTTTCTATCAGCTCAGCATCTAGTCCCATGTATTTGGGACCTTTTGAGAGCAATTCATGGAATTATTCACAAAATAAGTAATTCAGCTGCATCCACTAATAGAGACAGTGGTGGTATGTGGCTTCAAAGGCATTACATGGCTATTTAGCAAGAACTAATATTTCATTGAAATTACTTATCATTGCCAGCTCACAAGTGCAACTGCTATAATTTAATTATATCTCTGCTTTTCAAATAACGAGTTGTCATTAATCATTCCCATAGCTACATCAGGGAGCACGTTGAAATATGCAAATTAGCCATTCAGATCCATCCATTTGATGATATCTATCTTTCATTTGACAGCTTGCTTTGCTTTACTTATGGAAGATATTTTATTTTCTTGTATGACTTGTTAGAATGTCCTGGTGGGCTGTGAGTTCTGCCTGTTAGAATAATTCTCTGTCCGTTTGGCATTTATGTGTTATCTGCTTTTCCACTGAAGCATTGAGAATTACACTGTGGTATCCCTTCTGGGCTCCAGGGTCTCCAAACTATCTGCATTTCCATGCAGACAAGAAAATAAAGGGACATGCTTTCAGGGGTGAAGCTCGAGGCTGATACTGCACCCCTACAAACATACAATAATGGATACAAACCTGAAAATGGAGGTATGCTTGTAAAATGGTGTATCATAGCATCAGCCAGGGTTGGAAGGGACCACAAGGGTCATCCAGTTCCAACCCCCCTGCCATGGGCAGGGACACCCCCACACTAGATCAGGCTGGCCACAGCCTCATCCAGCCTGGGCTTAAACACCTCAAGGGACAGGGCCTCAACCACCTCCCTGGATAACCCATTCCAGGGCTTCACCACTCTCATGGGGAAGAACTTCCTCCTCACATCTAGCCTGAATCTCCCCACCTCCAGCTTCATTCCATTCCCCCTAGTCCTACCACTACCTGATAGCCTGAAAAGTCCCTCCCCAGCTGCCTTGTAGCCCCCTTCAGATACTGGAAGGCCACAATGAGGTCACCTGGGAGCCTTCTCTTCTCCAGACTGAACAGCCCCAACTCCTTCAGTCTGTCCTCACAGGAGAGGTGCTCCAGCCCTCTGCTCATCCTCATGGCCCTTCTCTGGACACCTTCCAGCACCTCCAGATCCCTCTTGGAATAGGGGCTCCAGAACTGGAGGCAGTACTCCAGGTGGGGTCTCAGCAGAGCTGAGTAGAGGGGGAGAATCCCCTCCCTTGCCCTGCTGGCCACACTTCTCTTGATGCAGCCCAGGCTCTGATTGGCTTTCCGGGCTGCAAGTGCACCCTGAGAGCTCCTGGTGAGCTTCTCGTCCACCAGCACCCCCAAGTCTCTCTCCTCTGGGCTGCTCTCCAGCCAGTCACTGCCCAGCCTGGATTTGTGCCTGGGATTGCCTTGACCCAGATGCAGGGCAGCTGGTCTTGTTGAAGCTCATGAGGTTGGCTTGTGCCCACCTCTCCAGCCTGTCCAGGTCCCTCTGGATTGTGTATGAACAACCAAAACGAGAAAAGAGGAGATCTCTCATCATTCTTTCAGTTACAGAGAGGGGCTTAGCATCAACCTTTCCTATAAACTAAGAACAGTTCAGTGCATTTATTTGAAAATCTCCTTTTTGGTCACCAGCAAGCAGAGCTGTAAATCGATTCTCAAAGAAGAAACAAGGACATATGTGAAGTCCAGCACGTTGTTTAGTTTAGGTAATTTCTCAGCAGTTCAGCTATTTTCTCAGGAATATTGAGATATTCTGGGTGGATTGGTGTTCAAACTGTATGCATTTGATGTATTTTATATGCTTAAAAGTAAACATGTTTTCTCCTTCTACCATAGGAATAACAGATGGTCTTCTGTGGTTTTACATGAGGTAGGAGGGAAAAATTATCTGTTAAGAACCCATCTGCAGAGAAAAGAAAGAAGAGAGAGACTAAAAGAGAAGGGAGGGGGAAAAAATAGAAAGAAAGAGAACAAAGGAAAAGAGAGGAGGGAGAGAGCAAAGAGTGGTGAGAGATAAGCCTTAATTATTTTTTGCACCACTCTGCTTTTTAAATCTAGACAGCTTTATAACTACTATAATTATCAGCACTTATATCACTGAGCGTGATGAAGCTCCTAATCCTTAAAAGTACTTGTCACTTTAAAATTGATCTCTGTTTTTTATGAATTTTGACACATTCACACTCCATTTTAAAACTTTCACCCTCAAGTTTTCTAAGGAGTTCCCCTCTAAGTATAGTACCTTGGCAAGATGCTCTCCCGTTCCCATAGGGACCTCGCGCTCCTTTTCGTTATCAGCTTTATTGGCCAACCAAAGCACAGGTACCTTATCCCCAGTTACCTCCTGCAGAACAAAGAATAAACACCAGGTGGGACACTGTATGTCAAAAATCACAAATCAAGAGGATAAAAACTAATAAATATCACACTGCAACAAGATATTTCAGACACCACACATGAGCCAGGTAAATGTTGCTTTAATTACAAACATGAGGAATTAAAGTGGGATAAAGGGTATGCAAAAAGAATGTTAGAGGCTGCACTAACTTGGCATTGTTTGCTAACAGCACAGAAGCTCATCACACTGTATGAGAATAGGAGAGAACACTAAAATGCTGCACAGGCTCTGACATTGTATGTTTGTAGCCACTGCTCTTCTAATTATCACAGAATCACAGAATGTTAGAGGTTGGAATGGACCTCCAGAGATCATCAAGTCCACCCCACCTGCCAAAAGCAGGATCACCTAAGGTAGTCCACACAGGAATGCATCCAGGCAGGTCTTGAAAGTCTCCAGAGAAGGAGACTCCACAACCCCTCTGAGCAGTCTGTTCCAGTGCTCCATCACCCCCACTGTAAAGAAGTTTCTCCTCATGTTGAGGATGTTCAGGTTTCATTCCTTGTCTTATTACTATGCACCACAGAAAAGAGATTGGTCCCCTCCACTTGATAACCCCCCTCAGCTGTTTATACATATTGATTAGATCTCCTCTCAGTCTTCTCTTCTCAAGAGAGAGCTTGCTGTGAAGAGAGACACAGAATGGCCACCCCCAAACACACAGAATAGGCAGGAATCAACAGCACTTTTGGAAATGGTTCAAATTATCACAGTGAGAACATTCATAAATGCTGAATGATGCAGCAGCAAAGGGACCTGCTATATGTCTTTCCCTTATCAACAGTCTGTAGCAAAGCAAAGTAGTAATTAAAAGATGAGTGAGCTGGGAAAAATATTCTGTCCACAATATTCATTTTTTCTGGATCAAAACCTGGAATTGTCCTCTAACTTTTCCCATATTTATTTATAACAACTACAGATTCGTTAAGGTCACACATTTAATAAGGGCCTGTTGTTATCAAATGCATGCTACTGTTAGCTCAGTACAGCCACTCAGATGAGAAGTAACTATGCCTGTTTATAAACATTTGATTGAATGAGTCCTGATTTCAACCAGCAAAGATATTGGCCCCTCTGGAAAACTTATGCTAGAACACATGCCCAATAAAATCAGACTAAATGGCCTTTCCATAACAATTTATTCCTTGCTTTTTCAGTATCAGTAGTCTCCAACAGAGAGCACACAGCAAGTCACACTTTGTTGTCTCTGTGGATGCAGTTCTCTATGACAGTAGTCTGAGGTTTAGTGTTATTTTTCCTTTTGGCCACAAGCAAATGCAGCTGCTTGCACTGTAAATATGTTGTCTGAGAGCTACAGAGGAAGAGCCTGGATGAGGCACTTGGTTCCATGATTCAGTCGATTAGATGGTGTTGGGTGGGAGGTTGGACTGGATGATCTCAAAGGCCTTTTCCAACCTGGTCTATTCTATTCTATTCTATTCTATTCTATTCTATTCTATTCTATTCTATTCTATTCTATTCTATTCTATTCTAAAGAGAAGACTAAAGGATAATTTTTCATTAACTGAAGCTACTCAGTCAGTGGCATAGGCTATGATTTTGGTTTTCCTGTGGTTAAAAGGACAATCCCCAGAAACTGAACTGTCCACCATGAGACAGCTTTTGGTTTATGGTTTATGGCTTATGTTCACCACACAGCCAATTCTCCATGGGCTGCATACTTGGTTGTCCAATTGCTAGTGATCATCAGTGATCAACAGTCATCCATCCCTGATTCATACCATTGCCCAGTGCTAGCAGTGATCCAACAGGAGTAATCAGATAGATAAACTTTATGAGAAATCAGAGCACTTTCCCCACCACTCCTTTCGAGTTCCTAAAATCCTGGAGCTGGATTTTTTCATCAGCACTGGGATTCTAACTGTGACTGTTGTGGTGGGGTGAGAAAGTTCCCTCCCCACACACAAGGGAAGAAACCACAGCTAGCTCAGTCGGAAAAGCAGATGAAAGCTCTATTGACAGGCATCAATGGAATGCAATGAGTATGTACACAAATATACAATATTTACAATAGATACAGAAATACACAGCAATGAACACAATGCAGAAAAGCCTTTTCCCTCCAGCCAGCCAGGGGGGGTCCCTGAACCCCCCTCTCTCCCTCCCCACCTCCCCTTTTTCCCAAAAAAGGGTTAGAGAGAGAGAGAAAGGCAATTAAGGAAGAAAAATTCTGTTAGCTCACAAGCACATGCGAGAATTAGTGTTCTTATCTGGTTAGCTGTTAACTCAAGGCCGTTCCTGCTTCAGAAAGAGAGAAGCCGTCCAGCCCACAGGACAGAGAAGCACAGACTGCACCCAGCCTGAACCCAGACCAGACTGAACTAACAGAACCCAAACTTCAAATTGCATTCTACAATCTACCAATGAAATTAGTTTAGACTATCTTGGTTTTGTTTAAATATCAAAAACATTCAGCCAGAGTGTTCAGCAACTGTCTCTTTCTTAAAAGGCACAGCCTCAACCGGTCACAACTGTGCAGACCAAAATCAGTGACAGAAATTTGTCATAGCACCAGAAACATGCTGCTCCCTGTGCTGTGCTCTGTGAGCATCCAGAAGAAGGCAGAGAATAATGACACCAGAGTTTAGACGTCGTGTTACCTTGATGCTTATCAGCCACTGCTTGAGAGCTGTGAAGGTGTCTTTGGCTGGGACATCATAACAACACCATCAGCTTTTCTGCAGATATGCCTGGTAATACTTCCATACCTACAAGCAAGAACCTGTTTAGAGCTCTCTTCAATACAAGCAGCAATCTGACAAGATAAGAAAAAATTTTCAGTAATTCCCCTTGAAAAAGAAGATGTTGCCATACAGTGTCTTCTAATACTCTAGTCTTAATAAGGGTTACAGCTCCTGCCAATTTGGCTTACATATTGTAGTGGGTTGAGTGATCAATTTTCCCACCACAGGCAAAAGAAAGACTCAGACAAATGGATTGCAAAAGTGGTGGAAAGTTTAAATAGAAAGCAGTCAATGTTTACAGAGAGCCAGAAGCGCAGTGAGAGTCAGCCTGACCTCAGAGCAAGGGAAAATGATGGAGCAGATTATCCTGGCAGCAATAACTGTGCTCCTGCAGGATGGCCAAGGGCTCAGGCCCAGCCAGCATGGATTCAGGAAGGGCAGGTCCTGCCTCTCCAACCTGATCTCCTTCTATGCCCAGGTGACTGCCTGGTGGATGTGGGGCAGGCTGTGGATGTGGTCTGCCTGGACTTCAGCAAGGCCTTTGACACCGTCCCCACAGCAAACTCCTGGCCAAGCTGGCAGCCCCTGGCTTGGGCAGCAGCACTCTGAGCTGGGTTAGGAACTGGCTGGAGGCTGAGCCCAGAGAGTGGTGGTGAATGGTGCCACAGCCAGCTGGCAGCCAGGCACCAGTGGCATCCCCCAGGGATCAGTGCTGGGCCCCATCCTGTTCAATATCTTCATTGATGATCTGGATGAGGGGATTGAGTCAGTCATCAGCAAATTTGCAGATGACACCAAGTTTGGAGCAGATGTTGGTCAGTTAGAGGCCAGAAGGGCTCTGCACAGGGACCTCAACCAACTGGACAGATGGGCAGAGTCCACCCAGGATGGCATTCAACAAGTCCAAGTGCTGGGTGCTGCACATTGGCCACCACAACCCCATGCAGAGCTACAGGTTGGGGTCAGGGTGGCTGGAGAGCTGCTAGGCAGAGAGGGACCTGGGGGTGCTGATTGACAGCTGCCTGAACATGAGCCAGCAGTGTGCCCAGGTGGCCAAGAAGGCCAATGGCATCCTGGCCTGCATCAGGAACAGTGTGGCCAGCAGGAGCAGGGAAGTCATTGTGCCCCTGGACTCTGCACTGGTTAGGCCACACCTTGAGTCCTGTGTCCAGTTCTGGGCCCCTCAGTTTAGGAAGGAAATTGAGACTCTTGAACGTGTCCAGAGAAGGGCAACAAGGGTGGGGAGAGGCCTTGAGCACAGCCCTGTGAGGAGAGGCTGAGGGAGCTGGGGTTGCTTAGCCTGGAGAAGAGGAGGCTCAGGGGCGACCTCATTGCTCTCTACAACTACCTGAAGGTGGTTGTAGCCAGGCAGGGTTGTTCTCTTCTCTCTAGCAACCAGCACCAGAACAAGAGGACACAGTCTCAAGCTGCACCAGGGCAAGTTTAGGCTGGAGGTGAGGAGAAAGTTCTTCACTGAGAGAGTCATTGGCCATTGGAATTTCCTGCCCAGGGTGGTGGTGGAGTCACCGTCCCTGGAGGTGTTCAAGAGGGGATTGGATGTGGCACTTGGTCTGTGGTGACAGGTTGGACTCGATGATCTTTGAGGTCTCTTCCAACCTTGGTGATTCTCTGATACTGTGATACTGTGAAAAGAGAACCCAAAGCACAACCAGAAAATATCCCATACCCACCTGAGGGTACAGTCAAGACCCCCAGGGCTCTTTCTTCCCCTCCCTCCCCCCCCCCCCCCGCTAGGCTAGTCTCAGCTGGCCAGATCTGAGACTGCCCATCCCCCCAGCCGTGGGTCTAACGAGGCCCAAGGCCGGCAGACATCTCTCCCCAGTTACTGGGGGCGGCGAGGGAAGAAAGAGAAAGGCAGGACCCCTTGCTGACGTTTTATAGGGGAGCAGGGCATCATGGGAATGGAATACCTGGCTTCCTGTGACCACCCACTGGGCTGGGCCCCCCCTTGGGACATCCCAGCTGTGGCCTGTGCAGTGGCATCAGGGGCTGGCACCCAGCCTAAACCACCACACACCACCCCTTACTCCATACCATAATCCCTGCACCCAAAACATATCAAATCAGAACTCTTCTGATGACATGTCTAGCGAGAGTCCATGTCTTCATCAGGGCACCCTTCCACACAGTCTCTCATCCAGGCTCAAGTATCAGTCCATTCCAGTTCTTCCTCATATAATGGAACCTCCCAGTGACGCAGAGTCATTCTTCTGCAGTGTGAATTCCTCGTGGACTCGTGGGGACATCCTGGTCACCTGGAAGAACCTCACAGCTTCTCAGCCAAGCCTTTATTGGCATTTACATTTTCCACCCCTGGGGCAAGCCAGGCAGAGCAATCAGGCTCCAAGACCGCTTTTCCTCCCCCCTGCATCCATCCTTGTTCCTTGCCCTTGTGAACCTTTCCTGTTATTGTTATATATATTGTTTAAAGAAAACTCTTTACCTCTCTACTTCCAGGCCGACTCCACATTATCGCCTGGTGGATTTGCTCCTTCCCTTTCCTTTTTTTCCCCTCTCTGTTGGGAGGGAGGAGGAGCAGGGGAGAGATTCTCAGCCTTGCCCCCATCTGAGCTCTTAACTCCCAGTTAAGGCTCCAACCACTACACATATGTATCCTAGACAACAGGGACCTGTAATACTGATCTTCACTGCAGAGCCCGTTTGAGAGGGGAAGCTTATTATGAATCATAGCAAGCAATTCTCCCTGAACGGTCAAACCCCTTTTCACATTCAGCAGAAGATTCACAGGGGACACTCCACCACAAATCACTGCACTTGCAAATAAATTCTTTGCCAAAAAAAAATAATTAAAAATTGGAAATAAAGTGTTGGGAAAAGTTCTCAGTGTCCTTAATTGATTCTGGGCTAGTCTGGATAATCAGCTGCATATCTCACCTTCTCCCATCCTCTTTCCTTTTAAGCTTGGACACGATAAATCTCCCTCACAAAGGGCTCTGCCTAAAGATAGCTAAATACTGTGTTGGGGCTTTTTTTCCCAAGCTTCCTCTAGCAAATGTAGAACATCCTTATCATCCTTGCTTTTAGTAATAGGAAACTAAACAAGAGGTGAAGAGATGGGGAAGGAAATTACTACAGAAAACTTACAAAAACCTGGAGCTCTTCAACCAAAACAGGATTGTGTGACAAAAACCCACTCTTCTCTAAAACTAGGAAAGCATTTTCTGCTACAGGAATACAGAGGTCCATTTCAATATCAGCCTTCCTCCTAAAGAATTTTTAGTGCTACTAAACCTTTAAGAGTTTAGTAAAAATCTCTTTACAGTCTCTGTGGACATTTAGCACCAAGTAAGCACATTATGGCTGCTAGGGAAGGCTCTAAACTGTGAATTCACTGGCTCTATTAGGAATGCTTCTATATTTATTCCTCTCCCAAGGAGCAAGATCAAGTGCATGCTTACTAACCTTCAAACAGATGAATCAAGGAAGCAAAGCCTTAGAATGTATACTGATTATGGCTGGGATAGAGTTCAATGCTATCATACTAGCTCGTGCAGGGCTATGTCTCAGCCTTGTGATGAAAGCAGTGGTGATAATACACCGTTTCAGTTCCTGCTCAATAGCGTTTGCACAGCATCAAGGCCTTTTCTACTTCTCAGACTGCCCCACCAATGAGTAGGCTGGGGAGCACAAGAAGCTGGAAGGGGAACACACCTGGGAAAGCTGACCCCAAGTCACAAGAAGTCTGTACTATGTATACTGCAGAGGGGAGAGAGGTTGCCTGAGGCTATGGCTACTCAGGGAGTGGCTGGGCATCAGCTGGTTGGTGATACACAACTGGGGGTTTTGCATGGCTTTTGCTCTGGATTTTGTTTCTTTTCATTATTTTTTTCCTTTTTTGGGGGGGAAGAGGGGTGGTGGTGCTGGACAGCAGGTTTGGTTTTGTTTTATTTTTAATTATCAAACTATCTTTATTTCTACCAATGAATAGATTCTGATTCTGACTGAGCAAGCAGCTGTGTGGCAGCTGACTACCAAGGTTAAACCACAACAGAAAGTTTCTGTTCCTGGCCAGCAGCGTCCCAGAGCTGCAGCACTGCCTGGGTATTATCTACCTTGACGGTTTCCACATTGCAATCCACACCTGTAACAGAAAACAAGAGTCTGCCAAAACTTGAATAATAAAATACTACATGTGAACAGAGTAGTAGAATTTGGTAAAAGCAGTAATGTCTCCAAATGAGGGTACAGGACATAAGGGTCCATTTGGCCATTCACAGAAATCTAAGCCATTTAGCTTGGAGTTCATGCTGTATAGCTTCAGCTGTTCCAGTCTGGCTGGACACCCAGGAGAGCTGCTCTCTTCCTAAGCAGCAGAAGAAAAACTGTTGGAGTATCTTATAGCACCAAAATTAATTTAAACTCCTATACTACTATCTCAGCTCTTCCCTGACTCTAATGTGGGCTTAGATACTCAGTGTAACAGTAGCAATTTGCACTCAGGTGTAAGTCAAGGGAGCTACAAAAACTGCCTCCCTGAATGCTCTTAGATTGTCACAAATGCAAACCAAATCCATTACTTTAAATACCTTTTATTGTGAACAATTTTATTTCATATATGCCTTTATGTAAGGCACAAATACAGACTGAGTGCAATGAATCTGGTCATTTACCTTAACTCAGCTGCATTGCAATGACTTCAGTTCTGGTACCCTGACTACCTGTGCATGACTTTTGAAAGCTTGGTTTACAACTTCAGGCAATGTAAGTACAAGGTAGCCTTTGAAATGTTTAGCTTTGAAAACGCTGGTGCAGCATGCTTCTTTGGGATGGTTAGTAGAGTGCAGTCCAGAGGAAAGAACATCCGTTTCAGAACAGTATGACCTACAAGGAAATTCTAGCATCACTGAAATCAGTAAGATTCTTCTGATTTACAATACAATACAATACAATACAATACAATACAATACAATACACCAGGTTGAAAGAGACCTTCAAGATTACCGTGTCCAACCCATCAACCAATCCAACCCACCTAAACAACTAAACCATGGCACCAAGCACCCCAGCAAGTCTCCTCCTGAACACCTCCAATGAAGGTGACTCCACCACCTCCACGGGCAGCCCATTCCAATGGGCAATCACTCTCTCTGTATAGAACTTCCTCCTAACCTCCAGCATAAACCTCCCCTGACACAGCTTGAGACTGTGTCCTCTTGTTCTGGTGCTGGCTGCCTGGGAGAAGAGACCAACCTCTGCCTGGCTACAACCTCCCTTCAAGTAGTTTTAGAGAGCAAGAAGGTCACCCCTGAGTCTCCTCTTCTCCAGGCTAAGCAACCCTCAGCCTCTCCTCATAGGGCTGTGTTCCAAACCCCTCACCAACTTTGTTGCCCTTCTCTGGACACCTTCCGGCAAGTCAACCTCCTTCCTACACTGAGGGGCCCAGAACTGGACACAGGACTCAAGGTGTGGCCTAACCAGTGCAGCATACAGAGGGAGAATGACCTCCCTGCTCCTGCTGGCCACACTGTTCCTGATGCAGGCCAGGATGCCATTGGCCTTCTTGTCTGCCTGGGCACACTGCAGGCTCATGTTCATCCTACCATCAACCAGTACCCCCAATTTACTTCAGTGCTGTCAAGATTTAAGTACGGAATCTACTCTGAAACCTCTCCATCAGTTATGTGCCTCTCAGTTAAGAGGAGCTCACTTTGCACGTCCTATTCTCCTTTTGGGTAATGTTTTTTACAACATCTGTATGTTGATCTCAGCAGAAGCTGCTAAGTAATCCTGGAACAAGAAAAATAACAGCAGTAATGTTTCTTACACTTACCTACAGTAGCAGCTGTGCCTGGGAAAAAATGATCTGCACAAAATCGCCTTAAAAATGAAGTCTTTCCAACACTCGAATTGCCCACGAAAATAATCTTGAATAAGCTGTCTGGGACAGAGTGTATTCTCTCCTCCTTCAAGTAAGAGCCAACATTAGTCTCCATCTGTTACATAAATCTTGTTGTCTCTCCAATACACTGTGTCTTAAAGGCTAACTGAGATAGGAAAAAGAAGAGATTTTATCCTATCATGTCTTCTGTTACTCATAAAGCAACATTCTGCTTCTTAAAATAACTCAGCGTTTCAGATGTTTGCAATGTTGCATCCTGGAACGTTTGAAGTGCAGTGGTTTGGACTGAGCCCTGGAAGTATCCTGAACATGACCCCAGAGTGAGACTGCATTGAAAAATGCATGAAAATGCCAAAGAGAAATGGTTAAAGTTCATCTCTGCAAATTCAACACATAAAACTTTACACAGCAGTTTCATCCTATACCAACACCACAGAGGAAGCAGCACATCTTCGCCTAGATAACAGAAGAAAAGGTATAATTCTTTAGTTTATTAAATGGAGGCTGAGGGAGACCTGACAGCTACCTGAAAGGAGGTTGGAATGAGCTGGGGGTCAGTCTCTTCTCCCTAGTACCAAGCGATAGGAAGAGAGGAAATGGCCTCAGCTGCACCGGGGGAGGTTTAGGTTCTGTATTAGAAGAATTGCATTTCATTGTTGCTTTGCTTGCAAATACAGCTTTCATTTGCTTCCAACTGAGCAGGTCTGGAAAATTTCATGTTGGGGGCAAATTTCAACCCACCACACTTCTTCACTGAAAGGGTTCTCAAACACTGGAATCACCTCCCCAGGGAGGTGGCTGAGTCTCCATCCCTGAAGGTTTTTTAAAGATGCAGATGCTGAGGGACACAGTTTAGCACTAGACTTGGGAAAGTTAGATAATGGTTAAGCTAAATGACCTTAAAGTCTTTTCCAACAAAAATTATTCCATGATTGATCACCATTACTCTCTCTGCTACTGAGGACCCAAGAGCTTCGTGGAATTACTGCAGCTCTGTTTAAAGGCAGAAGCATGGAGGAGAGTGAGAGAGAGAGAGAGATAATTAGACCCAGCTAAGCAGGCTGCAAACATTCAACTATGTTTCTGTTATTTAGGGGTTTTAAGTAGAAGGAAGAACTATTTGTTCCACCTATTCATGTCCTGTTTACTGAAAGCTAAGCTAACTGGATGCTAGAAGTAGGGTATGGAGATGAGGAGTTGCTCAGGGAAGAACACTGGGGCACCAAATGCTTTGCAGGAGGTGCCCAAGTATTAGTTTGCTGGAGCAGGGGGTGTGAGGAAGGAAGGGCAGGGAAGGAAAGGCTTAGCTGCCAGGCATTTGAGAGTGCTGACTTCAAGAAGACCTGAGTTCAGAAGTGAACTCACTTCCCAACAACTCTTTGAATGACACATTGAAGTCCAGCCATGAAATGTTTTCTACAAATACACCAAAGTCTTCAGAAAGAAGCAGAAACAATACAGACCTGCACTTGATGGGGTGGAAATGAAGAAAAATGAAAAAGGTGGAGCTGCTCTCTTCCAGAGTATGAAAAAACCCACAACTTGTTACATCTCAATTAAAATAACCTTAATAATCAAACTTTATTCTAAAACTCTGCCTGAAACCCTACTAAGGAATGAGCTTCACAGTCTGCTTCAACAAAGTACTGATGGGAACATGGCATAACACTTGGATGGACTTTAGTTTACAATGCAGTCTGGGAAAGTCTTCCCTAGATGTGTCTTTTGAAAGGCTTTCATGTAGACAGTAGCCAGGTCAAGCGGCACATCTAACATTTGTGCAGTCTAGGTGACATTCAGCCCTGAGGAGGTGATGGGTTCCGTGGGCTCTGGAGGTGTTCCTGGAGGTGCTCGAGAGGGGTTGGACGTGGCACTTGGTGCCATGGTTTAGTCATGAGGTCTGTAGTGACAGGTTGGACTCGATGGTTGTTGAGGCCTCTTCCAACCTTGGTGATACTGTGACACTCTGCTGAGGAGCACTCAGAGCCACGCAGACATCGTGCCAGTTTCAAAACGAAAGCTCTGTTGGTAACATCAGAAGGTTCTTGTTTCCGGTGGCTGCTTCCAGTTTGCAGTTTCGGGGTGTTGGGCTTTTCCACTGGGCTGGCTGTGGGCTGGTGAGGTGGAAGGGTCCTTTTGTCACTGACTGCTGCTGCTGCTGCTTTTGCTGTGCTTTTCTGCAAAATAGATAATTGTGCATTGTATTATTTTCATTAAACTCTTCTCATCTCAACCCAGGATTTTCTGTGTTACATTCCCTCCCTATCTCGGGGGGGAGGGGGCTTGTTTGTTAAAGCAGACTTTCTTAAACCAGCACAGAGACTCACACCTCCTAACTCATGATGTAGCAAGCAGCAAGCTATCATCTTCTGAAATTTTCTTCACCTGCAGTTGAAGTTTATAAGCAGACCTGCCCTGAGAACACCTCTTAATTGAATGCTACTCCTCCTAGTCCAGGCAAGCTGTCAGGAGAGGAAATCAGTCTGAGAGCACTGCACAGAATGAAATCACTTCCATGTCTACATCTCGTGACCAGAAAGTGTTATTCCAAAAGCCATCATTCAGGAAATACAAGGTTGCAAGAGAACTTAATCAGAGTACAGCTCATTATGGAAGGAGACAAAGCATGACTCAAACAAAATGGCAGGGGTCAAGACACACAGCCCCGAGACTGCCCTAAGCAATGGTATGCCATCAGTTGAATAGGCATTGGCAGGCCTGGTCAGCAGGAACATGCAGGAACATGCACACACTTCAGCACCACATGGAGAGAGAGTTTATCAGAAAAGAGTATTCTGATGTGGGTTTTTTTCCAAAATGTTTAAAAACCAAGCAAAACACCAGCCCAGGGTGGGCTAAGGCACTGACATTTCACAGGAAAAAAACACAACTAAATTCCTAGTTCTAAGTGACCTTTGGAAATTAACTTGTTTACTGCCATGCTGTATCATTACAAACTGTCCTGCTTGGACAGCAGCACACTGCATTGGGTTAGGAACTGGCTGGAGGGCCGAGCCCAGAGAGTGGTGGTGAATGGTGCCACAGCCAGCTGGCAGCCAGGCACCAGTGGTGTGCCCCAGGGATCAGTGCTGGGCCCCATGCTCTTCAACATCTTTATTGATGATCTGGATGAGGGCATTGAGTCCATCATCAGTAAATTTGCAGATGACACCAGGCTGGGGGCAGGAGTTGATCTGCTGGAGGGCAGAGAGGCTTTGCAGAGGGACCTTGCCAGGCTGGACAGATGGGCAGAGTCCAAGGGCAGGAGATTGAACACATCCAAGTGCCGGGTTCTGCACATTGGCCACAGCAACCCCAGGCAGTGCTACAGGCTGGGGTCAGAGTGGCTGGAGAGCGGCCAGGCAGAGAGGGACCTGGGGTACTGGTTGATGGTAGGCTGAACATGAGCCATCAGTGTGCCCAGGTGTCCAAGAAGGCCAATTACCACAATTGAGAGATGGGACAAAGCTTGATACAAGCAGAGTGTCTCCTTTATTGTACAAAGTCTTTTCTTTCTATAGGCTAACATCATCAAAAGCAACTCGGGACTGGTTATTAGATGTGTCCATGCAACAGTTGTAGACTCATCATTGGCTGCCGAGAAAATGCCAGGGAGCACACATCCCTTGGCAAGGCTCAGACAGGTGCTGGACAACAGCCAAACGATCACACATCTCTTATCTAAGTTCAGACAGAAGACAAAAGACTCTGTTGCAGTGTTTACCAGTTCCTATTCTCAGGTCGTTGTTTGGCTTCCCTGAGTCACAATGACCGTTGGTAATCAGATAAATGTTTTTTTCTCTCTGCACAGCTGCAGTTTGTTCCCAGGGTTTATGGCCCACAAGAGCTAAAACATTTCCTTCTATCAGCTGAGCATTGCTTGAGGTTCTACTCCCTAAATTCAGTCAGCCAATAGCATCCTGGCCTGCATCAGGAACAGTGTGGCCAGCAGGAGCAGGGAGGTCATTCTGCCCCTGTACACTGCACTGGTTAGGCCACACCTTGAGTCCTGTGTCCAGTTCTGGGCCCCTCAGTTTAGGAAGGATTTTGAGATGCTGGAAGGTGTCCAGAGAAGGGCAAGGAGGTTGGTGAGGGGTTTGGAACACAAACCCTATGAGGAGAGGCTGAGAGAGCTGGGGTTGCTTAGCCTGGAGAAGAGGAGACTCAGGGGTGACCTTCTTGCTCTCTACAACTACCTGAAGGGAGGTTGTAGCCAGGCAGAGGTTGGTCTCTTCTCTCAAGCAAATAGCACCAGAACAAGAGGACACAGTCTCAAGCTGTGTCAGGGGAGGTTTAGGCTGGAGGTTAGGAGGAAGTTCTACACAGAGAGAGTGATTGCCCATTGGGATGGGCTGCCTGGGAAGGTGGTGGAGTCACCTTCATTGGAGGTGTTCAGGAGACTTGATAGGGTGCTTGGTGCCATGGGTTAGTTGATTAGGTAGTGCTGGATGATAGGTTGGACACAATGATCTTGAAGGTCTCTTCCAACCTGGTCTATTCTATTCTATTCTATTCTATTCTATTCTATTCTATTCTATTCTATTCTATTCTATTCTATTCTACTCTACCCTATTCTATTCTAAACACAATGTTTTCAGCAATCAGCTACAAGATACTTTATGATTTCTTTGTTTTGGGGAAAAAATGAATTTTAAGAAACGAGATCTGAGGGAATGTCCACTTCCTTTCAAGAGGCATGCCTGCCAAAACAGAGAGGGTAGGACAAGTTTGTCCTAGATGGACTTGATGGTCCACCTGGCTTTTGCTGTCCAACAGTCCAACAATGTCATACTCTGAAAATGTGATGCAAAATAAGTTATCTTCAAACACAAAGTGTGCATTGTATGAAACAATTTCTAGGGATGAAGCTCTGTTCTATGCCCCTCTTCTAAAATAGCCAGATAATCACAACCAAGCAGAGTGATTTTCCCAGTACTTCAAGAGTCTAAAAATGAGCAATACTTAACAATGAGACTAAAATTAGAAATCAAGCACAGCTAGCTCTGCAGCAAAAGCAGTGCAAGAAGGGCTTTAGACTGCAAAGAAAAGGACCTTCCAGCAGACTGTTTTAAGCATATTGCTTTATCACTGTGTGGTGAACTCATTGTTCATATGCAGATACAAGCCAGAGCTGGAAAAAAACATCTGGATGTCAATTTACTAATTGGAAGTCTTCTCAAAAAATAATTTACAAGTAAAAATATTTATCCTCTTTATTTCTCAGGTAGTGTAACACCTACCAAAGCGGATTCAAAAGTATCAAAGCAGAAAGGTGCCAGTTAGGGACAAAAATACCCCAGCTTTAAAAAAAAAATAAGAGTTTCTTCTTTTTTTAGGCAAATGCTGCCTTCCAGTAGATCTTCTTGTGTCATCTATTGCAAGGCTTAACTTCACTTTTCCCAGACTCTGTCAGACATAAGTCTGTGCATACATTGTCTCACTTCTTTGCAACATTTATCTGCGGTGTATTTTCATCTCCCTCTTCAGAGACAGGCTTCATTTGTCGTGTTTCAACTTAAAACCAGAACACTAAATCATTTCTGATTCTGACACATTACCTTTCAGCATCATTTCATGTTTCTAAGGTTCTTTAGAATAGACTAGTTGGAAGGAACTACAACAATAGCTAGTACCTCTTCAGGGCTAACCAAAATTAAAGCATGGAATGAATTAAACACTGAGAGGCATGGGGCACCAACCACCTCTCTAGAAGCCTGTCCTAGTGCCTGACCCCACTCTCAGTAAAAAAATGTTTTCTAATATCAAGTCTGACTCTGACTCCATTTTGAACCATTCGCATGCATCCTTTCACTGGATCTTGGGGAGAAGAAACCAGCACGTCCCTCTCCACCTACCCTCCTCAGGAAGCTGTAGAGAGCAAAGAGGTCACCCCTCAGCCTACCCTGAGTCCTTTGCCACCCATCACAGGACATTACTTCCAGCCCTTCCACCAGCTTTGTTGCCCTCCTCTGGATGCATTCAAGGACCTTCATATTCTTAAACTATGGGCCCATAAGCTCACACAATATTCAAGACAAGGTCCTCTTTGCCCCCTTACATTTGACAGTCACACCCTCACAGGCTGCTCTCTAGAAGATGATGGTGAGTGTTCATTGATTGTTCTATGTTTTGCTTATCTATTTCCATCTCAGATGTATTCTCATCTTCTCTAGTTCATCTGCTTATCAACCAGCCTGTCAAGAAGCTGGGGCAGGTGATCTTCCTCAATTGATATTATTCTTTGCAGATGTGATGCTTTGGGTATTCCTCCAATGGCTCCAGCATCGAGCTCTACAGAGACAATTCCATTCGGTCCAGCAGAATTCCTTCTTCCTGAGTTACTGAAAACACCATCATCCTCAAATGAATGGCTAGAGAGAGAAAAAAGGAAGACCATCACGGAATTATATGGGACCTTAATTCCTACTGTTTCATCCTAGTGTCTTTGAAATGAATCCCATATGTTTTTCACTACTGACAATAAGCATAGTAGATTCAGCCCACTGCCCACAGGAAAATCAGCTCATCATACAAGGCTTATACATATACTGTGACCGGTTTAGGCTGTGCCCTTAAGAAAGGACAGTTGCTGGAACACTCTGGCTGAATGCTTTTGATATTTAAATATCAACAAGATAGTCTAAACTAATTTCCTTGGTAGATTGGTAGAATGCAAGTTTAAGTTCTGTCAGCTCAGTCTGGGTTCAGTCTGTGTTCAGTCTGGGTGCAGTGTGTACTTTTCCCTCAGTTCGTGTGGCCTGTTTCTCCCTCTGAAGCAGCAGCTTTGCCAGACAGGACCGACCTTGAATTAACAGAGCTAACCAGATAAGAAACCTAATTCTTGCACACGCTTTGAGCTAACAGAATTTTTCTCCTTAATTGCCTTTCTCTCTCTCTCTAACCCTTTTTGGGAAAAAAGGGAGGTAGGGAGGGAGAGAGGGGGGTTCAGGGAACCCCCCACCGGCCAGCTGGAGGGGAAAAGCTTTTTCTGCATTGTGTTCATTGCTGTGTATTCCTGTATATATTGTAAATATTGTATATTTGTGTACATATTCATTGCATGCCATTGATGCCTGTAAATAGAGCTTATTTCATTTGCTTTTCCTACTGAGCTAGCTGTGGTTTCTCTGTGTGTGGGGGGAAGAACTTTCTCACCCTACCACAATATACACAGAGGGTTTGACCATCTACGGCACAAATCCTCCTGGGCACTGTCACAAGTCAGCTGAAGCACTTACCTGGGGAAAGCCAACATGGATTCACCAGGGGCAAACCATGTTTGACAAACCTGATTGCCTTCCATGACAAAGTAACTCATTCGCTGCTGGGCAAGCAGCTGACATTGTCTACCTGGACTTCTCCAAAGCTTTTGACATGGTCCTCCACAACTTCCTCCATCAGAAACTAACGTATATGTGGCAGGTTAGGCTGGGTGCCTCCTGTTGCTGCCACCCAAGTTACACCCCTGGTGCCTAGAGGGTCCAGCCCAGTGGGTGGACACAGGGGGCTGTGTATTTCATACCCATAATGTCCTGTGCCCGATAAATCCATCTGCACAGTCTCTCTCTTCCTCTTTCTTCCCTCTCTGCTCCCATGGGAGATGCTCCCTATCAGGTAACACTGGGGGAGTATCTCAAGGGCTCTTAGGCCTGGCTAGGCCTAATGCCAGAAGGAGTAGGGGTTGGGGCAGTCTCAGACCTGGCCAGCTGAGACTAACCTAGCAGTGGCAGGAGAAGAAAGAGCCCTGGGGGGTTTGGGTGTACCCTCAGGGGGGAGAAGGGAAATGCTGGGAGGCTTTTGGGTGTGCTGTAAAGGGATTCTGTATGCTTTGGGTTTCTTTTGTCACTGTGCTTTGTAGCTTCTGTACAACACTTACTGCTTTTCCATTTAAACTTTCCATCACTTTGCAATCCATTTGTGTGATGAGTGTCATTCTTTTGCCCTGTCAGTGGCAAGAGAGGATCTGCCTGGCCTGAAACTGGGACAATGTTACAGCCTTAAATAGGTGGGGAACTGCTGATGTACCCAGAGAGTGGTAGGAAATAGTTCTTTCTCAGCTTGGCAGCCATTCACAAGTGGGGTCCTCCATGGGCCCAATGCTGTTTAATATCTTCATAAGTGACCTGGACTTTGAGATTAAGAACACCCTTCTGAAGTTTGCAGATGACACCAAAATGAGCAGCAAGCTTGACACTCCAGAAGGTAGAGCCACCCTCCAGGGAGACAAGCTGAATGAGAGAGATACCAAGAGCCTTATGAAGTTCAATGTGGACAAACGTAGGGTCTTACAACTCAGGAGTGAAGCTCATACCTGTCTGGAGAGCAGCCCTGTCAAAAGGGATCTGGGGGTCTTGGTGGACAAGCAGGTCAGCATTGGTGAACAGTGTACTGCAATGGCAAAGGCAGCCAACAGGATCCTGGGTTGCATCAACAGAGGCATTACTAGCAGAGACAAAGAAGTCATTGCACCACTCTACTCAGCACTTGTCAGACCATGCCTGGAATACTGTATGGAATTTTGATTCCTGCTGTACAAAAAAGACAACAGTCTGGAAAGCATCCAGAGAAGGCCCACAAGAATGATGAGAGGTCTGGGAGACCTGCCATATGAGGCAAGGCTGAGCAGGGATTTTCAGCCTTCAGGCTTAGGTTAGACCTTCTTCCCACATATCAGTACAGAAAGGGTGGCTACCAGGAAGATAGAGACTCCCTTTTTACAAGAAGTCACATGGAAAAGACAAGAGGTAATAGGTACAAGTTAATCCTAAATAGATTCCAATTGGAATGCAGAAGATATTTTTTTCACCATGAGAACAGTCAGACATTGGAATAATCTCCCAGCAGGAGTAATGGATACCCATAACTGCTCAGTTTTAAGACTCAGCTTGACAGGATGCTAGGCCATCTCATTTAAGGTACAGTATCTCCTAGAAAGGTTGGACCAGATGATCTTTGGGGTCCCTTCCAACCTGGCATTCTGTGATTCAGTACTAGTTATAAGCAACATAGGGAGAGCTAATAACTTACATGGAAGATCTGAATCAGGATACAAAACATAAGATTAGCCTAATTTCTAGCCTCATGGAATAGCTATAGCAACTTTCTCTACTTTTATTTGCATCTCCCCTCTCTTCCGTACTCTGAAGTATCAAACAAGCCCCAAACCAGACCCTTTCTATGTATAATCTAGTTCTCTCTTTAGCAAGTAGGAGAGAGACAGGTTTGGTTAACATGGATGGAAAAAAGGCTAAGTAGGAAGGGGGAATGTAGATAAATCCACAGCCTTCTCAGATCAGTGGCCACAGATGCAAGCTGCAATAGAAGAAATGCTGACTTGATACAGGGAACAAAATATCCTCATGAGACTGGTGCAGCAAAGGAAGAGGTACCCAAACAGGCTGTGAGACCTCCAGACAGATGTTCAAAAGCTCAAATGAACAAGGCCTTGAGCAGCCCTATCTAGTTTTGGAGTTATCCCAAACTTTGAGGGATGAGAGACATCAGAGGTCCTTCCCACCCATGATTTTTGTGCCATAGTTGCTTTTGCCAATTATGCTTCAGTTCTCAGTACTGAGCTTACTAAACTGTGTCTCTGAAAGCTTTCCCTCCTTTCACTTCATGACTGTGCCTGCATGGCCATTGTCTTAGCTGCTGTTTCAAACTGAAGAGTCTTCTTTCCAGCCCTTGTCTCAGAGGAAGCACTCTAGTGTTTCACTGACACCATCATCTTCATCCTATCAATTTCAAGTTTATAACCACACAGCTGAGAATTACATTCTCCATGTTTTACAAGTTCCACATCACACACTTTACAACAGAACTCCTGTCTTCTATAATGAGAGGGGAGTTACCACATCAACACAGGGTAACAGGCAAGCTTTTGTACGGCTCCAGCTTTTGTATGCTTATCCACAATGGCTCTTGCCCTTGCAGGCAGCACACTTTTTTATGTGGAAATTTGTCTCTCTATTTCCAAATCTCTTAAAAGAGCAAAACACTTCTGTAGTGACAGACATTTTGGGAGGATGGATGCTACCAAGGGTTCTCCACTTGTTGCCCTGAGGCAAGCCAAGGATGCAGCACTGGGGCACCCCAAGGGAGTCAAGGGGGATTCACCTAAGAGGGTGACAAGGCCAGCACAGCTGAAGTGCCTCTGTGCCAATGCACACAGCTTGGGCAACAAACAGGATGAATTAAGGCCACTGTGCTGCTAGGATGTTATGACACAGAGGCTATTCCAGAAACTTGGTAGGATGACACCCACAACTGGAAAGTAGGGATGGGTGGGTACAAGCTCATTAGGAAGGACAGGCAGGGCAGGAGGGGAGGAGGTGTTGCTCTCTACATCAGTGACCAGCTGGAATCAGTGGAGCTCCACCTGGGCAAGGATGGTGAGCTGGTTGAAAGCACATGGGTGAGATGAAGGGGAAGCCAGGGGAAGGTGATGTTATTGTAGGGGTCTGCTACAGGCCCCCTGAGCAGCAGGACCAAGCAGATGAAACCCTCCACAGGCAAATAGAGGTGGCTTCATGTTCACAGGCCCTGCTCCTTGTGGGGGACTTCAATCACACTGACATCTGCTGGAGGGACAGCACAGCTCCATCTCCCTGCAAATGTTATTTTGTTCCTAAACAGCACTGAAGTTGTATACTGAATGGCCAGTTCTGAGATGTTACTGACTTTAGTGTATGCAGATGTGACAGAGGACAGCTCTTCTTTGTTCATGTAGGGTGCGTGAGTGTGAATGTGCCCAAGGAAAAGCTGTCACGTGATACAGCTCATTTACTGCCTCTACTAAATCCTGAGGCTCTCATTGCATTTGTTCAAGGGATATGGTATATATTCATGTGGTTTAGTTACAGACATTGCCTGATAGTCTCCATTTTCTCAAAACTCTATTTCCTCTATTCATACTCTCAACAGATTTGTACAGCTTTGGCTTTTTAAAACAAATTGAAGCTGCTCCAACAGACAAAAGTCCAAACAATTGCAAGTTATAGACCTGTCTGTCAGTTTAGAAGTGGGCAAGAAATTCACATTCAGGAAAAGAATCAATTTGTTCTCTTCAACCTTTTCCTCACACACACTGGAAAAAGACAAATTATAGATGGTTTTAAAATACAGATTTAAGAAAATAAACTGTCTTAGTTGGCCTGATGAATGTTACTGTTTGCTCTTCAGTCTACTGCAGCTTATTAAAGTTCTTTACATAAGAACAAAACTGAGAGGTAATCACTTGCTCAGGTGAAACTGTCAAAGTAGCAATGTTGAGTGTTTAGAAAAGTCAGGTTCATTGCCTTACATGGGACTGGGATTCTTCTTCTTTTTCACATATTTCATATAAGTATCAAAACTAACAAACATTAAGGCTCATGAATTGTTCTGGATGTTCCTGGAATGCAGAGATGACAGCTTCCTCCTCCAAATGGTAGAGGAACCAACAAGAAAAGGCTATGCTGGACCTTGTGCTCACCAATAGGGAAGGGCTGGTCACCAACGTGAGGCTCAGGGGTGACCTTGGCTGCAAGAGAACTCAAGATCCTCAGGGCAGCTAGGAGGATGTATCCCAAGCTTGCAACCCTGGACTTCAGGCATGCAGACTCTGATCACTTCAGGGATCTGATGGCCAAAGTATCATGGGACAAAGCCCTAGGGGCCCAGGGCAGCTGGGCAGTGTTCAAGGATCACCTTCTCCGTGCCCAGGAGCAAAGTATGCCCACAAAGAGGAAAGCAGGAGAGAATGCTGGGAGAGCTGCCTGGATGAGCAAGGAGCTCCTGGACACCCTGGCACACAGAAAGAAGCTCTACAGGGAGCTGCATGGTTTCCCGCTGCTCCAGGAGGTAGTTAGAGATCTTCTGAGCCGCTTGGACCCCCACAAGGCCATGGGACCAGATGGGATCCATCCTAGGGTGCTGAGAGAGCTGGCAGATGAGCTGGCCAAGCCGCTCTCCATCATTTTTCAGCAGTCCTGGCTCACTGGAGAGGTCCCAGAAGACTGGAAGCTGCCAACGTGGTGCCCATCCACAAGAAGGGCCGGTTGGATGAGCCAGGGAATTATAGGCCTGTCAGCCTGACCTCAGTGCCAGGCAAGATTATGGAACAGCTCATCTGGAGTGTGATCACGCAGCACTTACAGGATGGCCAAGGGATCAGGCCCAGCCAGCATGGCTTTAGGAAGGGCAGGTCCTGCCTGACCAACCTGATCTCCTTCTATGATCAGGTGACCCGCCTGGTTGATGTGGGGAGGCCTGTGGATGTGGTCTACCTGGACCTCAGCAAGGCCTTTGACACCGTCCCCCACAGCAAACTCCTGGCCAAGCTGGCAGCCCATGGCTTGGATGGGAGCACACTGCGTTGGGTTAGGAACCGGCTGGAGGGCCGAGCCCAGAGAGTGGTGGTGAATGGTGCCACAGCCAGCTGGCAGCCTGTCACTAGTGGTGTGCCCCAGGGATCAGTGCTGGGCCCCATGCTCTTCAACACCTTTATTGATGATCTGGATGAGGGCATCGAGTCCATCATCAGTAAATTTGCGGACGACACCAAGCTGGGGGCAGGAGTTGATCTGCTGGAGGGCAGAGAGGCTTTGCAGAGGGACCTGGACAGGCTGGACAGATGGGCAGAGTCCAAGGGCAGGAGATTGAACACATCCAAGTGCCAGGTTCTGCACATTGGCCACAACAACCCCATGCAGTGCTACAGGCTGGGGTCAGAGTGGTTGGAGAGCGGCCAGGCAGAGAGGGACCTGGGGGTGCTGGTTGATTGTAGGCTGAACATGAGCCTGCAGTGTGCCCAGGCAGCCAAGAAGGCCAATGGCATCCTGGCCTGCATCAGAAACAGTGTGGCCAGCAGGAGCAGGGAGGTCATTCTGCCCCTGTACACTGCACTGGTTAGGCCGCACCTTGAGTACTGTGTCCAGTTCTGGGCCCCTCAGTTTAGGAAGGAGGTTGTCTTACTGGAGCGTGTCCAGAGAAGGGCAAGAAAGTTGGTGAGGGGTTTGGAAGACAAGCCCTATGAGGAGAGGCTGAGGGAGCTGGGGTTGCTTAGCCTGGAGAGGAGGAGACTGAGGGGTGACCTTATTGCTCTCTACAACTACCTGAAGGGAGGTTGTAGCCAGGTGGGGGTTGGTCTCTTCTCCCAGGCAGCCAGTACCAGAACAAGAGGACACAGTCTCAGGCTGCGCCAGGGCAGGTTTAGACTGGAAGTTAGGAAGAAGTTCTATACTGAGAGAGTGATTGCCCACTGGAATCAGCTGCCTGTGGAAGTGGTGGAGTCACCTTCATTGGAGGTGTTCAGGAAGAGGCTTGATGGGGTGCTTGGTGCCAGGGTTTAGTTTTTTGGTTGTTTAGGTGGGTTGTATTGTACTGTATTGTACTGTATTGTACTCTTTTGTACTGTATTGTACTGTATGGTACTGTATTGTGTTTTGGGTGGGTTGGATTGGTTGATGGGTTGGGCGTGATGATCTTGAAGGTCTCTTCCAACCTGTTGTATTGTATTATTATTATTACAAGGAGTGGAAGAGAGGACAGCTGGAATGGGGGCATGTAAGGAAGCTGCCTGAGCAGCAAGAGCCCTGGTTAGAAAAGCTAAAGCTCAGCTAGAATTCAATCCAGCCAGGGAGAGCCAGGGAACAGCAAATATTCCTACAGGTGTGTTAATGGTAAAAAGAAGCCTGGGGAAGGTGTGGGCCCCTCAGAAAGGAAAGAGGTGAGCTGGTGATGAGTGGCATGGAGAAGGGTGAGGTTCTCAATGACTTCTTTACCTCACTCTTCACTGGCAAGGGCTCCAGACACACTCCCAGAATAATGGAAGGTAATGGCAGGGGCTGGAGGAAGGAACTGCCCCTGGTGAGTCAAGATCAGGTTGTGACCATCTGAAGAACCTGAAAGTGTTCAAGTCCATGGGACCCAATGGGATACACCCACAGGTGCTGAGGGAGCTGGGGAGGAGGTTGCTAAACCACTCTCCATCACATTCCAAAAGTCCTGGCAGTCTGGGGAGGTCCTCACTGACTGGAGAAGGGGAAACATAACTCCCATTTTCAAGAAGGGAAAGAGGGATGACCCAGGGAACTATAGGCCAGGCAGTCTCACAGAGGTGATTGGGCACAATCAGCACAGCTTCACAAGGGCAAATCCTGCCTGACAAACCTGGTGGCCTTCTGTGACAAGGTCACAACATCAGTAGATGAAGGCCAAGCAACTGAGGTCATTCACCTGGACCTGAGCAAAGCCTTCAACACTGTCCCACACCACATCCTGGTCTCCAGGCTGGTGCAGGGTGGGTTCCATGGAAGGACCATTCAGTGGATAAAGAACTGGCTTGATGGCCACACCCAAAGGGTGGCTGTCAATGGTCCATGTCCAAGTGGAGGCCAGGGACAAGTGGAGTCCCTCAGGGATCAGTCCTGGGACCAGGCTTGTTTAACATCTCTGTTGGTGCCATGGACAGTGGCACTGAGTGCACCCTCAGCAAGTTTGCTGATGACACCAAGCTGTGTGGTGCAGCAGACAGCTGGAGGGAAGGGATCCATCCAGAGGGATTTTAGCAGGCTGGAGAGGTGAGCCCATGACAACCTAATGAGGTTCAACAAGACCAAGTGCAAGGTCCTGCATCCCAGGCACCATTAGAGGCTGGGCAGGGACTGGCTTGAGGGCAGCCCTGAAGAAAAGGACTTGGAGCTGCTGGTGGATGAGAAGCTCAACATGAGCCATCAGTGAGCACTTGTAGCTCAGAAAGCCAATCACATCCTGGGTTGTATCAAGAGAAGCATAGCCAGCAGGCCAAGGGAGGTGATTCTCCTGCTCTGCTCTGCTCTGCTCTGCTCTGGTGAGACCACACCTGGAATACTGCATCCAGTTCTGGAGCCTCTGTTCCAGGAAGGATCTGGAGGTGCTGGAAGGTGTCCAGAGAAGGGCCATGAGGATGAGCAGAGGGCTGGAGCTGCTTTGCTATGGGGGCAGACTGAGAGAATTGGGGCTGCTCAGTCTGGAGAAGAGAAGGCTCCCAGGTGACCTCATTGTGGCCTTCCAGTATCTGAAGGGGGCTACAGGAAAGCTGGGGAGGGAGTTTTTAGTGTGTCAGGTAATGATAGGACTAGGGGGAATGGAGCCAAAATAGAAATGGGTAAATTGAGATTGGATGTTAGGAAGAAGTTCTTCCCCATGAGGGTGGTGAGAGACTGGCACAGGCTGCCCAGGGAGGTGGTGGAAGCCTCATCCCTGGAGGTGTTTGCAGCCAGGCTGGATGTGGCTGTGAGCAACCTGCTGTAGTGTGAGGTGTCCCTGCCCATGGCAGGGGGGTTGGAACTGGCTGATCCTTGAGGTCCCTTCCAACCCGGACGATTCCATGATTCTGTAATTTTTGAACTACATGACTAAAGGTCCAGAGGTATGCCAAAGAAAATATTCAACACCTCCTCTCTATAAGCCTCATTGTACTCAAACAGGGAACACATGAAAAGCAGTCCTTACCTGTTAGATAGCATCTTGCCCTCTTTGTCTTTCCCAAAGACAGACCCTGGTCTTTGCTTCCAGCTGGCTTTTGGGACACCTATTTTGCATTTCTGCAGAAATACAAAACACCACTTGTGAATTTCCTCCTGTTGCTCATCATGGTTAACTGCCTTCATCACTAATGCCTGCATAATGCAGAAAAAAATCAGAAAATATCCTAGGGTACAAATGCTTCAAAATCCAGAACGTGAAAACTCTAAATCCTGACAGAATTCACGTGCTCTGCAAACAAAGTGGACTCAAATACAAGGGCATAACATCATGAAAAGAAGTCAGTAGATAGAATTTTTACACTAGCAGCTTCTGGTAGGACTAAGAACACAAACAAGTCTAAATCAAGCAGGCTTAGCCTCCTTAAGCCAGAGTACTTCTGGAATATCTATGAACAAGTGACAGCATTAATAGCTGAGGGGCGAGCAGCTGATGTCCTTTCCCTGGAGCTGAGCAAAGCCTTCGACACTGTCCTGCACCACATCCTGGTCTCCAGGCTGGTGACACACAGGTTTGATGGGTGGACCACTAGATGGATACAGAACTGGCTTGATGGCTGCACCCAAAGAGTGGCTGTCAATGGGTCCATGTCCCAGTGAAGGCCAGGGACAAGCAGAGTCCCTCAGGGATCAGTCCTGGGACCAGGCTTGCTCAACATCTTTGTGGGTGCCATGGACAGTGGCATTGAGTGCACCCTCAGCAAGGTTGCTGATGACACCAAGCTGTGTGGTGCAGCAGACAGCTGGAGGGAAGGGATCCATCCAGAGGGACCTGGACAGGCTGGAGAGGTGGGCACAAGCCAACCTCAGGAGTTTCAACAAGACCAAGGGCAGGGTCCTGCATCTGGGTCGAGGCAATCCCAGGCACAAATCCAGGCTGGGCAGGGACTGGCTGGGGGAGCAGCACTGAGGAGAGAGACTTGGGGGTGCTGGGGGAGGAGAAGCTCAAACAGGAGCTCTCAGTGTGCACTTGCAGCCCGGAAAGCCAATCAGAGCCTGGGCTGCAGCAGGAGAAGTGTGGCCAGCAGGGCAAGGGAGGGGATTCTCCCCCTCTGCTCAGCTCTGGTGAGACCCCACCTGGAGTACTGCATCCAGTTCTGGAGCCCCTATTCCAAGAGGGATCTGGAGGTGCTGGAAGGTGTCCAGAGCAGGGCCACGAGGATGATCAGAGGGCTGGAGCACCTCTGCTGTGAGGACAGACTGAAGGAGTTGGGGCTGTTCAGTCTGGAGAAGAGAAGGCTCCGAGGGGACCTCATTGTTGCCTTCCAGTATCTGAAGGGGGCCTACAAGAAGGCTGGGGAGGGACTTCTCAGGCTATCAGGGAGTGATAGGACTAGGGGGAATGGAATGAAGCTGGAGGTGGGGAGATTCAGGCTGGAGGTGAGGAGGAGGTTCTTCCCCATGAGAGTGGTGAGGCCCTGGAATGGGTTGTCCAGGGAGGTGGTTGAGGCCCCATCCCTGGAGGTGTTTAAGCCCAGGCTGGATGAGGCTCTGGCCAGCCTGATCTAGTGTGGGGTGTCCCTGCCCATGGCAGGGGGGTTGGAACTAGATGATCCTTGTGGTCCCTTCCAACCCTAACTGAAACTATGAAACTATGAAATTTCTTAGGGGCTCACTTTTTGTTGCTGGATATAAAGTTAATGCAATCTACTCTTACCCAGTACTAAGAGGTATTCAGGCACTGATTCAGGTAGCCAGATACTGCACTGTTGTATAAATGGTTCAGGATCTTAGCAACTCTTGACTGAATAGATGACCACAATTACATTGTTCCATTTTGAAATTATTTCATGCTCTCATGACTCTTCCATAGCTCCTCATAAAAAGCATTCTCCTCCCTCAAGGCAGCTCCAGCTTCACAATTCTGAAAATGTAGCTCTTAAAATTGTTCAGGAAATTTAAAAATCTTATTCTCAAGTGAGAAAAAAGATGATGTGAATTAAGAATGGGGCAAAATCCACGTGGCACAGGCATTTCTTTCCTGCACAGCTTTTTGATCCCCTTCTTTTGAGACTGTTCTAATATGCATGCTAAACATAGGGCTTGAAAATAATGGTTATTTACCTGTACAATTACATCATGTTCATCTTTGAGATGTTTGTTCCTCTCCCTGCAAAGAAAACACAAGCAAAAGAAACATTGAGGACAAGGACTTAGAAGTGCTGACATTTCTGCTCAGCACCAACAGTCAAACTGGACAGTTGGCAGTGTAAAAGGCAAGACAAATGCACTTCAGTTTGTCATATCTCCACTCTTGATCATGCTTTATATTCTCACCACAGCCAAGCCAGTTCCTTGTCTGGGTCGCTGCATTTCCATAGGGTTATGATGATTAAAGCAAGCTGGCATGTGGCCCTCAAAACAAATGTTACACAATCACAAAATATCTTTGGTTGGAAGAGACCTTCAAAGATCATTTAGTCCAACCTTCAACCAAGCACTGCAAGGTCACCACTGAATCAAGTCCCTGAGCACCAGGCCCACATGCCACTTCAAATACCTCCAGGGATGGTAACTCCACTATTGAACTCAGCAAACTATTCCAATGTTTGATATTCTTTCAGTGAAGAAATAATTCCTAACACCCAGTCTAAACCTCCCCTGGAGGTCCATTTCCTCTAGTTCCCATAGACTTGAGCACATTTAAGTGGCACAACAGATCACTGATCATTTCCTCCCACATTATGGGGACTGCACTCTGCTCTCCATCCCTGTTGTCCAGTTCAGGGAGCTGGACCCTCAGGAAGCAACTGGTATTGCTAACAAAAACTGAGGCAAAGTAGGCATTCATCAGCTCATCCTTTTCCTTGTCCTTGGTCACCAGGTTTCTCTTTGCATCCAGCAGTGGGTGGAGATTCTCCTTAGCTCTTCTTCTACTGTTAACATATTTATAGAAACATTTTTTACCATCTGTAATGACACTGGCCAAATGAAGTTTTAGCTGAGCTTTGGCCTTTCTAATTTTCTCTCTGCAAATCCTTGCAATAACTCTTCCTGAGTTGCCAGCACTCCAGTTTGTTTCTCACACAATTTTTTCTTACTCTTCTCTCTACTGTTGCAGTGTTTTCTACCCATTCTTACACACATGTTTTCCCAGAGGTACCACTGTCTTGGCTGAGTGGCTCAGCTGTGGTAATTTGGCTGTGGCTGGGGGGCCAGATGCCCACCAAAGCTATGACTCTCCTACTTAGATGGACAGGGGAAAGGGAAAATATAAACAACATGGATTTAGGATTCAGGAAGGGCAGGTCCTGCCTCTCCAACCTGATCTCCTTCTATGCCCAGGTGACTGCCTGGTGGATGTGGGGCAGGCTGTGGATGTGGTCTACCTGGACTTCAGCAAGGCCTTTGACACTGTCCCCCACAGCAAACTCCTGGCCAAGCTGGCAGCCCCTGGCTTGGATAGCAGCACTCTGAGATGGGTTAGGAACTGGCTGGAGGCTGAGCCCAGAGAGCAATGGTGAATGGTGCCACAGCCAGCTGGCAGCCAGGCACTAGTGGTGTGCCCCAGGGATCAGTGCTGGGCTCCATCCTGTTCAATATCTTTATTGATGATCTGGATGAGGGGATTGAGACAGTCATCAGCAAATTTGCAGATGACACCAAGTTGGGAGCAGATGTTGGTCAGTTAGAGGGCAGAAGGGCTCTGCAGAGGGACCTTGACCAACTGCACAGATGGGCAGAGTCCAACAGGATGGCATTCAACAAATCCAAGTGCCAGGTGCTGCACTTTGGCCACAGCAACCCCCAGGCAGTGCTACAGGCTGGGGTCAGAGTGGCTGGAGAGCTGCCAGGCAGAGAGGGACCTGGGGGTGCTGATTGACAGCTGCCTGAACATGAGCCAGCAGTGTGCCCAGGTGGCCAAGAAGGCCAATGGCATCCTGGCCTGCATCAGGCATAGTGTGGCCAGCAGGAGCAGGGAAGTCATTCTGCCCTGTACTCAGCACTGGTTAGGCCACACCTTGAGTCCTGTGTCCATTCTGGGCCTCTCAGTTTAAGAAGGACATTGAGACACTTGAAGGTGTCCAGAGAAGGGCAACAAGGCTGGGGAGAGGCCTTTAGCACAGCCCTGTGAGAAGAGGCTGAGGGAGCTGGGGTTGCTTAGCCTGGAGAAGAGGAGGCTCAGGGGAGACCTCATTGCTCTCTACAACTACCTGAAAGGTGGTTGTAGCCAGGAAGGGGTTGGTCTCTTCTCTCAAGCAACCAGCACCAGAACAAGAGGATACAGTCTCAAGCTGTGCCAGGAGAAGTTTAGGCTGGAGGTGAGGAGAAAGTTCTTCACCAAGAGAGTCATTTGCCATTGGAATGTGCTGCCCAGGGAGGTGGTGGAGTCACCGTCCCTGGAGGTGTTCAAGAGGGGATTGGATGTGGCACTTGGTGCCATGGTCTAGTCATGAGGTCTGTGGTGACAGGTTGGACTTGATGATCTTTGAGGTCTCTTCCAACCTTGGTGATTCTTTGATTCTGTGAAAGGCCTGTGAGTTAAGATGGAAGCAATTTCACAGGATGAAAAGCAAAAGCAAAGGTCACATGTGGAACCAAGAGTAAACAAAGATGTTATTCTCTACTTCCTGTCAGCAGACAATGTTCAGGCACTTCCCAGGAAGAAGGGCTTCAACACACGGAGTGGTTGCTCGGGAGGACAGATACCATCAACAAATGCCACCACACTGCCTCCTTTCCCTTAGCTTTTCTATCTGAGCTGATGTCATATGGTGTGATATACCACTGTGGTCAGTTTGGGTCAGATGGCCCAGCTGTGTCCCCTCCCAAGACCTTGGGCATCTCTTGGCCTACTGTTGGGGGAGAAAATGCTGTAAACCCACAGCCTTCGTGCTTGGCTCAGCCAAAACACTGGTGTGTCACCAACATCCAGCTTCACCACTGCAAAACACAGCACTGCGAAAGATGCTCTGGGACGAAGCAGCTCCATCTCAGCCAAGTCATATACAGCAGCCCTGGCCTCTGCTCTCTAGCACAGATGTCACTCCCACAGTGACATCCCTGCCAACACCTGGACACCAACAGCCAGTACATATTGACATCATTTCATCCTTCACTGTCTCTCTTTAGAATGATTCAGCAAGTCCTTGATGAATGCAAGGTCGACAATACCTTAAAAAGTTCATCTGCTTCACTCCTGGCTTCTCTTCCTGTAAGGTTTCTGTCACTAGGTACAGATCCCTGTCATGGAAGGAACTACAGAGAATTGTTCTAACCATGGTAACAACACTTCAAAAACGTTTCACCCTAGGAACAGCAACTCTTCAGCCTCTCCAAACCTGCAGACTATTCTGCATGAACAGTCAAGGCCCAGGGCAGCACAGCAGCTGGAGTTAAGTACCTGAGCATCACAGCAGCTGGAGTCAAGGCCCAGGGCAGCACAGCAGCTGGAGTTAAGTACCTGAGCAGCACAGCAGCTGGAGTCAAGGCCTAGAGCAGCACAGCAGCTGGAGTCAAGTACCTGAGCAGCACAGCAGCTGGAGTCAAGGCCCAGAGCAGCACAGCAGCTGGAGTTAAGTACCTGAGCAGCACAGCAGCTGGAGTCAAGGCCCAGAGCAGCACAGCAGCTGGAGTTAAGTACCTGAGCAGCACAGCAGCTGGAGTCAAGGCCCAGAGCAGCACAGCAGCTGGAGTCAAGTACCTGAGCAGCATAGCAGCTGGAGTCAAGGCCCAGAGCAGCACAGCAGCTGGAGTCAAGGCCCAGAGCAGCACAGCAGCTGGAGTTAAGTACCTGAGCAGCACAGCAGCTGGAGTCAAGTACCTGAGCAGCACAGCAGCTGAAGTCAAGGCCCAGAGCAGCACAGCAGCTGGAATCAGGAGAAGGAGTAGAGATTCTTTAAAAATAAATTAAAAGCCCCAAGCTTTATACCGTTCAGAGAGCTCAATATGTGCACTTGAGTCATTTAGAGAACATACTGCTGAAACCCTTCTCACTCATGGCCACTAGAGACAGTGTAGGATGTCATCCAAAGTTTACCTTGCAGCGGGAAGCACATCCAGGGTCATTCTTCCAGGAATCGCTACAATTGGTTTTCATTTCCTGGCCTTAGCAGTTATTCAGCCTTAACATTGGACACAATGTCTCAGACTTTTACACTAGCTGTACACCATTTATGTTGACTTAACTCAGTGTCTGGCCTTAGATGTTCTTTGCCTTTCAGTGAAGCCTCAAGTTCTTCCTGTGCACAGTCAGAACATCAAACCTGCTGCAACAGCTGAGGTCTTTCCACACTGACACATATCCTGTATGGTCAAAACAACACTGCAGGTGCAGTGGAGTAGGACTGAGCTCTAATCCCACAAAATGCTATTGAATCCAAAGTGCTGTCTGAACACTGGGCAGGTTTTTTCCATAGCTTAAAAACCACATCATTCCACAGTCTTTTCACTTGATCTGTAAAGAGGCCTCAAAGAGAAAAGAAACCAACTTGAAGAGGAATATTTCTGTTGTCTACTTCCAAAACACACATCAGACATGCAACCCCCAAGAGAGCATTCTAAATACAGTGCAACGTTCATTATTTACACCTGTTACGGGTGCTCCCAACATCCCCCCCTCCCCCACCTCCATCAGCAGAGGCTTGATGGGGCAAGACAAAGGCACCGAATTGCCTTCCAAAGGGCGAAATTGCTTTCCCCTCCCCCTAAGGGACAGGTGAAAAGGCTCCATTCTTCCCACCAGGAGCTGAAGCCCCTCACACGTAGTTACCCATGGGAGGAAGCCCGCGCTGGGATTTGGAGCTGGGCTGGGCTGGGTTCTTTGTGCCCAGGAGGTAGTGGCACTGGACACATTGCCTAGGAAAATCTTAAACAGAGTGACCAGGAAGCAGTCTGCGCTCGCATTTTGGATCAGGTTTGGCTCTCGTTTTGGCTCTCATTTGGGCGATCAGTTTTGGATCAGTTTTGATGCTCGTTTTGGATTCGCTGTGCTCTCGCTCTGGATTCCTGGTGAAATTGGAGAGACCAGCACTTGGAGTCGGCTTCTCCCTGGACCTGCCTCCCCTGGGGTCCTGCTCCCCGCCTCCTGCTGGAGCGACCTTGCCTGCCGTAAAACTCTGGCTGTTGGCCGACAGTGAGGCTTCTCTTGCACTGCTCAGACACTGTAGCTCCACAAGTTTTGCCTTGTGGCAGCTGCGTCTAAGGACACTCTGATTCTGCCAGGTCCCTTTTCCACACACTGGAGCCTGCCACCGGAGACCTAGGGACCATCTCCAAATCCCTGCTCAGTCCTGGTGAGTACAACCTGCACTCTCGTTGGCCTTCCCTAAGGTCCTGGCTTGCCTCCGTTTTACAAGTGGGGTGAAGCTATGTTGTGGCTTAGCCTTTTCCATTTTCTGAATTCTCTAAATTGGACTAAGGTTGCCCATGAGCATCCTGGTAGAATTTGTGACCAAACAGAACCTATAAATAAAATGTAACTAGTTTGTGCATAATTTGGGTAGGGTTTTCAGGAAAATAGAGATAACTACATTATTGTAATTCCCACCTTGTTAATTTAATCCTAATCAAAACAATGCCCTCAAGAAAAAATAAACTAGTAATAGCTAAGAAGAGTTTGGCACAAACCTTAATAGACAAAGAGTATGATATTTGATGTAATATTCTGCTTTATGCTGAAATATGACAACTAGCCACAGCTCTGAGTTACATTCAACTAGGAATACCTTTCTGTAAGGAAGCCCACTGGTATTTCGAAACTATGGTACTTTTTAATTAATTGATCTGATTTTTACTACTGATGAGCAGAAAATTCTTATTTTTACCAGAGTAACAGAGTCGATAAGGAACTCCCCATTGTTAGCTGGAATGCAGGAAGGGGGAGAGGAATTATAAGTATTGTTTAAGTCTGGGAGGGGCCAAGAGGGCCCCTGAAGAACTCAAAGTATTAGAAATACTGGTTAGGTTTTGAATGTGTGGCTGAGTGTGTGTGTGATTGAGACATAGAACAGATCCACAAAGCGAAACTTGCACATGGGAGTGGGGCCAGTAATTGTGTATTTAGGACCGGTCATTATTGTGGTAATTGTATTTGTTGTGTGTTCTGTGTGCTGTAAAAAGACAGCACTGTGTTGTATCGTGTAAAATGGGAGGGAGACAAAGTAGTGAGATCCCGAGACATAGCCCACTTGGTTGTATAATTGCCCACTGGGAGGAAACTGGAGGCCCCCCAGGAGGGCCAACAAATCAAATTTTGTACCCGGTGGTGGCCATTCTATAAACTAGACGGTGGAGAGAATGGCCTGGAAATGGGAGTCCAGAGTATGACACCTTACTGCAGTTGTTGTTGTTTTCAAGAAGGGAAAAGAAACGGCATGAGACAATATATGCTGATATTTCTATCTCCGAGAGCATCCTGAGTTTCAAAGGGACTGTGGTATCAGAGCTCCCTCTGATCCAGTGGTTTGGCCCTTGAAAAAGAAAACAAGGCCAAGAATAAGAGGCAGACACGGCTGCAAAGGTGTTGCTCTGCGTGTAGCACAGGGCAGAGGTGTCTTAAACTTGAGGAATCAAAAGACCTGCCCGAATTTTATGAACCTCCAGGAAAATTGCAAGAGGTAGTGACAGAGGGTTCGGAAGTCCTGGGAGTGGCAGCAATTCAGATAGTGATACTGGAGTCAGTCCCCAGACCTATGCTCAGGGAAGCCCAGTGGCAAGAAGGACCCGAGGACAGCAAGCAAATGCCCCGGCTTCCCAGACACTCATTCAGGCCCCCCTGCGACAAGCAGTAGGGCCTGAGGGGGACCCGGTCTGCATCAAGGTGCCTTTTACAAGTCAGGATTTGGATAGTTGGAGAGACAAGGCTAAAAATGATCGTAACGATCCCACAGGGACGGCTACACATTCTCGGTTCATGGTGAGGCAGCACAACCCAGCCTGGGACGATACCCACTTATTATTAGAACAAATGACTGAAACAGAGAAACAATGAATTGGAAAACATGGATTGGAACCAGCAACAGAGAATTCAAACCCGGGGAGGGGGGGCAAACGTTGGAGATGTATTTCCACTCCAAAATCCAGAATGGAAGACAAACAATGCCCTGCAAAGGACCAGATTGGAGGAATACCGGGAGTTTGTAGCCAGGGGAATAGAAAAAGCCGTTCCGAAAGCAATTAACTGGTCTGTGTTATACTCAGTCAGGCCAGGGCCTGGGGAATCACCCTCAGAGTTCTTAGATAAGCTGGGGGAAGTCTTGAGGAGAAACACCTCTCTAGACCCCGGATCAGAAGTAGGAATACAACAACTGGTATCACTATGCATTGGGCAATCTGCCAGTGATATCAGAAAGAAGTTGCAAAAGCTGTCACCCCCGCAGGGAAGGGATTTAGAGGCACTTCTGGATGTAGCATGGAGAGTATTCTCTAACAGGGAAGAAAACAGGAGAAAAGAGAATGTTGGTAGCAGCATTACAGGAAAGCAGGGAGGCTAAAAGGACTAATAGAGTACGGCTGGGAAAAGATCAGGGTGTGGTTTGCAAGAAGAAGGGACACTGGAAAAGAGAAAGTCCAGAGAGGAAAAGGAAAGATAGAATACAGGCACAACTAGAAGAGGATGATCTGGGAGGACCAGAGGAGACTATAAATACCCTGGCAGATCCTCTGGTTATAATGAAGCTAGGGGAACAAGAAAATAAACTGGAATTTCTAGTGGGCATGGGAGCAACCTTTGCAGCCTTAACTCAAGCACTGTTGCCTTGGGATGAGAGCTGTGCTGCTGTGGTAGGGGCTGCAGTCAAACTGAGGAGGAGTATTTTTTTAAACCTCTTAAATATAAATATGGTGACACCTGGGGCTTACATAAGTTTTTATATATGCCAAATGCCCCAAAGTCATTGCTGGGAAGGGATTTGTTAGAAGCATTGGGAGCTGAAATTAAATTTAATAAGGGGAAGGTAGAATTTAGAGTAAGGGAGGAACAGTTGATTGAGGTCTTAAGTCTTGCATTAATGAGCCCTCAACGAGAGGAAAACAGAGTAAGAGAAAGCATAAAAGATCAAGTATATCCTGGGGTCTGGGACACTGAGCAGCCTGGAAGGGCTAAAAATGCCCTACCTGTGATAATAGACCTTAAGCCTGGAGCTCAACCAGTTAGATTAAAACAATACCCCTTAAGGAAAGAAGACAGGGAAGGAGTTTTGCCTATTGCAGAAAAATTCTTAAAGTCTGGGCTGCTAACAGAGTGTGAATCAGCTTACAACACTCCAATCTTACCTGTAAGGAAACCAGCTGCAGGGCATCTGTTAGTGCAGCACCTAAGGGCTGTAAATAAAATAACAAAGGGTATCCATCCTCTGGTGGTGGCAAACCCAGATACCCTCTTCACCCAGTTAAGAACAGAATTAGAATGGTTTACCATCCTGGATCTTTAGATGCCTTTTTCTTTTACCCCTGGCCCCTGAGAGCCAGCCACTGTTTGCCTTTGAATGGGAGAGCCCAGAAACTAACTGTCAATTAACTTGGACAGTCTTGCCCCAAGGATTCAAGAACAGCCCTACTATCTTTGGCAATCAGCTTGCAAAAGAATTAGAGAAGTGGGACAAGCCAGAAGGCAACAGAGTTCTGCTATACTATGCAGATGACATCCTGCTGGCCACCCAGACCAGAGCAGAATGTGAAAGATGGACTGTGAGTGTGCTGAATTGTCTGGGACTAAATCGAGCTTCCCCACAGAAGGCCCAAAAGGTACAGCAGCAAGTCACCTCCTTGGGATAGGAATTAACATCAGGACAACGAGTGCTGGGTCCTGTTCTATCCCACTTCAAACACAGTAAAGGCACTCTGAACCTTCTTGGGAATGGCAGGGTGGTGCCAGTTGTGGATTTATAATGATGGCCTGCTTGTGCAACCCCTCTGTGAATTATTGAGAGAGACTGATAAGGACTTGCAATGGAGTGGAGAAGCTGAACAAGCTTTCTGTACCTTAAAGAAGGAATTGCTGAGGGCACCAGCACTAGGCCTACCTGATGTCACCAAACCCTTTTCATTGTGCTCCCATGGAAGCCAAGGGACAGCACTCAGAGTCCTAGCACAAACCTTAGGACCCTACCGCAGGGCGGTGGCACACCTCTCTCCACAACTGGGTGAGGTAAGCAAGGGAGGGCCAGGATGCCTCAGGGCTGGGGCAGCAGTTGCAATTAACATTCAAGAGTCTCACAAATTCACAATGGGACAGAAGAGCACAGTCCTGGTATCACACACCATCTCTGCTGGTTTAGAAGCCAAGGGAGGACACTGGCTGTCTCCACAAGGATTACTCCAATCCCAAGCCATCCCAGTGGAACAGGATGATGTAGAAACTAAAGCTGCTAACTTTGTCAATCCAGCCTCTTTCCTCCAGGGAGGTGATGGAGAACCAGTTATCCACGATTGTTTGGAAACAATTGAGGCCACTTATTGCAGCAGACCTGACCTGAAGGAAGACCCCTGGAAAAGGCAGACCATAACTGGTACACTGATGGAAGCAGTTTTGTGATCCAGAAAGAAAGCAAAGCTGGGTGTGCTGTAACTACAGGAGAAGAGGTAATTGAGGCAGAAGCCCTACCAAATAACACCTCTCTTAAAAGGCAGAGATGAGAGCATTCACCAGAGCCCTTGAGCTTTCCCAAGGGAAATGTGCAAACATATGGACTGACTCCAAGTATGCCTTTGGGGTGATACATGCCCATGGAGCCATTTGGAAAGAAAGAAAGAAGACTGTTGACATCTCAAGGAAAAGGTATTAAACATGCAGAAGAAATACTGAGGCTGCTGGAAGCAGTGCAAAAGCCAAGCAAAGTAGCCATAATGCACTGCAAAGCACCCCAGAAAGGGAACACCAGTCAAGAAAGAGGCAACAGACTGGCAGCTCAAAGGGTGGCCAGGGAGGGGAGGAAGGTGGCAGAGTTTGTTTTGATCCCAGATGGTAAACTGACAATTGAGCAAAAAGAGCCAGAACCTGTGTATGGCACAGAGCAGACCTCTTAGGACTTAGGATAGGAAAGGGCTGGGCCAGGACACCAGATGGAAAGTTAATCACACCCACTAACCTTCTCTGGGCTTTTGTTCAGATGGAACATGCAAAGACTCACTGGGGAACAGGAGCCCTGTATGGAAAATTGGTTCAGGAGTGTCTAGCACGGAAGTTATACAGCACAGTAGAACAGGTAACCCGGCAATGTGAGGTGTGTCTTAAGGCTAACCCTGAGGTAAGGAGAGGAGTCAGGCTGGGACAGGCTAGCAAAGGAAATGATCCAGGACAACAATGGCAAATTGATTTTACTGAGCTCCCAAGAAAGGGGGGATCCAGGTACCTGCTGGTACTCTCTGACACCTTCTCTGGCTGGCCAGAAGCGTTTCCCTGCCGCACAAACAAAGCACGGGAGGTTACTAACAGTGTCACAAGGGAGAACGCCTCGTCTGGGGCACCTGCTGCTATTTCCTCAGACAGGGGACCTCATTTTGTGGCCAAGGCGGTACAACAAGAGAGCAAAATTTTAGGGCTTGATTGGCAACTCCACACCCCCTACAGTCCACATTCCAGTGGGCAAGTGGAGAAAATGAACCATTTAATGAAAAATCAGATAGTAAAATTGGGCAGGAGGCAGCAAACCCTCCTGGGCCACAAGCATCGCCAAGGGCCCTCTTGCGAATTCAAACTAAGCAAAGCACAAAGGAAGGGTTGAGCCCATTTGAAATTCTGTTTGGAAGACCTTATGCAGTAGGAACCATGGACCCCTGTGAACCAGGGCAATGCAGAGAGGAAATGTTGAACAAGTGTGTTCAGCAGATTTATAAGAACCTGAGCACTGGTAACAAACAGGTGATGGGAACCAATGTGAGAGGGTTAGACAGACCAGTCCATGATGAGGAACCTGGAGACTATGTCTATGTCAGATCTCTTTCAGAGAACCCTCTGGAGCCCAAGGGGACAGGACCACATCAGGTGTTACTGACATCTTCACAGCCATCAAGATCAAGGAACAAGCTGCTTGGATTCACCACACCAGGGTCAAGAAGACCTCAGCGAGAGAATGGAAACTCGAATCCCAGGGACCCCTGCAGCTCAAGCTGTATTGATAATTGTGATTTGTTTGTTGGTTGACACTATTGAGGGATGGGAAGGAAATATGTATTTAAATGTTAGTCAAGAATTGGCTTTGCAAACTAATCTCTCTAACTGTTGGATATGCACTGAACTTCCCCAAGGCCGAATGAGGACCCCTTTATTTGGAGTAGCCTCAATGAATTGGACTTGGGGGCCATCAGACTGGGTGACTACATCTGATAGTAACTTCCACAATTGTCAGCATGGGAAGGATAGCTCAGAGAGCCTGGGTCCACAGTTTGACTTACTAATTGTAGATCCCTCACAAACCCTTTTTGTAGAAAGTAATGAAAGCAGTGAAAATAAGGTAGGATGGCGAAATTTAACAGGGTTGGGCTGCAGCTGGAATTACTCTTCCCCTGGAGAAGCCTCAGGTGCCAACCCATGGGTTCAGGGAAATGGCTGTACCTCTTCTAAGGAAAACAGGCTGGATGTTGTAGGAGCTGGTGTAGCCCTATTAAGCCAAAGTAGTTGCTTACTCCCTTATGGATATTGGTGGTTATGTGGGGACGGGTATGCCAGAAAAAGCTTACCCCAAAAATGGACAGGAGTTTGCACTGCAGGCTACTTAGCCCCACAAATCACGGTCCATCGTGAGATCCTGCCTAGAGGATATTGGAGGACTCTTTGGAGAAGACACAGAAGGACAGCAAATCCCCTTGTCAGATACAATACTGGATACCAATTTTGTTGGAGCATTGATCCCTGCACTGGGTGTTGCACAACTGGAAAGAGCAATAGTAAATCTATCAGCTGCAATGGCAATCACTGCTGACTCAGCAGCTGGTGCAGTGCAGAACCTGCAGCTGGGAGTTAAGTCTGTGAGCAGCTGCCACTGCAAACCAGGCTGGCTTTGGATATGGTTACAGCTGAAATGGGAGGGGGGGTACCTTGACAAACACCACTTGCTGCACCTATGTAGATAAGTCAGGACAAATTAAAACTGATGTACAAAATACATGGGGAAAGTATTGCATGAGGCGAGCAAGGATGATACACCATGTGGATTATCAGACCTATGGGAAGAGTTCACCTCATGGATGCCCAAGCATTCTCTGGCTCAAGCAGCTGTTGCTGGGAATTGTCATGATTATTTTCTTAATAACATTACTGTTAGCTTTGATTAAGATAATTATGTGTACTGGAAAGAGTGGTGTGGAGTCCTACCAGAAGTATAAAACTGACAACCTCAGGATGAGCTGGAAACAGGACATTATTTGAAGAAAACACAGTATAGGAACATAGTCTTGGCTGTAAGAAAGGGGGAGCTGGGGAGCAGGAAATTCTGATTTTTACCTGCGTAACAGAGTCGCTGAGGAGCTCCCCATTGTTAGCTGGAATGCAGGGAGGGGAGAGGGACAGACAGAGAGCATTTGCATAGATAAGGAATAACAGGATGTTTCAGTAGTGCACTTGTGTTAGTCTTAGATGATTTTTTGTATAGATAGAAGACATCTGGATATTATGTACACGTCTCTTGTTCATAAATAGATGATCTTTTGTACAGATAGAAGATATCTAGGCTTTTCTGTGAAATAGTTAACATGCCATTGTCATTTTGGATGGACAACTCTTTGTATAAAAGCCTGCACAAAACTCTCTGAAGGCACACAAGTCTTTTGGAAAGATCCAACCTGTGTCAGGCACCTGAAATAGAAGCATAATACAAGAAACTTACTGAGTCTCTTGTCTTTCTCCAAGTCACTACCAAACACTCCCAACAGATAAAGGGTTTGGGTGGGAAAACACTGGTATCTTGAAGAAGTACCAAAAGATTCTGCAGAAGCCAGAGATGTGACAGGAAACATGCTGAATTACTTTGGGGAAAATGACTAGAAATGCCCCTGCTTTGACTTGTGGTTTCTTTGAATGCAAACTTCCATCACAGCACTCTGAGAAGGCAGCCCATTTGGCATGTTAAGCAAACACACTAGAACCACTGCAGCTGGAGACTTACATTTCCTTCTCCTCATTTAGTCTTGATGCCTCCTTCTGAAGCACCTGTAACTGTTGCTGAGCCATGCTTAGTTTGTGAGATGTTCTCTCTAGGTCTCTCATCAGCTCCTGGTTAGTCAGCTTCAGTTTGGTGTTCTCCACTTTGGTTTCTTCTTTACCAGTGAGAAGGTTTGTACGTTGCTGCTCTAACTGGGATGGAAGGAAAAAGAACACAAAGTATTGTAACTGAGGTATCTTGATTTTTGAGGCTTTCAGTTCAAGTCTTAAAGGTTAGTTGAATAGGGAAACTATTTCTGTCAAAGTCATGAATAAAACATATATGGTGCTCTTCCACTGCTCTCTGTACAGACATATTTAAGGTACACAAAAATAAAGCCATTCCACTCTATGACTTCATTTAATCCAGTTAAAAAATGCACCAGGACAAACCACAAAAAAGGTGTTTACAGAGCAGATTATCAGTACTTAGCTGATTTTCACAACTGCTATTTTAGACAACTTCCCACAATGACAAGGCCTACAAAAAGTGATTCAGAGTTCTGCCTAAAAACTGTTAGATTTAAATCTGGTAGCTGATAAACCTTCCCATCCCCAGTAATAGCAACAAGCAGTAACCTTTCTGCCACCTCCACTAAATCTGCCAAGAACTGTGAATTAGAGCTTTTTTATTCACTTTCATATGAAATCTCCGAAGTATATACAAAGGAAAGATACATCCTCCCTGTGAAACAGGTAACTGCAGATGACAGTGGTTTCTGGCTAACTGAAATTAAGATGACACAGAGAAAGTTACGTAGACTAAAAGTAGTCCACTGCACATTAGGGCAGACACCGCTGGCCTGAAGATAAAAAAGCTTTTCCAATGTTTTTCCCCAGTAGGCATTTTGAGAGATGTAAAATGTATTAGGAGAGTCACAGCGATGCCAGTTCAGTCTTCTAAATCTGAGACACAGCGTTAGAACTCTCATTTTGCACCTTCCGACAGTAAGAGCTCACCCAACCAAAATCCATCCACACACAGATCTGCCCGTCTGTTCATGTTCTGCATGTCTTGGTTTTGCAGGCAACCTTAAGGTCCACGTTCAAAACAAAAGCAGAAAATGCTTTTGTGTCTGGGACTGTGAATGGTCAGGAGCAAAAGCACAGTGGGCACACCTAGCAGCAGCTTAGCCTACTGCTGAACTGTAGCCTCAGCAGGCTTGCACTTCACATGGAACGCTGAGTAGCTGGGCGGCAAAACACTGACAAGCAATGCTGGTTTATGCTGATAGATCAGTTCCTCAGTACTGCTTTCAGTTCTTTGACAAACTGAAGCTGTATCATCTCAGTGAAACACAGGATGCTTCAGCTGAGCAGCAGACAAGACTTCCTTGCCCAGAGGAGTGGTTTTGGGAAATGCAAAAGGTGATCACACAAAGACAAACTGTCAAAAAGCTTAAGAGCAGTAGCAATCCCCTCACAGGATACTATGGCCGGCTCAAAACCTGCACAGAGAGTGGCCTGGAATTACAACTGCAATGGCATCCATCACCAGCTCCCCAAATCACAGCTACAGGTGTTAGAAACAGTTGTTAGAAATCCTGGTGCTTACTCATCTGAGAAAAATAATGATGTTGAAACTATGCTCAGTAGTGTTTAAGTGCCAGGGCACAAGAGGAGACAGCCTTCCTTCACAGCACTACAGAGCTGAGTGCTGAATAACAGGAACTACAAATGCATTAGAAAAAACAGTAAATATGGTTTAGCACCAGAAGCAAAGTTAGATAACAGTTGGACTTGATGATCTTCAAGGTCTTTTACAACTAAAAGCAGTCTATGATTCTATAGTACTACTAATAATCAACAATGCAATGAATAGGAAAAGAGAAACTTAATATTTTAAAAGTCAAATGTAAACACCACCAATGTTGTATCATAGTACCATAGTATCATAGTATCAGTCAGGGTTGGAAGGGACCACAAGGATCATCTAGTTCCAACCCCGCTGCCATGGGCAGGGACACCCCACACTAGATCAGGCTGGCCACAGCCTCATCCAGCCTGGGCTTAAACACCTCCAGGGACGGGGCCTCAACCACCTCCCTGGATAACCCATTCCAGGGCTTCACCACTCTCATGGGGAAGAACTTCTTCCCTCACATCTAGCCTGAATCTCCCCACCTCCAGCTTCATTCCATTCCCCCTAGTCCTATCACTACCTGAGATCCTGAGAAGTCCCTCCCCAGCCTTCCTGTAGGCCCCCTTCAGATACTGGAAGGCCACAATGAGGTCACCTGGGAGCCTTCTCTTCTCCAGACTGAACAGCCCCAACTCCTTCAGTCTGTCCTCATAGGAGAGGACATGTCATGTTCTCCAAGACAGGCAAGAGCAGACAATAAGCAATGTAGAGAAGAAGTGTAAATTTTCCTGATACTGCTGCGTGTATTATTTGACTGCCCCAGACTTAAAATTGGCTGTAAGCCTTCACGCAGTTTCTATGCCTTTTACAGGAAAGTTAGAACACGAGTATTGTAGAGAACCACAGGAAATGGTTTTACAGAACTACTGGTTGATAACTAAGTCTTAAGCAAAGCTTCAAAGTGAAAAACAAAATAAAACCAAACCAAAAAACAACCAATAAGCTAGAAAAAATGTCAACCTTAAAAAAGAGTAAAATTAAAGTATAGTCACTACAAAATCATGATAAATAATTTCTTCTATTTTCACAGCTAGCTTCAGACTGAGAATGCTTGGTTTGTGTGCCCCCACAGGCATCTCTCAAGTCTACTTTACTTCAGTACAGTGTTGCAACGTGCCAAACAGTTTGCATAAACCCACATCCATTGTGATTCACAGTGGCACTGAACAAAGGTAATTAACGTCCTGAAGGATGTAATTAACAACCTAAATGATTCTAGGAACATCAAGCTGTTGATTGCTATGTAGTGGCCTTTTGGTTCACTCCTGCGTTTTCATTGGCTAAGCTGGCACAATAGCTGTAGGAGCGAGGGTTGTCTCCCCTCTTACTCAAGTGTAATCCCGTATTTCCCACAGCTCCAGCAGCACCTGGATTCCTTCCTCAGAAGGAAATCTAAAAACTACACACAGCTAGGAAACTGCCTTCAAGCTTCTTTTATCTCTTCCTTCCCTTCCCTTCCTCTCTTTCTCTTTCCTATTTCCTAGGACCAGCACTGCCAAGGTACTCAGCCTTTTACATTCCAGTGCCACCCCCTTTCTGAAACGCTCATCCTTCAGACACTGACCTCGGGGACAACTTGCAGCGAGCTCACACATACAGAAATACTCTGCTTCCCCTCCAAGCAGGCCATGCTTTTGAGAAGTAAGACACACCAGGTTTTAACACAGGAACCTGCCAAGCTGTTACCATGGAAGAGAACCATGCATTGCTATAAAACTGCTATCACAGAGGTAACAGGATCAGGATCAGGTTATTCATGAGGGAGCATTTCAAGTTTATAGGGCTGAATGATTCAAAATAAGTGAAAAAGTAGTTGGCACAAGGTTTATACAGTAAGGCCCAAATAACTGTTCTCTGCTCCCAAGCTTCTGGGCACTAAGCTAGTTTCTAGCACAGCAAAGGCAGTGGAATTCTGCTCCATTTTCATAAAACTAAGCTACTGACTGGAGAGAATACCTGAAGCTTTTGTTTTCATTTTACCATATGGAAGGAAAACTGCTTCAGAAATCGAGGGTAGCATTTTTCCAGAGCATGTGCATAGAAGTCTAGCAGTCATAACTCCTTTTAAGAGCATCTAGGTATCTAGACTCATGACACAAAAGCAACAGAAGCTCATAGTTTGGCAGAACCACATCACACCATCTTGCATTTTTGGGACTAAAATAGTACCACAAGAAAAGAAGTGGTGGTGAATGGTGCCACATCCAGCTGGCAGCCAGGCACTAGTGGTGTCCCCCAGGGATCAGTGCTGGGCCCCAGCCTGTTCAATATCTTTATTGATGATCTGGATGAGGGGATTGAGTCCATCATGAGTAAATTGGCAGATGACACCAAGTTGGGAGCAGGTGTTGATCTGTTAGAGGGCAGAAGGGCTCTGCAGAAGGACCTTGCCAGCCTGGACAGGGGAAACATTGCTCCCATTTGCAAAAAGGGTAAAAAGGAGGAACCAGGGAACTCCCGGCCAGGCAGTCTCACCTCTGTGCCCGGAAAGATCATGGAGCAGATCCTCCTGGAGGCACTACTGACTCAGAAGAGTAGTGAAGAGGTGATTGGGAGCAGTCAGCATGGCTTTGCCAAGGGCAAATCCTGCCTGACAAACCTGGTGGCCTTCTATGAACAGGTGACAGCATTAATAGCTGAGGGGTGAACAACTGATGTCGTTTGCCTGGGCCTGAGCAAAGCCTTTGACACTGTCCCACACCACATCCTGGTCTCCAGGCTGGTGACACATGGGTTTGATGGGTGACCACTAGATGGATACAGAACTGGATTGATGGCTGCACCCAAAGAGTGGCTGTCAATGGGTCCATGTCCCAGTGGAGGCCAGGGACAAGCAGAGTCCCTCAGGGATCAGTCCTGGGACCAGGCTTGTTCAACACCTTTCTGGGTGCCATGGACAGTGGCATTGAGTGCACCCTCAGCAAGGTTGCTGATGACACCAAGCTGTGTGGTGCAGCAGACAGCTGGAGGGAAGGGATCCATCCAGAGGGACCTGGACAGGCTGGAGAGGTGGGCACAAGCCAACCTCATGAGCTTCAACAACAGCAAGTGCTGGGCCCCATGCTCTTTAACATCTTTATTGATGATCTGGATGAGGGCATTGAGTCCATCATCAGTAAATTTGCAGATGACACCAAGCTGGGGGCAGGAGTTGATCTGCTGGAGGGCAGAGAGGCTTTGCAGAGGGACCTCGACAGGCTGGACAGATGGGCAGAGTCCAAGGGCAGGAGATTGAACACAGCCAAGTGCCAGGTTCTGCACATTGGCCACAGCAACCCCATGCAGTGCTACAGGCTGGGGTCAGAGTGGCTGGAGAGCAGCCAGGCAGAGAGGGACCTGGGGGTACTGGTTGATGGGAGGCTGAACATGAGCCTGCAGTGTGCCCAGGCAGCCAAGAGGGCCAATGGCATCCTGGCCTGCATCAGGAACAGTGTGGCCAGCAGGAGCAGGGAGGTCATTCTGCCCCTGTCCACTGCACTGGTTAGGCCACACCTTGAGTCCTGTGTCCAGTTCTGGGCCCCTCAGTTTAGGAAGGAGGTTGACTTGCTGGAAGGTGTCCAGAGAAGGGCAACAAAGTTGGTGAGGGGTTTGGAACACAGCCCTGTGAGGAGAGGCTGAGGGAGCTGGGGTTGCTTAGCCTGGAGAAGAGGAGACTCAGGGGTGACCTTCTTGCTCTCTACAACTACCTGAAGGTAGATTGTAGCCAGGCAGAGGTTGGTCTCTTCTCCCAGGCAGCGAGCACCAGAACAAGAGGACACAGTCTCAGGCTGCGCCAGGGCAGGTTTAGACTGGATCTTAGGAAGAAGTTCAACACAGAGAGAGTGATTGCCCATTGGAATGGGCTGTATCAGGGTCAAGGCAATTCCAGGCACAAATCCAGGCTGGGCAGGGACTGGCTGGAGAGCAGCCCTGAGGAGAGAGACTTCGGGGTGCTGGTGGACGAGAAGCTCACCAGGAGCTCTCAGTGTGCACTTGCAGCCCGGAAAGCCAATCAGATCCTGGGCTGCATCAGGAGAAGTGTGGCCAGCAGGTCAAGGGAGGGGATTCTCCCCCTCTACTCAGCTCTGGTGAGACCCCACCTGGAGTACTGCCTCCAGTTCTGGAGCCCCTATTCCAAGAGGGATCTGGAGGTGCTGGAAGGTGTCCAGAGAAGGGCCACGAGGATGAGCAGAAGGCTGGAGCACCTCTCCTGTGAGGACAGACTGAAGGAGTTGGGGCTGTTCAGTCTGGAGAAGAGAAGGCTCCCAGGTGACCTCATTGTGGCCTTCCAGTATCTGAAGGGGGCCTAGAAGAAGGCTTGGGAGGGACTGCTCAGGATCTCAGGGAGTGATAGGACTAGGGGGAATGGAATGAAGCTGGAGGTGGGGAGATTCAGGTTGGAGGTGAGGAGGAAGTTCTTCCCCATGAGAGTGGTGAAGCCCTGGAATGGGTTGTCCAGGGAGGTGGTTGAGGCCCCGTCCCTGGAGGTGTTTAAGCCCAGGCTGGATGAGGCTGTGGCCAGCCTGATCTAGTGTGGGGTGTCCCTGCTCATGGCAGGGGGGTGGGGGCTAGATGATCCTTGTGGTCCCTTCCAACCCTGACTGATACTATGATACTATGACAGATGGGCAGAGTCCAAGGGCAGGAGATTGAACACATCCAAGTGCTGGGTTCTGCACATTGGCCACAACAACCCCAGGCAGTGCTACAGGCTGGGGGCAGAGTGGCTGAGAGCAGCCAGGCAGAAAGGGACCTGGGGGTGCTGGTTGATAGTAGGCTGAACATGAGCCAGCAGTGTGCCCAGGTGGCTAAGAAGGCCAGTGGCATCCTGGCCTGCATCAGGAACAGTGTGGCCAGCAGGAACAGGGAAGTCATTCTGCCCCTGGACTCAGCACTGGACCTTGAGTCCTGTGTCCAGTTCTGGGCTCCTCAGTTTAAGAAGGACATCAAGACACTCAAATGTGTCCAGAGAAGGGCAGCAAATCTGGGGAGGGGTCTGGAGCACAGCCTTGTGAGGAGAGGCTGAGGGAGCTGGGGTTGCTTAGCCTGGAGAAGAGGAGGCTCAGGGGAGACCTCATTGCTGTCTACAACTGCCTGAAGGGAGGTTGTAGCCAGGTGGGGGTTGGTCTCTTCTCCCAGGCAACCAGCACGAGAACAAGAGGACACAGTCTCAAACTGTGCCAGGAGAGGTTTAGGCTGGATGTTAGGATGAAATTCTTCACCGAGAGAGACATTGTCCATTGGGATGTGCTGCCCAGGGAGGTGGTGGAGTCACCATCACCGGAGGTGTTTAGGAAGAGCCTGGATGAGGCACTTGGTGCCATGGTTTAATTGATCAGATGGTGTTGGGTGATAGGTTGGACTTGATGGTCTTGAAGGTCTTTTTCAACTTGGTTAATTCTATTCTAAAATCAGATCAACAAATGAATATTATCTAATTTTTCAACTATGGAAGATATTGGTTAATACCCATTTCTGGTTTTGAACCAATTGTTCCATTTCTTCTTCTTTTGACAGGAGCTTGCACTCCAGCTCCTTTCTGTAGGACTGAAACCTCTCTGCATCCTGCAAAAATCCAAAAAGGATATGGATTAACAGAACAGCACAACTGCATCAGCAGGAGACATAGGCATGAAAATAATAAGCAAGTGAACATAGTGAGCTGCTGGTAGAAACCTGTTTATGGATAGTACCACTCACTCATGAGTCTGGTCTCTGATCATCTGTAAACTGGTGCAGTCCAGTCCAGACTGCAGTTTCTATAGGATATGCTGACTGCATATGAGTAGACATCATGTCTACAAAGGGGAAGCAGAAGCATTTTATCTGAGCTTAGCCAACCCAAGGCAATGAAGCTAGAATGCATTTCCAGCTACACATCTCTCTCATACACTAGCATTCATGCTCATCTGTTGCAACAGTGAGCTGCTTCAGAGAGCTAAACAAGCAGGGGGAAAAGGAGGGGAAAGTGAATAGCTTTCTGAACATTTGGTTCCTCGAACCAGACAACTGCTGAGGATATATTGATAGAAACAACCTGGGCAAATCTAAATGGAGTAATAGTGTAACTCACATAGAGACAAGGGATTTACAGGCTGCTGACACACAGCACAGCAATTCAGCTTAAGTATAAGAAGCAACACCTGCTACCTTTAAAAATCCATCACTAACAACAAGTTGTCACAGATATTCCACACACATGCAAGTCACCTGGGCTTCATGCTCTGCCATTCACTACTGGGAACTCCCACTAGTATTTGAGATTACTGCTTCAGACGCCTCAGCTGAGATGAACTCCAAGACCTCCCCTGAGTAAAACTTGCTTCCAGCAAGTTTTTGCTTTTCAGAAGCAAATTTGTCCTATTCCTCCACATCAGGCTTCTGCTCTCTAAGGTCTTCAGACAACAAAATCTCCCTCAAGACAGCAGTGGTTCCTCCATGCTTTTCCCCTTCGGTATTACATGTAATGGGGTTTTCAAATGCATCTTAACTGGCTTCTTATATGGAAGAATAGATATCCAAGTGAAAAAGACAGAGTAACTTCTCCTTTTGTACCCTTCAGTCAGCAGGGCATTAAGTATCATAAATAGCTACAATTTGTACTCATCAGCACCTTGCCAGTTCCTTTAAAGAGCTGCTCTCCAAGCTGTAATAATTCCCCTTTTATATGGCATCAATGCATCTCTCCAGGCTGTAAAGTCTTTGTGAAACTTTGCATTAGAGTAAGAATTTAACAGTCAGATACCCCCAAATGCCAAATTATTCATGCCAAGAAACAATGTTTCTTAAGTGCCTGACAACCATTAGTGTGAATGCTGACTACACTGCAAATAACTTCAGTAGGAAGCTTTAATGGGAAAGCTTGAAAGTCTACAACCAGTTAGGAGATCCAACAATCACTTCTGATGGAGAAGTCTTTGTTACTTTAGGATTTTCAACACAGCATCAGTTGTGGGCTATTAAAAGCATATAAAGTTGGTTATTAAGAGTATATAAACCATTTCTTCCCCAAGTGCTGTTAGGCAAAGTTATAAATACTTTTTATCCTTCAGCTGATATACAAAATTTACCCAAAAAGAAGTTAATCTCACCCACCACTAAAAATTGCTCCCAGCTTGGAATGGGGAAAAAAATGACATTTGAGTCAAGTCTACTACCACATGAGGCAAGTGAAAAGACTGAGTCCTCAAACTGCTTCTTGCTCTAATACAGTTTATGTCAGGAAAACAAAAGGTTCTTTGTATATTTGGGTCACAAAAGTTTTCATCTGACTGAGAATGAGAGTAATATATTCAGTAGTCTTGACAATGTTGCATGCTGTGTGCTGCCTGAAGGCAGGCATTGGCTCTAAAAAAAGACATTTTAAAAAAAGGATTGATTTCAAGACAAGAAAAAGACATGAGCCAGCAGCTCGTGGCTGGCTGTCCCACGCCGCACAGAGAAGTGTGTAACCTCAGTCCTTGCACAACCTCACTGAGTTTGAAAGTTAGGTGAAGCACAGATGTCTTCCCACCTGAATGATTCTAAGACCAGTCTGTCCTGGAGCATACTGGCAGCTCTTGTTAGTGTCCATGTTTTAGGAGGAAAAACAGGACAGAAAAACAAGCAAAAACCAGACTGCAAGAGCAGCAGAGGAGATTTAAAGGAGACTGTAAGAAAACATGATTCATTGCCAGGTGCTCTGGAAGCACCACGGCAGTGACAAACGACTCTGACGTTCATTTTGCAAATAGCTGTGGTGGTTACAGAAATTGCCTCACTATATATATCCCTCTCACTCTTCATTGAGAACTTGTCCCTGCCCCAGAAGCAGAGACTGCAGAACACAACAGGAATGGTGCTGCTCTTAACAACCTCAAAGAGCATTTTTCCTAATTGTATCCTAACTGTATCCTGGGCTGCATCAGAAGATACAGCTCATCTGGAGTGCGATCACACAGCACTTACAGGATGGCCAAGGGCTCAGGCCCAGCCAGCAGGGAGTTAGGAAGGGCAGGTCCTGCCTGACCAACCTGATCTCCTTCTACGCCCAGGTGACTGCCTGGTGGATGTGGGGAGGCCTGTGGATGTGGTCTGCCTGGACCTCTGCAAGGCCTTTGACACTGTCCCCCACAGCAAACTCCTGGCCAAGCTATCAACCCATGGCTTGGACAGCAGCACTCTGAGCTGGGTTAGGAACTGGCTGGAGACTGAGCCCAGAGAGTGGTGGTGAATGGTGCCACAGCCAGCTGGCAGCCAGGCACTAGTGGTGTGCCCCAAGGATCAGTGCTGGGCCCACCCTCTTCAATATCTTTATTGATGATCTGGATGAGGGCATTGAGTCCATCATCAGGAAATTTGCAGATGACACCAAGCTGGGGGCAGGAGTTGATCTGCTGGAGGGCAGAGAGGCTCTGCAGAGGGACCTGGACAGGCTGGACAGATGGGCAGAGTCCAAGGGCAGGAGATTGAACACATCCAAGTGCCAGGTTCTGCACATTGGCCACAACAACCCCATGCAGTGCTACAGGCTGGGGACAGAGTGGCTGGAGAGCAGCCAGGCAGAGAGGGACCTGGGGGTACTGGTCGATGGTAGGCTGAACATGAGCCTGCAGTGTGCCCAGGCAGCCAAGAGGGCCAAAGGCTTCCTGGCCTGCATCAGAAACAGTGTGGCCAGCAGGAGCAGGGAGGTCATTCTGCCCCTGTACACTGCACTGGTTAGGCCGCACCTTGAGTCCTGTGTCCAGTTCTGGGCCCCTCAGTTTAGGAAGGAGGTTGACTTGCTGGAAGGTGTCCAGAGAAGGGCAACAAAGTTGGTGAGGGGTTTGGAACACAGCCCTGTGAGGAGAGGCTGAGGGAGCTGGGGTTGCTTAGCCTGGAGAAGAGGAGACTCAGGGGTGACCTTCTTGCTCTCTACAACTACCTGAAGGGAGATTGTAGCCAGGCAGAGGTTGGTCTCTTCTCCCAGGCAGCCAGTACCAGAACAAGAGCTCACAGTCTCAGGCTGCGCCAGGGCAGGTTTAGACTGGATGTTAGGAAGAAGTTCTATACAGAGAGAGTGATTGCCCATTGGAATGGGCTGCCTGGGGAGGTGGTGGAGTCACCTTCATTGGAGGTGTTCAGGAAGAGGCTTGATGGGGTGCTTGGTGCCATGGGTTAGTTGTTTAGGTGGGTTGGATTGGTTGATGGGTTGGACGCGATGATCTTGAAGGTCTCTTCCAACCTGGTGGTGTATTGTATTATTGTATTATTGTATTATAAATACACGGCCAGCAGGTCAAGGGAGGTGATTCTGCCCCTTTACTTTGCTCATGTGACACCCCATCTAGAGTGTGTCCAGCTGTGGAGTGCCCAACACAAGAAGGACATGGATCTGTTGGAGAGGGTCAAAGGAGGGCCACAAAGTTGATCAGAGGGATGGAGCACCTCTCCCACATGGACAGGCTGAGGAAGTTGGGTCTGTTCAGCCTGGAGAAGAGAAGGCTCTGGGGAAACAGTATTAGTGGCCTGCCAGTACCTGAGGGGGGCCTACAGGGAAGTTGGAGATAAACTTTCTTTGTAAGGACATTTGGTGACAGGACATAGGGCAATGGTTTTAAACTAGAGCAGAGCAGATTTAGATTGGACATTAGGAGGAAGTTGTTTACTAGGATGGTGGTGAGACACTCGAAGGTGCTGCTCAGCAGAGTTGTGGACCTCTGATCCCTGGAAGTGTTTAAGACCAGGCTGGATGAGGCTTTGAGTAACCAGGTCTTGTAGGAGATGTCCCTGCCCATGGCATGGGGTTGGAACTAGATGATCTTTAAGATCATTTCCAACTCGAGCCATTCTATGATCCCATAGCAGCATGAATAATACAAGTTGTAGCTCAGCTGACATTCAAAAGAATGCCAGTTGCTACTGTAAGCCAACCACTGAGCACAGGACATCATGTTCCTCTCATCCAATCAGTTACTCAGTGTGAAGCTGCAGAGCCTAGATCAATACAAAAGTAGCAGTGATGTAAGTGATGTTTTCAATTATTCTGTTGTGAAACACATTTTGTCAGCTTTAATTTCACACACAGAGTGAGTGCAAATCCACTGGAAATGGGAGCAGAACCCAGGCCCACAAAATGTCACTCACTTTCAACAGAAACTGCTCCTTCTCCTTTTTGATTTGCTGTTCCACTTCCTCATAGAGATGTTGAATTTCTTCATCACAAGCAGCAATTCTCCTAATAAGAGATAAAATTATACTGAGTGGGTCTTTGTAGCATTACTTCTAGTCATGGCTCACATTATGAATTTGAGCTCCACACTTCTGCCTTAACACCAGAGAATGGTTTAGACATTGTTCAGTACTCAAGAGCTTTGAATGGAGTACTTGGGTCCCATGGTGGCTGGACTAGATGACCTTTGAAGGTCCCTTCCAATCCAAAACATTCTATGACTCTGCATCTAAGGTATATTAGCTGGGACAGCCTTCTTAATAGTCTTTTTTTGAACGCTGCCTTACTGCCTGACTAATGGCTTTGATGGAATGAATCTGAATAGCACAGCTGAGGAACAGAAATAAACATTGCACACAAGTCTATTTCACTGTAGGGAGAGATAAAAAAGACCTACAAGAGCTCCCTTTTCCTAACATAATATTGCAATTAATACCACTACAGTTTGATACAGGAAGGATTACACTTAGCAGATGCTTTTGTTTGGGCAGAAAACAAATTAACAGTTGAAAGGGAACAAAACAGCTGCTTTGTTTTGCTTCTGCAAAGCTCACTTTTCATCACACTCAGGAGACATCCCAGAAGTATTTTCAATAGAGATTAATAGGGCCTTCACATGACACTACTGTATACTCCTCCTCATTCTCCTGGCTACAGCTGTTCCTTCAGCAATCTGCAGAATGCATCTGTTACAAACAAATACTTAATTGCCTAGGCATTAGCATCTTTGAGAGCAAGACAAGGACTACACAGGAGAAAGAAGCCATGAAGTTTGTAATCTAGGTATGTATTCTTGCACCTTTCTTCCTTTTTTCTTTTTTTTGTTCCCTAATACTGCATACATGACAGGTTTACACTTACTAAAGGCCTGGTTCTCTTCTCAGTTAAAGACAATTGGAAAGAATTTGGAAAGAAACTTTACCAAATCTACGAAGCAAGTCAGAGAGAGAAACACTAGGAACAAGCCTTTCCCCCTTGCAAACATCAGAGCACCTGACACTGCAGGCTTGCATTTTCGATCACAGGTAAGGTAGGAGGAGGGGAAGGCATTTCCTCAGGATTTACAGCAACAATAAACAAATATCAAGCTACACCGAGTTGAGGAATCCTGTTGCTGTCACTCCTATTTTTGTCAATTCTGATTAAGGGGGACGTGCAGCCCAGACAAGGGGCTCTGCAGGGGACTGCAATGCATCAAAGAGTGCCAGAAAATTCAGAAGCCCTTCTTCTGCCTTATTCCCCTCATAGTGTCAATTCATGTTCTAATACCAATTTTTCTTATCTTAAAACTGAGAAAAAGCTTCATAAGACACTAGCACCCATCAATGGAATACAATTGGCAGTAACTGCACACCTGAAGGACGGCCAAGGGCTCAGGCCCAGCCAGCATGGAGTTAGGAAGGGCAGGTCCTGCCTGACCAACCTGATCTCCTTCTATGATCAGGTGACTGCCTGGTGGATGTGGGGCAGGCTGTGGATGTTGTCTACGTGGACTTCAGCAAGGCCTTTGACACTGTCCCCCACAGCAAACTCCTGGCCAAGCTGTCAGGCCCTGGCTTGGACAGGAGCACTCTGAGCTGGGTTAGGAACTGGCTGGAGGCTGAGCCCAGAGAGTGGTGGTGAAAGGTGCCACAGCCAGCTGGCAGCCAGGCACCAGTGGCATCCCCCAGGGATCAGTGCTGGGCCCCATCCTCTTTAATATCTTCATTGATGATCTGGATGAGGGGATTGAGTCAGTCATCAGCAAATTTGCAGATAACACCAAGGTGGGAGCAGATGTTGGTCAGTTAGAGGGCAGAAGGGCTCTGCAGAGGGACCTTGACCAACTGGACAGATGGGCAGAGTCCAACAGGATGGCATTCAACAAATATAAGTACCAGGTGCTGCACTTTGGCCACAACAACCCCATGCAGAGCTACAGGCTGGGGTCAGAGTGGCTGGAGAGCTGCCAGGCAGAGAGGGACCTGGGGGGCACTGATTGACAGCTGCCTGAACATGAGCCATCAGTGTGCCCAGGTGGCCAAGAAGGCCAATGGCATCCTGGCCTGCATTAGGAACAGTGTGGCCAGCAGGAGCAGGGAAGTCATTCTCCCCTGTGCTCAGCACTGGTTAGGCCACACCTTGAGTCCTGTGTCCAGTTCTGGGCCCCTCAGTTTAGGAAGGACATTGAGACACTTGAAGGTGTCCAGAGAAGGGCAACAAAGCTGGGGTAAGGCCTTGAGCACAGCCCTGTGAGAAGAGGCTGAGGGAGCTGGGGTTGCTTAGCCTGGAGAAGAGGAGGCTCAGGGGAGACCTCATTGCTCTCTACAACTACCTGAAGGGTGGTTGTAGCCAGGAAGGGGTTGGCCTCTTCTCTCTAGCAACCAGCACCAGAACAAGAGGACACAGTCTCAAGCTGTGCCAGGGGAAGTTTAGGCTGGAGGTGAGGAGAACGTTCTTCACTGAGAGAGTCATTGGCCATTGGGATGTGCTGCCCAGGGAGCTGGTGGAGTCACCGTCCCTGGAGGTGTTCCAGAGGGGATTGGACGTGGCACTTGGTGCCATGGTCTAGTCATGGGGTCTGTGGTGACAGGTTGGACTCGATGATCTTTGAGGTCTCTTCCAACCTTGGTGATACTGTGGTACTGTAATTACACACATTCATAAAGATGTAATTATTTAGAGTGGCAGATGCTAAGTATTAAAAGGTGTTGTACTCATCTAGTACAATGTCATTGTGATCAGGGCTGGATTGACTACGTACTGACAAATCCTGTAACTTGCACACGCAGAGCACATTTCAGCAGTGTTTCCATGGGAATCTTTAAGATTCTCCTTGCTTGTGTGTGACAGAAAGAATAACTTCAGTCTCATATTACTAGGCTGATGATTCAGATATTTCTCTCTTCTCATTTGTTTGGAAGGATCTGGTAGCACTATCAAGAATACATCCAGGAGGTAATTCTGGATGTAGCAAACATTTTAGTTGCTCTGGCACATAAGTACCTGCCATCTCTGCAGCAGGCTCAACAATCCCCAGGCTTAACCATTCAAATTAAAGAGAAAGATAAAACAATATCCTGTTAAAAGTGTAAGTACAACAATTCTAAGTAACATAACTAACAAGCAGAAGAAAAAACAATGCAATGCATGAGCTGGCAAATATTCCCCACATGCAGTCAACTAAAGGCCTCATTGTTATGTGAAAAGTGCAAAATGTTGATCAAAGCCCCACTCCCCAGGATCATATCATCCAGTTTCACTCAGTAATGTGGTCTTTGGTAATGTGATCGTTCTCTGTCAGTAGCGCTGTGGGCTCAACAGAGATCCAAAAAGCTAAACATGGCCATGGTTATATTCTAGCACACAATATGTCTAATGCACTGGCAGACCTCTTCCCTGAGGGCATCAGGAATCTTTGTTGAAATTCTTTTACCTAAGGGACCATAGTGGCAGGTTTTAAATTTCTCCTCCAACAATTGTTTTAATTGCTTAAAATAAGATATAAAACTGAGATGAAGTTAATAAGACATAAGCAGAGTGGGTCAGTTGTTGTGGTTTGAAGGTGGAACTTTTGTCCAGTTCCTAACTACAAACCCAAGAACAGGAACTTTCTGGACAGTTTTGAGTGAAAGGTAAATGAATTACTCTCAGGCACAGATAGGTGTATATCATTCCATTCATTTGCTAATGTGGATAGAAAGCAGTTGCATAAACGTTTCTATCTCTTTTTTGCCTCTTCACTCATGCTGATAATAGCTGGTGCTTCTGCTTGGCTGGCTGCGTTCCTTGTTGTGGCTAAGTACTAAAGCAGGCTAATCTAACTGCTGTCTCTCTGTCCCTTGTACAGGGGGGACAAAGGGGAAGTTATTTGTCCCCCTCTGGCTCTGGCCAGAGGCCTCTGTGTCGTTTATAATGTATTAATACATGCAAATAGATTTTGTACTAATTCACTGCATCTCATATTTCTAGATTTTAGTTTGCTTGTAAATATAGCTTCACTTGCTTCCAACCTGTCTGAGCTAGTCTGGTGACTCATTTTGAGGGTAATTCTCCAAATTCATGTTGGAGAGTAATTCCTAAACCCACATTTAATTCGTGCTTACCCAAACATGGGGCTTTGCTCAATTGATTAAGGAAGCAAATGATTGAAGATAGGTATTAGGTATTAGATTAGGTAGATAAATGTATGTATTAGATTAGGTATTAGTAGATAAATGTATGTACAGCAAAATTATTTTAGAATCTGACTTTGAAGCTGTTTGTTAAAGTATTTTAACTATTTCAATGAGAATCAGTGCACCAGGATGTAGGCTTGACATTGCAGCTCATTATCAGCTCCCATATAAAGGAAAATATCAGTTCAAGGCTAAGGGGCTATGACAGGTGGCAAGAAGACAATGGAAGGAGAAGTAGACAAACTAGTTCGAAGGCATAGGGTGAAAAGTACAGCTGTGAAGAAGACTATTTACTTCATCTTAAGACCCCTGCTTATGACCACCAGATGGCTCTGTGCAAGCGTAGAAGAATCTCGGGGATGAGCTATGCAAATGGTTTCTTGGAACTAATTATCTTATCCCCACCATTTCGTGGAATTATAATTACTATGTAAGATTTGCCACTACACAAATCCCTGGCTACCAAGGCACGGTGTGCAAGCTGTGTGGAGCAATCCCCTTGCCCCCAGCGCCGCAATAAACACACCTGCTTCGTAACTCTTGAAGAGTGGCAGAGTTTGCTTCGTGTGTCACAAATACGAAGCTGTTTTGGATTCTCTGGCCTGTTTGTGTCCCTATTGTATCATTTTTGTTTTACCAGTGCTTGGTTTCTTCAATGCATTCTTGGGTGGGTATTGTGCCTGACAGTTGTGGAATTGGGTGAAGGCACTGTTTGGAAAGTGTGGTAAATACTGCCTTGGTAATCTGGGATATAGTAACGCCCCTGTGAGCTCCCCGTGTGGCTTTATTGACCTTACTGTCCCTGCTACTGTCAGTTTTGTTGAAGACCAGAGATTTATGACTGCTTGTTCAGTATGCCTCAGTTTGTTATTTGTGGTGGTTGTAACAGGTCTGTCACTAGCATTGTGCTGAGAAGGACATGCAGGTAATTGCTCTATTTCCAATTAGAGAGAAAAAGACATGAAAGATCTGGGTCCAATGCAGCAATGCTAGTAGTGAGGGAGAGACAGAGGCAGGAGGAGCTGAGGCAGTGATGGGTAGAGAAGGACAAGCACGTAGGGGAATTTTTACCTTTTCTGCAGGAGGTAGCAGGCAGGCAGCAGTTTCAAGTCAAAGCAGGGGAGCGGCAGGACCACGGCACGGCGCCGGCAAGTCTTTCACTGATTGCAGAAACGGCAAGCTACAGAGCCCGTGCAAATAGCACTGTGTCCTTCTCCCAGTCAACTGCCGAAAATATTTGGGAGAGAGATGTGGAGTGGTTCCATATGGATATAGTTGGGAGCAAGAGCAGCAAAACCACCAAAAGCGGCAGCAGTGCCAGGGAAAAGCCGGGGGGGGGGCAGCTGCAGCCAGCGGCTGCGCTGGCAGCCTCTGCACAACCAGCACAGCTGTGGCAAAGTCCCCCGGACAAACGAACTGAATGAGTTCCACCTTCAAACCATAACAGCCAGTTTAACTGAAATACTAAAGCAGACCTCTAATACTGCAAAATACTATGGCCTGTTACACAGTAATAAAAATAATCACTCAATAAGGGTGCACATTGCCATAATCATAGTATCATAGTATCAGTCAGGGTTGGAAGGGACCACAAGGATCATCTAGTTCCAACCCCCCTGCCATGGGCAGGGACACCCCACACTAGATCAGGCTGGCCACAGCCTCATCCAGCCTGGCCTTAAACACCTCCAGGGACAGGGCCTCAACCACCTCCCTGCACAACCCATTCCAGGGCTTCACCACTCTCATGGGGAAGAACTTCCTCCTCACATCCAGCCTGAATCTCCCCACCTCCAGCTTCATTCCATTCCCCCTAGTCCTATCACTACCTGAGAGCCTGAGAAGTCCCTCCCCAGCCGCCTTGTAGCCCCCTTCAGATACTGGAAGGCCACAATGAGGTCACCTGGGAGCCTTCTCTTCTCCAGACTGAACAGCCCCAACTCCTTCAGGCTGTCCTCACAGCAGAGGTGCTCCAGCCCTCTGATCACCCTCGTGGCCCTGCTCTGGACACCTTCCAGCACCTCCAGATCCCTCTTGTCATAGGGGCTCCAGAACTGGAAGCAGTACTCCAGGTGGGGTCTCACCAGGGCTGAGTAGAGGGGGAGAATCCCCTCCCTTGACCTGCTGGCCACACTTCTCCTGCTGCAGCCCAGGATCTGATTGGCTTTCCGGGCTGCAAGTGCACACTGAGAGCTCCTGGTGAGCTTCTCCTCCCCCAGCACCCCCAAGTCTCTCTCCTCTGGTCTGTCTTGTTGAAGCTCATGAGGTTGGCTTGTGCCCACCTCTCCAGCCTGTCAAGGTCCCTCTGGATGGATCCCTTCCCTCCAGCTGTCTGCTGCACCACACAGCTTGGTGTCATCAGCAAACTTGCTGAGGCTGCACTCACTGCCACTGTCCATGGCACCCATAAGGATGCTGAACAAGCCTGGTCCCAGGACTGATCCCTGAGGGACTCTGCTTGTCCCTGGCCTCCACTGGGACATGGACCATTGACAGCCACTCTTTGGGTGCAGCCATCAAGCCAGTTCTGTACCCATGTAGTGGTCACCCATCAAACCCGTGTGTCACCAGCCTGGAGACCAGGATGAGGTGCAGGACAGTGCCGAAGGCTTTGCTCAGGCCCAGGTAAACAACATCAGTTGCTCGCCCCTCAGCTATTGATGTTGTGACCTGTTCAGAGAAGGCCACCAGGTTTGTCAGGCAGGATTTGCCCTTGGCAAAGCCATGCTGACTGTTCCAAATCACCTTTTCACTATTCTTCTGAGTCAGTAGTGCCTCCAGGAGGATCTGCTCCATGATGTTTCCAGGCACAGGGGTGAGACTGTCTGGCCTGGAGTTCCCTGGTTCCTCCTTCTTACCCTTTTTGAAAATGGGAGCAATGTTTGCCCTTTTCCAGTCTGTGGGGACCCTAACCCTAACCCTACATGTCTACATAATATACATGTCCAGAGCAGAAAAATGCCAGTGCCTGCAAGGGCAGCAGTAGACAGCACATTAAGCAAAGCTCTTCTTCAAGACTATCTAAAACCACCAATATTTTTTCCTTAGTTGGCATGTAGGTTTCTTTAAATATATGCACTTGCATATATGTAAATACCTATAAATTAAAATTAGTAGGGAGATCAATTCTGTGCCTTAAAGTAACCCCCAGTGCAATACACAATTTCCTCTCAGCAGGATCACATGTATGTTACATTAGGTATACATATATGATGCATGTTATCATATGTGTTATAAACTTACACTTACGCTTACTGAGCTCTATGAAAACTAGTTTCTAAGAGATGTTAACACTGGCATGGACTAAGTGTTAAAAGTAGTAAGAGGATTATTATTAAGCCTCAGGATTAACTAACTGAACAACAAGTGAGAAACTACTGGACATTATATGAGGAACTGCTGTAGATATCAGTTAAGAGTGAGAAACAGACAAAGCACAGCCCTGCTGGACAGCGTTCACAGGTGGTCTAGCAGGGGTTATGCAGCAAACAGCCAACCTCATTGCTATCTGAAGGAGAGTTTTTGGGCACCTTTTAGGAAGAAGAGTCAAGCTAAGGAAAGCCATCCATCCAAACACATCAATAACACCATATTAGAGCAAGATTACTTAGGTACCAATATTAGAAAGAAGAAATTTGCATACAGAGGCAGAAAAACTGGGATGAACATTGAAAAAAGTATCTAGAGACAAGGATAGAGAAAGGAACCAAGGTGGATGTGAAGCATTAGCAATCTGATGGTTAGGATCATTGTTCGGTCACAGAATCACCGATTCACAGAATCACCAAGGCTGGAAGAGACCTCAAAGATCATCAAGTCCAAGCTGTCACCACAGACCCCATGACTAGACCATGGCACCAAGTGCCACATCCAATCCCCTCTTGAACACCTCCAGGGATGGTGACTCCACCACCTCCCTGGGCAGCACATCCCAATGGCCAATCTCTCTTTCTGGGAAGATCTTTCTCCTCACCTCCAGCCTAAACTTCCCCTGGCACAGTTTGAGACTGTGTCCTCTTGTTCTGGTGCAGCTTGCCTGGGAGAAGAGACCAACCCCCACCTGGACACAACTTCCCTTCAGGTAGTTGTAGACAGCAAGAAGGTCTCCCCTGAGCCTCTTCTCCAGGCTAAACACCCCCAGCTCCCTCAGCCTCTCCTCATAGGGCTGTGCTCAAGGCCTCTCCCCAGCCTTGTTGCCCTTCTCTGGACACCTTCAAAAGTCTCAATGTCCTTCCTAAACTGAGGGGCCCAGAACTGGACACAGGACTCAAGGTGTGGCCTAACCAGTGCTGAGTACAGGGCACAATGACCTCCCTGCTCCTGCTGGCCACACTATGCCTGATGCAGGCAAGGATGCCATTGGCCTTCTTGGCCACCTGGGCACACTGCTGGCTCATGTTTAGGTGGCTGTCAATCAGCACCCCCACGTCCCTCTCTGTTTGGCTGCTCTCCAGCCACTCTCCACCCAGCCTGTAGCACTGCAAGGGGTATTATGGCCAATGTGCAGCACCCAGCACTTGGACTTGTTGAATGCCATCCTGTTGGACTCTGCCCATCTGTCCAGTTGGTTGAGGTCCCTCTGCAGAGCCCTTCTTTCCTCAACATCTGCTCCCAACTTGGTGTCATCTGCAAATTTGCTGATGACTGTCTCAATCCCCTCATCCAGATCATCAATGAAGATATTAAAGAGGATGAGGAATAAGTCAAGACTTGTGTTTGATTATCCCAGGCTATGCTATCTTGTTATTTCTAACTGTGTGAACTCAACAGCTATTATTTGTGAGTACTACTTATTAGCATAATTCTTCAAGCTGAACTATCTAGCAAGGAGGGGAGATCTCCATCTGGAAAAACATACTGAGCTAATAAATGGAGGTAAAGGGACTAGGGTCTCAGCTTGGGCATTAGATGGACTTTAAAATTGTCATCATATCTGAAGGATCAATGATGGTTAATGAGTGAACAAACTTCAATCCAGCTGAATCAGCCAGCAAACAGAAGGGGACCCACACCTGGAAAGATCCACAGTCTGAGTCAAAGAGTTGAGTAAGGGACTCAGGCTGCAAGCAGGAACAGGAGCTAGTCTAACATCTATGCTCATGTTCAAAGGACCTGTAAATGCAAGTTTGTTTCTGAATAATGTAAGCATGGGGGACAGCTGCATGTGTGTACATTTGCTCTAGAAACAGTTCAGTCCTGACAAAGTGGATGGGAAAAACAGGATCAGGACTGCTGTCCTTCATGTTTCTGTTACTGCCGCTTGTTCAGATGGGTGCCAGTAGAGGCCCTGCTTTCTAATCATCTAATCAGCACTGTTCTGCAGGGTACCCTGTGTGTGATGTATCTTCATGTGTGTACTAAATGCACATTCAACCTCACTACTGGGTGGACCTATAAATAGGAACAACAGCAGCATACTGTACTTATTGAATCAGCACAGTTTAATGAATGAAAATATGCAAGTGTGAAAGCTCCAGAAGAAGCAACAGGTATAAAAATCACAGAATAACTTAGGTTGGAAAAGACCTTCGAGATCATTGAGTCCAACCATTTACCCTACTCCACCAAGTCCAACACTTGGCCATGTCCCCAGGCACCACATCTACATGGTTCTTAAACACATCCAGGAAGAGTGACTAAACCACCTCCTTGCGCAACCTATTCCAATGCCTGACAACCCTTTCAGTGAGAAAAGTTTCTCTAATGTCCAGCCTGCACTTTCCCTGAGGCAGCTTGTGGCCATCTCCTCTCATTCTATTACCAGTTACTAGGTATCGCTAGAAGAATAAGCAGAATGGGTTGACAGTATAGATTGGCAGGGCACAAACATCCCAGCACGTGCACACAAAGCTTCTCAGGTCACACAAGTTAGGACAAAAAAAGGAACAACTTAAGACAAAAGCGTAGCCAACATCCAGGAAATGAGATAAAGGGCTGAGAGTAGACTGCACTATTGCCAAGTGACTCACAGAGGAGAGTCAGGAAGGAAAAACAAAACATCACATTCATTCTCAATTGCCAATCTCATTGTCACCAGTCAAGAAGAACCCAGGAGACACGACCTGACCTCAGCAATCAATATCCCTTATCTTCTGTGACCCCACAGTAAATCCTGGGCAGTTTATGTGGACACATGCATCTTTGTGCTAATAAGTATGAAGTATAAAAAGAAAGTAATTTTTCTCCCACTGTATGGTCTTTTCTCAAGCTTTGCTGCTATTTGTACCTAGTTTAAAACACAAGAGGTTATGCTCCCTCACTGTTACCAAAGACAAAACTATTCCTCCGAGAGTTCAGGCTCCTTCCAGCTGTTGATTACAAAGAAAACAATGACCTGTGTGCTGAAAGTAGAGGTGTTATCAGGAGCAACAAAATGAATCAATTATACTTTGATACTTACACTGTTTACTACAAAGGCATAGAAACCAACTCATTCTTAGGCAGAGATTTCATGGCACCCAGAAAAGCAAGGTAATGCTGATGGTCACCTCTGTGCTTATAAACAGGTATTAAAGAGATGAAATCATTCCTTCAGTTCCCCAAAATCAGAGGAGTCTAACAAACCAAAGGAGTTACTAGTTTTTCTTAATGCCATCTGGTATCCAGCTGAGCTCCCCAGCAGTGAATTGCTTCATGCTGTACTAAAAGTGCAATGCAATATTAGACATCTGCAAAAGAATTTTAGTAAACAAAACCTGTTAACTGGAACAGAGAAGCTAATTTCAGCCCTTTTCCCATTATAACTAATGTTATAGGTACTCCTCAGGGCTAATAAATTTTACTTTACAGGAACCCTTGTGATTATAGTCCTCAGTTCTTCACTGAGCTACCACGTTTATTTCAAAGGTTCAAATAGAAGGTAAGACAGTTATACAATGACACAAACAGTCCAACAGAGAGAAGTACTAACTTCTTTAGAATGCATTCCAACTCATTCTTCTCATTCTCTGCTTCTTGGAGCTGAGAAAAAATTCTGACCAGGAGCTCCTCAAAACTGGAAAGTAAATGAGGTTCATCTTTTCTCAGCTGCAGCCAAAGTCGCTTCACATCACTCTCACTGAAAGAAAATATCATAAAGAATTTGTTAACAAAGAACATTTTTCAGGCTACAAAACATGTTCCATCCTAGTGGATGGAGGCTTCAACATCACTATCCAGAACATAAAGACTATGAAAAGCAAGGGCTATGTAAGCAGCACCCTTGGGTGGGTGGCACAGAATGGAAATTGCATTGATTAAGAACAATGCATCGCAAAGCTTGGCCACACACGACTGCAGAGCATCACAGGAACTGCTGTCTAGTGCCAGACACTGCATCTAAACAGGAACTGATAAGAAAGGAGACAGATGAGAAACACTGAACCATCCCATCATTTCTGTTATAGGCTCCCAGGAATGTAGTGAGGAAGGAGCTGTGGGAAGGCTAATCAAAAGCACCTTCTCATGAGACATGAGTGAGACGATCTGCAAAGCTACTCAGACAAGTTAACAAATTGCATCTGTACTGTCTATCCCATTTCCAACCCATTTTAATGTCACAGAGGGACTGCTACAAAAATCACAACATGAGAACTTGAAAATTTTGATTAGAGATGTATCAATAGAATGTTTTGTTTCCAAATCTGTTCAGCACACACTGGGAAAGAGATGTTCTATGGGGAGTAAGTTTTTTGATACTTTGCCAAAAGTTCTTCCAAACAACTTCTTTTGTTTGCTTTTTCCAGGTGCATCTTAAGCCTGAACCTAGCAGCAATAGTACTGATCTAAAGGACTAAATAAGGACATAGGTAGGAAAAGTGGGTGATAAAACCCTCTTCATAATGAAAGCCATTCAGGATGACTGCCAGTCTAACTCTTCCCTGTCAGATTAAGAGCACTGCTGAGCAGTTTTATTTCATGGTAAAGATCACTGATGCATTTCTTAAACAGTCCTACTGTGTGTCCAGATTCTCTCCCATTTTTGCCCCATGCATTCATTGTGATTGACCAATGAATGTCAGGCCAGCACAAAAGAATCTCTTAGAGCAGTATTTGCATTCTTTGTTTCAGAGTGAGTCGTCCTGGTCCTGGAAAAGGTAGTGTTACCCGAGCAATCACAACATGTAATTATGTGTGCAGGGCAGAAAAAAGAAGAGAAAGGGGAGAAACCATTATTTCTTAGAGTTAACTGGCACACTTTAAACACACTCTTGCAAAAAACCCCGGTGACCATGCATTGTTTGATTGAAAATCAGTGGCATTTGTGGATTACCTACTCTCAAAACCCACGGCATATCCGTGGGTTCATGCCACAACATTCATGTGGCACAAACACACATTTTGTGTGTGGAAATGTTAGTTGAATGGCATTTTATCATCTATGACACCCAAGAAAATTAGTTTTCAAAGAATCTCTGTGTTACAGAGCAGCCTTGGTTCTTGGTTCACCTTGGATTCCATTCAAATCAAACCCAGAGCTGCATCATAAAAGCTCATACAATCTATTACTGTTGCTGCAAAGACTCACTCATCTAAAACCTTTTTCGCTCCAAGCTGATTCATCAGATTTGAGAACTGGAATTCTTCATCCTCTTCATCACTCATGGTCTCTTCACATGTGAATGTGCAGTCTGTTTCACCTTCTGACTGCTGCATCCTCTCATTGTTCAAAGCAATCTGCTCCAAAAGAAAGTGGCCTAAGAATTAGAAATTACACACATCAGCATTTTCACAACTTACTGTAAGGAGCAATGTCACTGAAGACCAATATACTAAAGATCACATTTTAGAGTAAATATCATTTGTTTACAAGAAAAGGGGATATAATGAAACAACAGGAGGATGAGATGTGACAAGAGGATCCCTGAGTTGCGAGATTTTGTCCCCAGTTTAATGTGCAGACTTCAGTAAATCACTTGCTTCAGAATTCAAAGCATTCTGGGAAACATCAGTCTTTCATTGCTTTTCTCTCTGCATCCAGCACAGCATGTTGACAACAGAGAACAGAACATGCAGCAAAGAGAGGTTACAGTAAATTTCAGATTTGCCACATTTAGAAACATCAAAGGGACTTTACTACACTAATTGGTGTAGTACAAGTTTCATCCAGACACTACTCTGGTTTCTCCATTCTCTAGTATTCTCTAGTATGGCTTGGACAGGAGCACACTGCGTTGGGTTAGGAACTGGGTGGAGGCTGAGCTTAGAGTGGTGGTGAATGGTGCCACAGCCAGCTGGCAGCCAGGCACCAGTGGTGTGCCCCAGGGATCAGTGCTGGGCCCCATGCTCTTCAACATCTTTATTGATGATCTGGATGAGGGCATTGAGTCCATCATCAGTAAATTTGCAGATGACACCAAGCTGGGGGCAGGAGTTGATCTGCTGGAGGGCAGAGAGGCTTTGCAGAGGGACCTCGACAGGCTGGACAGATGGGCAGAGTCCAAGGGCAGGAGATTGAACACATCCAAGTGCCAGGTTCTGCACATTGGCCACAGCAACCCCATGCAGTGCTACAGGCTGGGGTCAGAGTGGCTGGAGAGCAGCCAGGCAGAGGGGGACTTGGAGGTGCTGGTTGATGGTAGGCTGAACATGAGCCTGCAGTGTGCCCAGGCAGCCAAGAGGGCCAATGGCATCCTGGCCTGCATCAGGAACAGTGTGGCCAGCAGGAGCAGGGAGGTCATTCTGCCCCTGTACACTGCACTGGTTAGGCCACACCTTGAGTCCTGTGTCCAGTTCTGGGCCCCTCAGTTTAGGAAGGAGGTTGTCTTACTGGAGCGTGTCCAGAGAAGGGCAACAAAGTTGGTGAGGGGTTTGGAACACAGCCCTGTGAGGAGAGGCTGAGGGAGCTGGGGTTGCTTAGCCTGGAGAAGAGGAGACTCAGGGATGACCTTATTGCTCTCTACAACTACCTGAAGGGAGGTTGTAGCCAGGCAGAGGTTGGTCTCTTCTCCCAGGCAGCCAGTACCAGAACAAGAAGACAAAGTCTCAGGCTGCGCCAGGGGAGGTTTAGGCTGGAGGTTAGGAAGGAATTCTACACAGAGAGAGTGATTGCCCATTGGAATGTGCTGCCTGTGGAGGTGGTGGAGTCACCATCATTGGAGGTGTTCAGGAGGAGATTTGATGGGTTGCTTGGTGCCATGGTTTAATTGATTAGGTGGTGTTGGAGTAGTTGATAGGTTGGATGCAATGATCTCAAAGGTCTCTTCCAACCTGGTCTGGTCTATTCTATTCTGTTCTATTCTATTCCACTTAGATCCTCCCTCAATAAAATTTTGATTTTGGACAAAGTACTTCTAAATATAATCTTAATTTAACTAAGACATATGTATAATTTACTTATGAAAAGTAAAGCAGTAATACTCTAGTTACCTAAGCTTTTAATCTCCTAGACCTAAAGGATAACTTGTTTTAATTAGCTTCTGTTGTAAAATTCTTAGAGCTTACACGCCACTGACGAGGGAGGAGCGCTTCAGACAGGGCACTGTTTTACACATAGCAAACCAGAAACTGTACAACTACTGCCAGGCCTTTGGGACCTGCTGAAGGAGCGCTTCATGAGAGCTCACTGTCTTCTTCTGACCCACCTGCTGCTCCAGGACAGACCCACCAGCTGCTCCAGTACAATTGCTCATGAGTCTTGCTGCAAATCTGACTGATAAATACATGCTTCTCCAAATACTGCTGGAGTGCCTTACTGCAGAGTTGTGGTGGTTGAGGCTGGTGCTCCCCTGCTGCTGCCACATAGGACACACCTCCAGTGCCTGCGTATTTCATCCCATAATGTCCTGCTCCCTACAAAAGCCACCTGCAAAGTCCTGCACTTCCTCTTTCTTCCTCTGTCTGGTAATGGAGGGGGAGTCATCTCGAGGCCCCTCGGGGCCTGGCCAGGCCTAATGCCTGGAGGAGAAGGGGGAAGGGCAATCTCAGATCTGGCCAGCTGAGATTAGCCTAACAGTGGGAGGGGGGGGAAGAAAGAGCCCTGGGGGATTTGAGTGTACCCCCAGGTGGGAAGTGCTGGGAGGCTTCTGGGTGTGCTGTAAAGGGATCTCTTTTGTCACTGTGCTTGTGGCTTTCTGTAAAATATTCACTGCTTTTCCATTTAAACTTTCCACCACTTCTGCAATCCATTTTGTCCGAGTCTCATTTTTTCTGCCCATGGTGGGAGGAAGGAAGGATTTGCCTTTCAAGCCACCCCAAGAGTTCAAAGGCACAGATCTTTTCAATATGGCACTCCTAAAAATTCAGGAAAAAGGAAAACATACCCAAAGATACCACTGGGGCTTAAAGAGATATCCAGAGTGCTCTGTGCTTTCATGACATTCATGCTTGCTTCTCTGAACATACCAAGCCTTTTCTCTCATCAGTGAAAACATGGAAGTCAAGTAACTAAGAGCAAGATCTGAACCAAATTCAGCAATATGGATTAAACCAAAACATTCTGCAACACTAATTCTCATTACTGGTGTCAACCTCAAGGCTCAAAGTGCAAAGCTGTGGCAATGCCAGCACGCGCAGTGTGAGCAATCTGGCAGTGTAGGCCTGTGCAGCCTGACACGGTGGTAGGCCATGCTCAGCATACGTGCAAGAGTTGCTAGCAGTGTAGCAAAGCAGTGCTGTGCCTGCAGCATGTAACTAAAGCAGGACACTGGTAGCTATAAACACAGAGAGTTATCGGGGAGTAACAGGACACACACCTACATCAACAACTACTGTTAGTAGTAGCTTGACCAATGATCTATAACAGTGTGATGTGTGGTCACTGGTGGGGAATCAATAAAGCTGTGCCAACGATGCTCCCCAAGTTTATATAAGTTTATAATACAATACAATACAATACACCACCAGGTTGGAAGAGACCTTCAAGATCATTGCGTCCAACCTATCAACCAATCCAACCCACCTAAAGACAATACAATACAATACAATACAATACAATACAACCCACCTAAACAACTAAACCGTGGCACCAAGCACCCCATCAAGCCTCTTCCTGAACAGCTCCAATGAAGGTGACTCCACCACCTCCCCAGGCAGCCCATTCCAATGGGCAATCACTCTCTCTGTATAGAACTTCTTCCTAATATCCAGTCTAAACCTGCCCTGGCACAGCCTGAGACTGTGAGCTCTTGTTCTGGTACTGGCTGCCTGGGAGAAGAGACCAACCTCTGCCTGGCTACAACCTCCCTTCAGGGAGTTGTAGAGAGCAATAAGGTCACCCCTCAATCTCCTTTTCTCCAGGCTAAGCAACCCCAGCTCCATCAGCCTCTCCTCATAGGGCTTGTGTTCCAAACCCCTCACCAACCTCCTTGCCCTTCTCTGGACACCTTCCAGCAAGTCAACATCCTTCCTAAACTGAGGGGCCCAGAACTGGACACAGGACTCAAGGTGTAGAAGTTCCCTTAATACGCACTTCACTTTCTTTCCCTTTCCATCCACTTCACTTTGCTGTGCTATACTCACTATGCTGCACTATAGCCGTACAATATCGGTACAATAAAGGAACAATAGTAGATCATATTGATCGCCCGTATTGATTCTCCAGTCTCCATCGCCAATACAAAGCTGTGGTTTTAAGTCTCAGGTAGAAGAATTGGCTTTCTCTCAATTTCAGAAAACCTCTTGTTTGTTTGAAAGTGGGGAAGGAAAAATTCAGAACCACCAGTAGTACTCTTCAAATAAACAGAATTATATGATCAGGAAGGTGTATTAGATAATATCATAATCATGGCCTGTCGTGGTTTGGGAGAGCAATCCTCCCACCACAGGCAGAAATAACGACTCAGACAAACAGATTGCAAAAGTGATGGAAAGTTTAAATAGAAAAACAAAAACAAGAAACAACAATGAAAGTTTTACAGAGAACCACAAGCACCGTGACAAAGAGAGAGAGAGAGAGATCCCATCACCACCTGGGGGGACACCCACCCCCACCCCCCCCAGAGCTCTTTCCCTGCCCCCCCCAACCCAGCCCTGGGCCTGGGCAGGCCCAAGGGAGGCAGCTCAAGCCATTTTACCTAGGCAGCATCAGGGGATGAAAGAGGAAGTGCAGACCCCGCGTGGATGTTTTATAGTGGAGCAGGGCATTATGGAAATGGAATACCTGGTTTCCTGTGACCACCCCCCTGGGCTGGGCCCACCCCTTGGGACCTCCCAGGTGCGGTCTGTGCAGTGGCATCCGGGCCAGCACCCAGCCTGAACCACCACATGGCCACAGCAGATAACTTTGTTTGCAAGATGTGTTCTACTGAAGTGAATTGTATTTCAGACGTTCAGCACTTTTTATTCTCAGTATTCTGTTGGAAAGCGTGCCTCAAATGACACAACATTAAAATGCTTATTGCTAGCGTCTTGTATTTGAAGCAATGATTCATTAATGGTAAGCAGTACTGAACCAACAAAGAGCAGGACACAAAAGTCAGCAACACTGGACAAGGAAAAAAACTAACTTTATTCATTTACGTCTTTGCTATAGGGAGTGAGCATGAAAAATGCAATCAAAACCAACTATACTAATTTCACACTCATGTTTGCAACACAGGGATTCTAATTAGTCATTCTAATCAAGCACAATGAACAACTGTAACAGTGGTCCCTTCCAACCCTAACTGAAACTATGAAACTATGAAACTATGAAACTATGAAACTATTGTACAGTCCTTCAACCTAAAGTATCTTTATTTTGTATATTAATAAAAACCCCCAAAATTAGACCAAATCCATTAGCCAACAAGCAGACTAAAGTCACTGGTGCCTGAACAGATTTCTAATAACTGAATGTGAACTACAAGAAAGATGAGACAATGAGAAGGCCATCACCAGCTTCAGAGACTCAGAGTTTATACATTTTTGGCATTAGTGTAATGTTTTTTCACTGTCACTAAGTTACTGTAAAATCAATTGGAGCAGATGGGGCTCCCTCTACTTTTTTGTCAATGGTTATTTAAGCTGAATGACTCTTGACTTACTAGTCCTGAGTGAAATAAGGACAAACCAGTATTTTCAAAAGCTCCATTGGATCAGCAAGGAATAAAAGCAAATATAAGCAACTGTCCTCTCAAGTCTTCTGAGCAGCCTTATTTCTGTATTGATATGGACCAGGCACTTACAGACACACTGAACTTGTCAGATAAGGTAAACAAACACTCGTGGTGAAACAGATTTAATGTACAAGAAAGATTCTTGCAATTCTTTGCAATCCTTTTGGCAACATGTGTTTTAGAACCTGAAGTATAAACTTATCAGGACTTTGAGCATTAAAACAGCTGGTAGCACCTAAGACTCTCACTGCGAAGGTCGTGAGTTCAAGCCTGCAGTGGGCAGGAGTGTTCTCTCTGGGGAGCAATGTCCTTTCACTTGTTCTAGTCATGGGGTTTGTGGAGACAGGTTGGACTCGATGATCTTTGAGGTCTCTTCCAACCTTAGCAATACTGTACTGTACTGTACTTCAATGTAATGGTGTAAAAAAGGGAACTAAAATGGATGGGCTTTGGCTGATGAAAACTAGAATCAAATAGAAATACATGGTTTAGGTTCCTTGCAACCACAGGTATCAAAACTGTTTATATACAGGTCCATACCTACATACACATGGGTCTTCACTAAGTGAAAACACATGCCATTCAGGTTTTGGAAAGAAAGTAACTATAATCCATTAAATTCTCTATGGGTCTAGATTTACCAAAATTACTACTAAGAATGTCTAGGCAACCAGCACCAGAACAAGAGGACACAGTCTCAAGCTGTGCCAGGGGAGGTTTAGACTGGATGTTAGGAGGAAGTTCTATACAGAGAGAGTGATTGCCCATTGGAATGGGCTGCCCAGGGAGGTGGTGGAGTCACCTTCATTGGAGGTGTTCAGGAGGAGACTTGATGGGGTGCTTGGTGCCATGGGTTAGTTGTTTAGGTGAGTTGGATTGGTTGATATGTTGGACACGATGGTCTTGAAGGTCTCTTCCAACCTGGTTTATTGTATTGTATTGTCTTTGTTTTCATTCAGTTCCTTCAATAAGATAATGTACATTGGCAAAGTCTACAGTGCAGCAAGCATAGTATAGTATCATAGTATCACTCAGGGTTGGAAGGGACCACAAGGATCATCTACTTCCAACCCCCCTGCCATGGGCAGGGACACCCCACACTAGATCAGGCTGGCCACAGCCTCATCCAGCCTGGGCTTAAACACCTCCAGGGATGGGGCCTCAACCACCTCCCTGGACAACCCATTCCAGGGCTTCACCACTCTCATGGGGAAGAACTTCCTCCTCACCTCCAGCCTCAATCTCCCCACCTCCAGCTTCATTCCATTCCCCCTAGTCCTATCACTCCCTGAGAGCCTGAGAAGTCCCTCCCCAGCCTTCCTGTAGGCCCCCTTCAGATACTGGACGGCCATACTGGAAGCATCTGCACTCCTATCTTTTCTCAACTTTGCGGAACTAGCACAAGACATCACAAAACTCAGTAGAAGACCTCAGTAATCTGAGCAAGTTACTATGAGAGTATTTTCCAGCATAAGTAGTTAAATATTTTTCCCTTACATTTGCCTATATACAGACACATCTTTGACCTGAGCATATGGAAAGTTTCAGTACTTCATACTAGATGCTTCTGTTGGTAGTAGCTTGCACTGATTTTATTTAGCTGTCACTCTCCATTTCTCCTTCATCCATAATGAAGTAGAAATGGATTCACATAATGAAATTATGCCCTGTGTGACACACTTAAGTAAACAATAACTTACTGTTTTCTGCCACATACTGGTTCAAATCATGTTACACACCCAATCACATTTTCACACAGAATCATTACTCTAAAGTCATCAAGTCCAACCATCAAAAAGATTTTGTTACATAGTTATTTTCAAAAGATTTTGTTAGATTTTAATTCATCAACTCTTTCAGCAAATCTGATCCAGGCCCCTTAAGCAATTTAACAACAATTTGGTGAGATTGTTGTGAATATCGAATAATTGAATAATGTTCCTCTATAATTCCTACAGATGAGGGGCGAGCAGCTGATGTCATTTACCTGGAGCTGAGCAAAGCCTTCGGCACTGTCCCGCACCACACCCTGGTCTCCAAGCTGGTGACACATGGGTTTGATGGGTGACCACTACATGGATACAGAACTGGCTTGATGGCTGCACCCACAGAGTGGCTGTCAATGGGTCCATGTCCCAGTGGAGGCCAGGGACAAGCAGAGTCCCTCAGGGATCAGTCCTGGGACCAGGCTTGTTCAGCATCATTGTGGGTGCCATGGACAGTGGCAGTGAGTGCACCCTCAGCAAGGTTGCTGATGACACCAAGCTGTGTGGTGCAGCTGACAGCTGGAGGGAAGGGATCCATCCAGAGGGACCTGGACAGGCTGGAGAGGTGGGCACAAGCCAACCTCAGGAGCTTCAACAAGACCAAGGGCAGGGTCCTACATCTGGGTCGAGGCAATCCCAGGCACAAATCCAGGCTGGGCAGGGACTGGCTGGGGAGCAGCCCAGAGGAGAGAGACTTGGGGGTGCTGGTGGAGGAGAAGCTCAACAGGAGCTCTCAGTGTGCACTTGCAGCCCGGAAAGCCAATCAGAGCCTGGGCTGCAGCAGGAGAAGTGTGGCCAGCAGGTCAAGGGAGGTGATTCTCCCCCTCTACTCAGCTCTGCTGAGACCCCATCTGGAGTACTGCCACCAGTACTGGAGCCCCTATTGCAAGAGGGATCTGGAGGGGCTGGAAGGTGTCCAGAGAAGGGCCACGAGGATGAGCAGAGGGCTGGAGCACCTCTCCTGTGAGGACAGACTGAAGGAGTTGGGGCTGTTCAGTCTGGAGAAGAGAAGGCTCCCAGGTGACCTCATTGTGGCCTTCCAGTATCTGAAGGGGCCTACAAGAAGGCTGGGGAGGGACTTCTCAGGCTCTCAGGGAGTGATAGGACTAGGGGGAATGGAATGAAGCTGGAGGTGGGGAGATTGAGGCTGGAGGTGAGGAGGAAGTTCTTCCCCATGAGAGTGGTGAAGCCCTGGAATGGGTTGTCCAGGGAGGTGGTTGAGGCCCTGTCCCTGGAAGTGTTTAAGCCCAGGCTGGATGAGGCTGTGGCCAGCCTGATCTAGTGTGAGGTGTCCCTGCCCATGGCAGCGGGGTTGGAACTAGATGATCCTTGTGGTCCCTTCCAGCCCTGACTGAATCTATGAAACTATGAAACTATGTACGTGATCCGGCTGACAGGTGAAACCAAAGTGAAAGACGTAATTGACATGATTTTGCTGAAAAAACAGAGGCTAAAATGGGTGGGCTAGATACATTCATGAGGCTGTGGCAAACTGCAAAGTAATTAATTTACTGGAGTTTCAACTTTCTCAGTAAGAATGACATTAATTTCCTGGGGGCATGTTTTTAAACTTCACCTACTTGGGTTTTCCCCCTTTAGTTTTGTTGCTTTGTCTGTGGAAACAATTGCAAGCATTATGTAAGACTTTGAAGAGATTATTTTAAATCCTACATATCTCTTTAAAGTTAGCAGGAAGGTGTTACAATTTTGAACTCCAAATGAATCAGTCTCAACTCATTAAGAGAATTAGGAGCTTTGTGCATTTCACACGGACAATTTGTTTTACCTGCATATCCTGACAAGAGATGAATCCTTTGCCTTCCGGATCACAAATCTGAAATAACTCATGTGTTTTCCCCAACACAGGTAGCCCTGGGTCCTGTCCTCCAGCTGTGCTCCTCTCTGAATCTCCTGGTGGTGTGGGGCTGGCATAGCCTTCCTGTATTCTGTCCATTGGCACAATTGCAGTAAAGGAATGCCTTGGGATGCTACTGTCCTTTTACTTATTCTGATCTGACACCTGTGCATGAGAGGTAAGGAAAAGAGCAAATCAGACCCTTTTAATGATGCTTTCCACAACCTCTTAGCAACCACCTCCTTCATTAGGCAATAAGAAGAAAAAGCTTTTGGAAAATGCTTACCCTTGATGGATTACATTAAAGACACTCCACATGGGATAATGAATGGGGAGGGGGAAGTCTGTGGCAATGCCAGCACGCGCAGTGTGAGCAATCTGGCAGTGTAGGCCTGTGTAGCCTGACATGGTGGTAGGCCACGCTCAGCATACATGCAAGAGTTGCTAGCAGTGTAGCAAAGCAGTGCTGTGCCTGCAGCATGTAACTAAAGCAGGACACTGGTAGCTATAAACACAGAGAGTTATCGGGGAGTAACAGGACACGCACCTGCATCAACAACCTCGCCTGTTAGTAGTAGCTTGACCAATGATCTATACCAGTGCGATGTGTGGTCACTGCTGGGGAACCAGTGAAGCTGTGCCAACGATGCTCCCCGAGTTTATATAAGTTGTAGAAGTTCCCTTAATACGCACTTCTTTTCCTTTCCATTCACTTCACTTCACTTTGCTGTGCTATACTCACTATGCCTGCGCTATAGCCGTACAATATTGGAACGATAAAGGAACAATACTAGATCATATTGATCGCCTGTATTGATTCTCCAGACTCCGTCGCCGATAGAAGTCTGAGGGAAGGAGAAGACCTCTGAAAAGGAATCTCAAAGCAAAACCAAATGTTTAATGAGAAAGACAGACAATCAATTAATCTGAACAAGAAAATACAAGAAAAGATGGGGAAATGAAAAAACAGTTTAAAGTATTCAACTGGTATCCTTTTGGCTCTGATCCCCTTACCAACACATCCCATATCTTGCATCCAGTGCTTTACAGCACAGTTCATGTGACAGCTACAGAATGGAAGGTAACTGATGACAGATGGAACCTGACAGACCATGATCAATTAAGTAAAAACAAGAAAATGATGATGAATTATGGAATTCTGAAACATTTCCTTAGCTTCATCCTTACTACTACAGGCTTTAACTTCTAACTGTGAAGAACTAATTGCTAGTGAACTTGGGGGGAAGTTTCATAAACCAATCATATTCTGGAGAGGCTCTGCAAGTCTGGATTATGCTCCCTTCATGAAAATATTTCTCTACATGCATGTTAGGCTATAAATTGATCTTAATTTCATTCCAGGACAGACACAAATAGTGTTTCCTCTCCAAACTTGTATCAATACAAAAGGAGCAGGCGATCCCAAAAGCCTATGTCCTTTGTTGTGGTTTGGCTTTGCACCATGTTACAATTTGGAATTTACCCCAAGGAGTAAGTGACCACCCTACCCAGAATTTGGAAATTCAATGAAGATATTATTTAATGTTAATTAAATCTGGGTTCATTTCAACCTGTGGGTCTCCTTTTCCTGGTCCTCCTTCTCTGCTGGGAAGGCATCATTGGATGATAGAGCAACTGCTAGAGTTTAGGTCCAGATATGGGCTAAAAAGAGACAGTTTATTTGGTGGCCAGTGTTTGTCTCCTTCCATGCCCAGGTGACTACCCGGTGGATGTGGGGCAGGCTGTGGATGTAGTCTGCCTGGACTTCAGCAAGGCCTTTGACACTGTCCCCCACAGCAAACTCCTGGCCAAGCTGTCAGCCCCTGGCTTGGACAGCAGCACTCTGAGCTGGGTGAGGAACTGGCTGGAGGGCTGAGCCCAGAGAGTGGTGGTGAATGGTGCCACAGCCAGCTGGAGGCCAGGCACCAGTGGTGTGCCCCAGGGATCAGTGCTGGGCCCCATCCTGTTCAGTATCTTTATTGATGATCTGGATGAGGGGATTGAGTCCATCATCAGTAAATCTGCAGATGACACCAAGCTGGGGGCAGGAGTTCATCTGTTAGAGGGTAGGAGAGATCTGCAGAGGGACCTTGCCAGGCTGGACAGATGGGCTGAATCCAAGGGCATGAGATTGAACACATCCAAGTGCCGGGTTCTGTACTTTGGCCACAGCAACCCCATGCAGAGCTACAGGCTGGGGTCAGAGTGGCTGGAGAGCAGCCAGGCAGAGAGGGACCTGGGGGTGCTGGTTGATGGTAGGCTGAACATGAGCCTGCAGTGTGCCCAGGTGGCCAAGAAGGCCAATGGCATCCTGGCCTGCATCAGGAACAGTGTGGCTAGCAGGAGCAGGGAAGTCATTGTGCCCTGTGCTCAGCACTGGTTAGGCCACACCTTGAGTCCTGTGTCCAGTTCTGGGCTCCTCAATTCAAGAAAGATGTTGACATGCTGGAAGGTGTCCAGAGAAGGGCAACAAAGCTGGGGAGAGGCCTTGAGCACAGCCCTGTGAGGAGAGGCTGAGGGAGCTGGGGTTGCTTAGCCTGGAGAAGAGAAGGCTCAGGGGAGACCTTATTGCTCTCTACAACTCCCTGAAGGGAGGTTGTAGCCAGGAGGGAGTTGGTCTCTTCTCCCAGGCAACCAGCACCAGAACAAGAGGACACAGTCTCAAGCTGTGCCAGGGGCTGGATGTTAGGAAGAAATTCTTCACAGAGAGAGAGATTGGCCATTGGAATGTGCTGCCCAGGGAGGTGGTGGAGTCCCCATCCCTGGAGGTGTTTAAGAGGAGCCTGGATGAGGCATTTGGTGCCATGGTTTAGTTGATCAGATGGTGCTGGGTGATAGGTTGGACTCAATGATCTCAAAGGTCTTTCCAACCTGGTTAATTCTATTCTATTCTATTCTATTCTATTCTATTCTATTCTATTCTATTCTATTCTATTCGGGGTCTGACTTCAATAGGCCAACTGGGAGAATTACAGACCTTTGAGGGCTGTCGTTTCAATGGACATGTCCAAATTGTTACGGGATTCATCACGCTGGTCACGTGGGTATGATGGCCACTGGGTGCACCCAGCCATTTTTTCAGTTCTAGAGTTGTTTCTGTGTGTGGCTTTCCTGCCTTCACTTACTGCTTTTGTGCAGTTTATCACTTCTGGGCATGGGGGCAGAAGTGCTGCTCTGCTATGTTCTGTGGTGTTAGGTTATGGTATTAAATTCTTTTCTAATAATGAGGATTTCTGATTTCTATGGAATGGTAATGGGCAACAAGAATTTTATATACCCTTGGGATGCTTCCATCACCTTAATTGTATTGTTAGGCCTTTTGACTGTCTTTCAGTTCTTGGTCTGGCTTAGAGCAACGCCCTGAAATGGGCCCTGCAGCTATCTCTGCCCCCACAAGAAACACTGCAGCTACTCAGCCTCCAGTGAGTTGATGTGTCTGGCTGAGAGGCACAATGAGTGCCAGCATCAGTTGCTCCTACAAAGGAGAACTACACAAAAACAAAAGGGTCCTGGAGGGATATCACTGGAGGAATCAGAGGTGAGCGCTCAACCTCTGTCCCCAAGGGAATTGTGAAGTACATGTGAAGATTACAGTTGTTATGAAGAGAAGCAACTTGTTACTTTGCTGTTCCATGGCTAGGATAACAGAGCTGATTTGGAGCTGGAAGGCAGAGAAGCCAAGCAACTGGAATCACGATTTTTCCAGTCAGGTGTACTACAACTCACCAAATCCCAGAACCACAGAGCACTGCTGATCCACAGAGCACTGCTGATCCACAGATTGCCTAAGTCACGACTTGTGACAATTCCATCCTTCCTCTCTTCCACAGGGAGGTGTTGGGCCGCCAATTAATAATAAGTGGTAAGGTGAGAAAGTTCTCCCCCCCACACACAGAAACCACAGCTCTCAGTCGGAGAAAAGCAAATGAAATAAGCTGTATTTACAAGCAGAAATGGAATGCAATGAATATGTACACAAATATACAGTATCTACAATATATACAGAAATATACAGCAATGAACGTAATACAGAAGACCCACAGCCGGAGGAGCGTGTTCCCCCCGGGCCCCTGTATCCCCCCTCTCCCTCCCTACCTCCCTTTTTTCCCAAAAAGGGTTAGAGAGAGAGAGAAAGGCAATTAAGGAGAAAAATTCTGTTGGCTCAAAGCGTGTGCAAGAATTAGTTTTCTTATCTGGTTAGCTCTTTTAATTCAAGGTCGCTCCTGTCCGGCAAAGCTGCTGCTTCAGAGGGAGAAACAGGCAAGCCCACACGAACTGAGGGAAAAGTACAGACTGCACCCAGACTGAACACAGACTGAACTGACAGAACTTAAACTTAAAGTTGCATTCTACCAATCCACCAATGAAATTAGTTTAGACTATCTTGTTTTGTTTAAATATCAAAAACATTCAGCCAGAGTATTCCAGCAGCTGTGCCTTCCTTAAAGGCACAGCCTAAACCAGTCACACACAGAGAGCTGTTTACCTGCATTCACGTCTCTGAGTTTTGAGGTTTCAGTAAAATAATTTTAATGTTTGTCTGCTTTCAGCAGAACTCTTCAAAATATGAATCATCAGCAGACAAACAGTAGTTACTTAACGCTGAGCACCAGGGGTTTATACAAAATACTCTTATAAGAGGTAGCATTTATATTTTACAAATACTGGAAAATAAAAAAGGTATTGTGTAATTTTACTGGAAGAGACACATTTTTCCACAATAAAATTATCATTGTTAAAATAACCTGCAGCTGTTCTGTAGCATGCCTGACACACAAGCAGGGACCTCTTCAGAACTAACTTAGGGCTGGAGCACCTCTCCTATGAAGACAGACTGAGAGAGTTGGGGTTGTTCAGTCTGGAGAAGAGAATGCTCCAAGGAGACCTAATTGTGGCCTTCCAGTATCTGAAGGGGGCCTACAGGAAAGCTGGGGAGGGACTTCTTAGGGTGTCAGGACTAGGGGGAATAGGGCAAATAGAAATGGGTAGATTCAGATTGGATGCTAGGGAGAAATTCTTCCCCATGAGGGTGGTGAGACACTGGCACATATATACTGCAAGTGACGGAATCTGGGCAGACCACTCTATTCTTTACTCCTCCATCAACAAAATCATGAGAGTGTATCATTTGTCTCAAATAGTAACAGGAGGAAAAGAGACTGATCTGTTAGAGGCAGCACAGGCATCCTGTGGGATAAAGAAACCACAAGGAAAGCTGGCAAAGCTCTTTAGTGCATTCATTCCTGTTACTTTCTATATTGTTCTCTTTTAGCCCACCACAAGACTGGAGGCAAGGCGGGGAGAGGTGTCTTACACAGAACCACACACACCTCCTTCATTTCAGCAGCATACCTGAGGCCTTAGACATCTCACAGACAACTAGTAAACTTCTACCAGTGCATCAGAATAATTCATATATGCCATCTAAAAAGAAAGTGAAACCTACCTGGAAACAACTGTTGAAAAACCACAAAGTTGCAACTAAGAAAATTAGTCAAAGTGTTTGTGCTGGGCCTGTCTGGTGGGTTTTGGTAGTGAGAGGGGAGATTTCTCATGTTCTAAGCTTCAAGAAGCTCTCCCAGGATCAAATTGGACTCACCTCTGGCCAAGACAGAGACAATCAGTGTGATAAAAATATTTAAGAGGGAACTTTGGTTTGGGGATTTGAGAAAAACTTTTTGGACGCCAAGGTCAGTGAAGAAGCGGAGGGGAAGGTGCACAACAGCAGAAACTCCACTGCAGTCCATGGTAAGACAGCAGGGAGACTTTGCAGCCCATGGAGACTAACAGTGGGGCAGGTGCCAACCTGCAGCCCATGGAGGCCACACTGTAGCAGGTGACTGCACCCAAAGGCTGTGATTCTGAGGAAAGCCTGAAGTGGAACAATTTGTTGCTGGGGGGGGTCTGAACCCCTACTACAGCAGTCCCTAAAGAGATGCAGCCCACAGCATGGACTCATGTTGGAGAAGTTCATGAAGTTCCTCCCACAGGAGGAACAACATATTGTAGCAGAGGACTGCAAGGAGTCCTCCCACTGAAGCAGCAAAGAGAACATGGGATGGTCTGACCGCAACCCTCATTCTCCATCGCCACTAAGGGGGGAGAAGGTAGAGAAATCTCAGCAGAGCTGAGCCTGGAAGGAAGGTGCTTGTCAGATCTGGTTGTATTTCTCGTTATCCAACCCTGATTCAACTGGTAAATTGGTGGTGGTTTTGTTGCTTAAGTTAAATGCTGTTGTTTCCTCAAGTCGAGGCTGTATGCTTGTCACCGTGATTGGTGTGAGTCCTCCCTGTCCTTTGGTCTCAACCCTCTAACCTTTTCTTACATTTTTCCTCCCCATTCCACTGGAAAGGGTTAGGAGTGAGCGAGCAGTTACCTGGTGCTTTGCTGCTGGCTTGTATGATAGCATTCCAGATGGATTTCACCATTCTCCCAGTTGTGATACAACCCAAATGCAGTCATATTAGTGTATGTTAAAAACCTGGTATCCTTGTAGCAGTTTCTAACTACCACTTACAGTCATCATAAATGTTCAGTATCAACAGACTGAAATCTCAATCAGACACTGGACTAGTGCCACAGCAGTGTAAGACTCAAACAACTGCAGAGGAACATAGGAAACATTTTTACAACCACTAAGTACATACTAGGCCTGTTCCAGCCCTGAGGGCAGCCACGAACCTTAATTTTTGTATCTGCAGAGAAGTGCCCACTGAAAACCACGGGGCAGCTCCTGAAGTAACGGGATAAAAGGATAAAGTGACCTCTGTGACACAGCCTACTGGCCTTAGCATGAAGCTACTTAAGGAGTGCAGAAGTGCAAGTACAGAGATGGCTCTTTTGGTCACCACCTTTATTGTATGTGTGGTGTAGGAGAAGCTCACAATACATCACACCCAGCACACTCAGCTGTAGTTCTGAATGCAAGCGTTTCACTCTGTGCTGCCCCAGTGCTGGTACCAGTGTGGTACAAAGAAAGGAAGCAATATAGAGTTAGCTTAAGCAACCTGCTTGCATTCACGCCGGGCAGCAGTGATGCAGAGACAGGAGCAGCCTGTCGGCAAGCACAGCGATTCTAATCCTGAAAGGGATTCTAATCCCTGAAAGGGATTTGAGGATTAATGATATGACCCCGGGCTGCGAATACAGCATCCGGCCCTCCCGACGGCTACGGAACGGCGACCGTGCCGCCCCAAGCTCGCAGGCCGGGCTGCTCCCCGCCTCTACGAACTTTCTCAAGCTTCCTGCCTCGCCAGCTGCTAGCGCAGCGCCCGGCTCTGGGAAGAAGCCAAGAGGCCGACCGGCACCTGGGGACAGGATGTGGGCTAGTCGCGGTTGTACCTAGCCGGCTGCTCCTAAGTCCGTACGAACCGCGAAGTTCTCTTGCCAGCATCCCCTTGCAGGCAGCCAAGCGTTGCCATAGGCGGAGCGCAGCGGAAGAGCGGCGCTCTTGAGACGGCAGCGCTCTTGAGACGGCAGCGCTCTTGAGACGGCAGCGCTCTTGAGACGGCAGCGCTCTTGAGACGGCAGCGCTCTTGAGACGGCAGCGCTCTTGAGACGGCAGCGCTCTGCACAGGCGGCTGGTGCAGCGCGGGGCTGCCGTTCCGCCAGGAGCTTCGCTACAATGCCCTGGCTATGTACGGTCGTCTTTTTCTTCCTGTCCTGACTCTTTTAGCCCACGGTATTTCCAGCCCCCGACTCACCTCCTCTCACTTCCTGCAGGTGCCCAGACGAAGACGTGAAATCAGCCTTCAGCGTCGGCCGGTGAGGCTCTCCGCCTGCCCGCAGCTCAGGGTGGAAGTGATACTGCGGAACTGTTTAAACAAATTTCTAAACTTTCCTCCGAGCACGGGTTGCATAATCGAGTGAGGCGAGCTGCGCTCCGGGGGCGGGACAGCGAGCCCGTCCAGCGCAGCCCCTCTCTCCCCGCCTCCCTCCCTCTCGCCCTCCTCCCCTCCCTCCCTCCTTCCTTCCCTCCCTCTCTGCGAGGTCGAGCGGCCAAGAGTCGAGGGCCACCTTTGGTAGGAGTAACTTTGGCCACCGCTGGCGAGTACTGTCGGAGCGCCAGGGGAAGTCAACGAGGCACTGCCTTCCTTGATCTTTCATGACCATGGAGTTGCAGTCTCTGTAACCCAAACTGCAGAGAGCAGAGGGGTTTGAAAGAGTGCAGGAACAATCAGCCTCAGCAAGGCCTTAAGATGACAACCATGCAACCTTGTGATCTCCAGCTGTTCCAAGTACAGAGGATGGCAACAGCAGATAGAATTTACTGCTGCTGATTCAGAGCTTTCACTTTGCCCAGAGTACGTTTTGAAAAATGTGTAAGTATCAGGCCTCCAGGAAGAGAAGAGCCCTCAATATCTCACTGCATCAGCAAGAAGGTATTGCTGTATTGCAAGCTGTGCAAGTCTGGGCACTAGGGGCATTCCCACAAATCTAGCACACCATTTGAAATTCACTGTGGATATTTCACTGTGGATATATTTCACTGTATACAGTGAAATGTGTAAGTTAAGCCTCATGCCAACCCCTGCTCACACCACGTTAAAGGTCCATCTTCTCTTGAATTCACTGCACAGGCTCCGAGGGTGTGGGGTTTGTTTTGGGTAGGAGTCTTCCAGCTAGGAGGTGTGGACCCCTTCAGGAGAGGAAGCTTTCTTGAACTGTTTGAACCTTGGAATTTCTTTTCCATGTGTGATCATGTCATCACTTTCTTTGTTAGGTCCTTGCTGGTTTTGAAGAACACTTTGTTAGTTAAGGGAAGATATATGTGGAAGCTTTGGTTATAGGGATGCAAAGATTCTTAGTTACAGGCAATAAGAATGGGGTTAAATTGCTGAGGTGGCACAAGCTGCTAATTAAAGCTTTTTTCCAACATAGTTGTCAGCACTGTAATATCCCCCAACTGCAGAGTAGTTCTTAGGGCATGGTGCCTCTTCTTAATCAGGTGATCTGCTAGCAGGTACTTACTAGGATACCAACAGCACAGGTCAGTTCTCTGGTCCTTACTCCATGGGTAAGGATCAACTGTCCCAAGGTAAAGCTCCATGCACTCAAGGCACTCCTTTTCATACTGTGCCTCTCCTGAGCAGCCTTGAACCTTTCAGGCTTACCTCCTACAATGCCAGAACACTGGTAGACAGCAAGTCTTGCAGGTAGTTTGTAGAACACAGGCAAGTAGGAGTTTAGAATATTACTAAATGTTGAGTTTACCCAGGATGATTTCTGCAAAGGGAAATGTTACTTCACGAATGATTACAATAGTATAGACTTGAACAAGTTTCCACAAGACAAGCCTGAGCGTGGATTTACAATAGATTAAGGAGCTGTTTGCCATTTGCTGCTTATATCCATGCTCAGTTATAAAGTACATATGTGAAACTTGATTATCCTGGCAGCTGCTTTGTATGTCCTGTGGGCTAAAACAGGCACACAGGTAGTTTCCTTGAAATCATAGCTTGTTGAATAGCTACAGCACTCTGCACACGCTGATTGGACCCAGAGTAACTGCTGTATTGAACGTTTTGCCATGTTAGTGGGCAAAAAATGGAATTCCATTTCTTTTAAAGGTGTAGACAGTGTGTCTTACAAGATTCTGTCAGAGAAATGAAGACACACTGTCAGCCACAAGGTACTAGACATAATTCAGAAGCTTGTTGAGAAACAAGACAGTATATAAAAATTAACTGCTTATCACATTGGAAACTATTCTAAAGGGCTCCACTGCATTCCATGCTGAAACACTCCAGGGAAGACAGGTTTAGAAACAATGCAGAAACACTTCCAAAACCCATCCTGTACTCGGGATTAGCTAAGACTCAGCAAAGAACCTAGAGCAGCAAAGAGATCTTGTCACATGCATAAAGAAAAAACTCTTTGAAGTAGCACATGCAGACTGACAACCCAAGCATGTATTAAGGCCCCAGAGAGCATGTCTCAAAACAGAACTGTTTAGGTACCTTGCTGCAAAAAAGTCATTCCCTTTTTTTTCCTCATCATTTACTGTGAAGCAGTTCAGACTCTCCATTTTCTGCAAGAATAGAAGAACAAAGAGCACAGTAAGAAGCAAGACATACAGTACTTATAAGACCACTACTCTATTGCAGTAGCCATGCAGATACATGGCACCTAGAAGCCAGGGCCTAGCAGTAACTACTGCAACTCAAAATTTAAACTACTCAGCCTAGCATTGTTTGAAATGTTGTGTCGAATCTGCAGTTTGAATGCAACTGTCTTGTTTAACTCCCCCAAATAAATCTTTGGTTTTACTTCTTGTGAGTAGTGGTCCTGGAAGCTGCTGGATTTAATCACATTAGGCAAAAGAAGAAATTTATTATTTTTATATCCAACTAAGTGAGTGTCCTGACTAAGCAAGCATCATCCAGCAGGTGAAACCTTCACAATGAGACCTATCCACTGTATGTCTTCTGCTTTAAAATGAGGGGGTTTCCCTTTTCTTTTTAACATAATTAGGAAGAGTGCTGGATTTAGATTCAAGTATTTGCAGACTGGAGGAGTGCTAAAGAGCTCTGACTTATGTCTTTCAGAGGACTATCAACCACTTACTGTAATCATCAAACCCCAGGAGACTCACAGAAGGAAAGGACTACTTTGACATACAGCTAGAGGCTGAGTTTATCACATTGAAATTTGGTGGGATTGGAACATTCCTGTATACTACCATGAAAATTCAGCCTCTGAGGCCTGAAAGCAACCTGTTTCAGGGTAGAATTATGCTTTCAAAATTGTGCTCAGGTTAGAAAATACCTTAACATCATTGAGTCTTTACCCTACAGCCAAGAACACCACTAAACCATGTCACTAAGCACCACATCTACACATCTTTGAAATGCCTCCATGAATAGCGACTCTGCTGCTTCCCTGGGCAGCCCATTCCAGTGCTTTACAACCCCTTTTGTGAGAAATATTTCCTAGTGTTCAATCTAAACCTCTTCTAGTGTAACTCAAGACCATTTCCTCTTCTCCTTACTTGGTCATTACTGCTCATTACTTGGAAGAACAGATTGACTCCTTTGATGTAGTTGTAAAGAGCAATAAGGTCTCCCCTGAGCCTCTGTTTCTCTGTGCTAAACAACCCCAGTTCCCTCAGCTGCTCCTCATATGACTTGTGCTCTAGACCCTTCACCAACTTTGTTGCCCTTCCTTATATGTGCTCCAGCACCTCAATGTCTTTCTTGTAGTGAGAGGCCTAAAACTGAACCCAGTATTCAAGGTGTGGCCACACCAGTGAAGGGGGACAACCACCTCCCAGTCCTGCTGGCCTCTCTGTTTCTGAAACAGGCCAGGATGCTGTTGGCTTTCTTGGCCACCTGGGCACACCGCTGCTCATACTCAGCTTGCAGTCAGCCCATACCCCTAGGTCCTTTTCTGCTCTGCAGCTTTCAAGCCAATCTTCCCCGAGCCTGTATCATTCATGTGGTGGTTGTGACCTGGTATTTGGGCTTGTTGAACCTCATGCAATTGGCCTCAGCCCATTGATCCAGCCTGTCCAGATCCTTCCACTTTTCTACCCTCAAGGTCCTGCCCAGTTTGGTACTGTCTGCAGATTTTCTGAAGGTGTCCTCTATTCCCTCATCCAGACCATTCAAAAGGTATTAAAGAGAACTGGCCCCAATACTGAGCCCTAAGGAAAACTACTGGTAATAACTGGATTTAAGTCCATTCACCACCACTCTTTGAGCCTGGCCATCCAGCCAGTTCTTAGTCCAGCAAATCATCCACTCATCCAAGCCATAAGCAGCCAGTTTCTGGAGGAGGGTGCTGTGGCAAACACTGTCAAAGGCTTTACTAAAGTCCAGATAAGCAACATCCACAACCTTTCCCTCATTCACTACGTGGGTCACCTATGATGGCATAGGATATCAGGTTTGTTAACCAAGACCAGCCCTTCATGAGCCCATGCTGACTGGGACTGATCGCCTCTCTGCTATGCACGTGCTGCACTCAAGATGATCTGCTCCAAAATGCTCCCCCAGCACTGAGGTCAGACTGATGGGTCTGTAACTCCCTGCATCCTCTTTCCAGCTCTTCTTGTAGATGAGTGTTACATTCCAGTCATCTGGGACCTCCTCAGCTGGCCAGGATGGCTGGTAAATAATGGAGTATGGTAAATATTCATGAGTGCTTCCACCATCTCCCTCAGTACCCTTGGGTAGATCCCAGCCAGCCCCACAGACTTGTGTGTGTCTATGTGGTGCAGGAGGTCACTACATGCTTGCCCTTGGATCTACTTCTTAGCACAGGCATAAAGTACAGAGCTAAATTAAGTACTTTTAAGTGTTCCCTTCTTTTATATGGATTCAGAATTGTCCTCCATGAAGTCTAGGCACAATTCACTTGATTTTCTTCAAGGACTAAACCCAAGAGATTTTGAAAAACACAGGTGCAAGACATACTGTCCAGAGACAGGATCCCTCTGGCTGCTATGTTTGATGTGAAACGAGTTAGAAACTGGATGAAGGTCTCCACCCCTGTGTTACACAAATGCCACAGTTACAAACAGAAACAGGTGACAGGCAGAAGACAGCTTGCAGCTCTCAGGTCTGTAAATGCCAAGTGAAATAAAAACCTCACCCATTAAATAAACTGTGTTTCAAAAATTGTGCATGTGGTGTGTTTATTTCAGTCTGGAGAGCCAACATGCTGTTGGAATGCAAAGGGTCATTCTCTTCTACCTGCTCACTAATGCAGCTTTTAATTGTCTATGAAATTGCTGAGATAACTTCATAGTAATGCTTTCCCTTTTATATGATGAGGGATCAGAGGAAAAGTTACAGAAACTGAAGTCATAATTCACAGATTGACTATGCAATGGGAATTGTATTGACAGGTAGGAAACTGGAGCTTTTCCATCTTTTACCTGCTCCAGAATCATCTCACTTGCCAGAGCAAGGACAATAAATATTTGGCTTCATATTGATGGGACCTGCAGCAGTGTAAGTTTGCTCATGCTACACTGCAGAAAATAGGTCAGATTTTTCTAAAACCCAGGCTTCAATAATGCAATTAATCTGTCATCTGTTCCAACAGCTTGCTCACAGCAGACTCAACTGTAACAGGTTGCCATGGGCCTTATCCAGTTGGAGACTCCACAACCCTTCCAGGAAACATGTGCTAATGCATACTCACAGACACAGCAGAACTTTTTTTCCTTATCACAGTGTCACTAAGGTTGGTAGAGACCTCGAAGATCATCGAGTCCAACCTGTCACCACAGACCCCATGACTAGACCATGGCACCAAGTCCATTAGGTGGAATTTTCTATAGTTCAGTTTGTATTCATACCGTGCTGCAGTCCTGCCAGCTTCAAAAAGTGTTACCTGGAGCAAAGTATTATGGGGCCTGAAGTCCAGGTTGCAGCATGGGAGGATTCCTGCTCCAGGTTCTGCTTCTGGGTTTTGGCTTCTTGGGTACTTGGCTCTTTCTTTTCCTGCCCCCTGCAGGGATGGCAGTGAGACATGTGGGTGTGGGGTAGCTCACTGCTTTGGTGTTCTGTTTCATGCTGATTTTTCCCTGTATTTCACTGCACCACTTCTGCAAATAGGCTAAGCCAAGGTAATCATGCATTGTATTATTAGATTAATTAGATTATTAGCTAAGGTAATTATGCATTGTGATGATGATATCTTATGTTACATTAAACTCTTCTGTCTTTATCTCAACCCTGAGGTTTCTGTGTTACTTTCCCCCTCACTTTTGTGCTGGGGGAGCAGGCAGGTTAGCCCTTGTGCTAAACCATTACAGAGACCCTCTCTATTTACAAACAAATCTAGAAGGGTCCCTGTCCTAGTAAGCTCCCTTAAGACCTGCACCAAGATGTGCTTCAGCAATTTCCTGGACCTGTTTGTGTCTGCTGTATGATGTTCCCAGATCAATCACCCATAAGGACAAGGGTGGTTGATCTAGAGATATCCCATAGTTCCTTGGAGTCATTGTCCTGGATGAGTGGTTGATAGCAGACTGCCACAACAACATCTGGTTTACTTGTTTTCCCCTTCATCCTTACCCAGAGGGTCTCAACCATCTCAGTGCCAACTGTAAGAATCTAACCCGATGTCCAGTGCCACCTGCCATGCCTCAAGTTCACCAGGCCTGCCTATCCTTCCTGCAAAGCTGATAATCATACACCATGGCACTGCAGTCACAGAACCCTCGACTGAGTCTTCACTCTGCTGGACTTTGCCACTTATACTCAATACAATACAGAAATCCTGATTGGCAGAGACCTCAGATCATCACGTCAGCCACTTTCAGCTTGTCCTTGGTCACCAGGTCCCCTGTATGATTCAGCAGCAGGCCCATGGCTCCCTAGTTGTTTACATTTTGTTTTGTGTCTGTTTGGGGTTTTGTTGTGGTTGTCTTGTTACTGATGTACATCCAGAAGCTCTTTCTGTTGCCCTTCAGATCCCTCACCACATTTCATTTCATGATCTATACTAAATAAATAAAAAACCTAACAAGAAAAGTATTTGCTCCCACATGACCTGCAGTAGAGGTATTTTTCTTAAGGCACAGGTACATGCTGAATTGGCACTGTTGCACAAACTGGCACTTTTTCCAGCAAGCCAACATAAGCTCAGTAATAAAGCATGAATTAATAGGTATAACAGTGTAAATTAAGAGTTTACAAAGCAAGACTAAGGATCTACATTGCATCTGCCCTGCCCCTCAGAAGACAGTATCTGTTCTTCCCAGTTGCAGCTTAGCACTCTCTACCTCTTATGGCTTTAAAGGAAACCAAGCAAGATATCTAATCCACAGTGACCTTAATACTGAAAGTACAGTGTTTGTGCATGCTCAGATCTGTCAGCAAACCTGCTTCTGAAATATTAAGCTCTACAACAGTCCCAGAGGAACATTCAAATCAGTTTGTGTTGATTTTTTCCTATCACATTTCACAGCCACACTCCAAACATTTCTCAGATTGAAAAGGATTAGCATTTAGTATTTATTTTCACTGCAAAGGTGTTTGGACTTCTCTCTCAGTCTGTGCCATGAGACACTTCTAATTTTACACAATATTCCACAGTGTGCTGAACCATAAACCAGTCTTTAAAACACACTACTACTAAAAACCTTGATCTAATCTCTGATGCATCAACTACAACATTAATGTTATATTGCCTTACCTATTCCCAAAAAGTTATGCTGAGGGGGTAATTTCTGTCCCCAGTTAGGTAGTCTGTCATGAAGCATCACATGGATTCCAGCCCCAAACAGCTGAACTGCACTGAGAGCTCAAAGTCTGTTAGTCACATATGTTCAGATCAGGGTTTTCAGTTTAAACAAATTGCTATTATAAAGACAACTACACATGTTCCTTCCCTAATGCAGTTCTTTTCAGTATAGAGTACAATACAATACAATACAATACACACCACCAGGTTGGAAGAGACCTTAAAGATCATCGCATCCAAGCCATCAACCAATCCAACCCACCTAAACAACTAAACCATGGCACCAAGCACCCCATCAAGTCTCCTCCTGAACACCTCCAATGAAGGTGACTCCACCACCTCCACTGGTAGCAGATTCCAGTGGGCAATCACTCTCTCTGTGTAGAACTTCTTCCTAACCTCCAGCCTAAACCTGCCCTGGCGCAGCTTGAGACTGTGTCCTCTTGTTCTGGTACTGGCTACCTGGGAGAAGAGACCAACCTCTGCCTGGCTACAACCTCCCTTCAGGTAGTTGTAGAGAGCAATAAGGTCTCCCCTGAGCCTCCTCTTCTCCAGGCTAAGCAACCCCAGCTCCCTCAGCCTCTCCTCACAGGGCTGTGCTCCAAACCCCTCCCCAGCTTTGTTGCCCTTCTCTGGACACCTTCCAGCAAGTCAACCTCCTTCCTAACCTGAGGGGCCCAGAACTGGACACAGGACTCAAGGTGTGGCCTAACCAGTGCAGTGTACAGGGGCAGAATGACCTCCCTGCTCCTGCTGGCCACACTGTTCCTGATGCAGGCCAGGATGCCATTGGCCCTCTTGGCTGCCTGGGCACACTGCAGGCTCATGTTCAGCCTACAATCAACCAGTACCCCCAGGTCCCTCTCTGCCTGGCTGCTCTCAGCCACTCTGCCCCCAGCCTGTAGCACTGCCTGGGGTTGTTGTGGCCAACCAGGCACTTGGATGTGTTCAATCTCATGCTGTTGGATTCTGCCCATCTGTCCAGCCTGTCGAGGTCCCTCTGCAAAGCTTCTCTACAGTTCAGTGAAGGGTTATGGGCATCAAAGGAAAGCTTCTAGAAACTCTCCAACTTATGACCATGCTTGATGGAAACCTGATTTTTACAAAAAGGCAGAGGAAGTTCACATTGTGAAACTGGAAATAGGTTGTATTTACCACTACAGCAGCTAAAGGCCAGGACAAATAAAGAATCTATTGTAACAACTAGTGACTGCAGCAGTGACAGAGTTTCTTCTGGTTCTTGAACACAAACCAGAATGGTTGGCTCTTCATTCACACCAGAGTAAAATCAGTATCACACAACTGTTGTGGAGGAGATGGAAAGATGAGGTGTATGCAATATCATTGTTGTGTAGAGGTTCCAGGAAGCCTGTTAGCACAACAGGAAGCCAGCTATGATGACAGCAGACAGCAATACTTTTCTTTTCCCATGCTCTTTACAACAGTGCTTAGAAGAGGTGCTGTAGCTAAGTCTCTCATTTCTGAGAGATAGGAATGGCTTTGTGTTCACAAGCCCTGGTCCTCATGGTTGACCACCCTGATACCTGTTGGAGGAACAACACAGCAAGGCATCAGCAGTCCAAAGGGTTTCTGAAATGCAGTGATAATAATTTTGTCCTCCAAGTGGTAGTGGAGCTGATGAGGAAATGTGCTGTGCTGGGCTGTTTTGTCCTCACCAACAATGAAGGGCTGGTGGGAAATCTGAAGCTCAAAGGCAACCTTGGCTGCAGTGACCATGAAATGAACTCATGACAGAGCACTGGAACAGGCTACCCAGAGAGGTTGTGGAGTCTCCCTCTCTGCAGACTTTCAAAACCCACCTGGATGAATTCCTGTGTGGCCTAGGTGATCCTGTTTTGTCAGAAGGGTTGGACTAGACCTCTAGTGGTCCCTTCCAACCCCTAACATTCTATGATTCTTGTTACAGGATGCTCCAAACCCCGTCCCCCACCTCCATCAGCGGAGGTTTGAATGGGGAAAGACAAAGGTGCTGAATTGCCTTCCAAGGTGTGAAATTGCCTTCCCCTTCCCCCGGGGACCGGTAAAAGGCTCCATTCTTCCTGCCGGGGCGGAGGTCCCTCACAGGTATCTACCTGTGGGGTAAGTCCGCTGGGCTTGGGAACCCACACCCAGGACACACTGGCACTGGCCACACTGTCTAGGAAAGCCTTAAACACAGTGACCGGGACGCGGCCGCGCTCGCATCTTCCGCTCTCATTTGGCTCATCGTGGACTCGCTCCGCATTTGTGGCGAAGTCGGAGAAACCAGCACCGGGACCTGGCTTCTCCCTGGCCCTGCCTGCCCTGGGGTCCTGCTCCCTGCCTGCCGTGGAACTGCAGCTCTCCTTGCGCTGTTCACAGTGCTGCTGCTCGCGAGTTGCCCCTCGCGGCAGCAGTGTCTCAGGACACTGATTCTGGCAGGTCCCTTCGGATTTGTGCCACCTTACCCACAAAGCGGATTATAAAACCTGCAGTCCCGGAGCCTGCCACCAAAGAGAGACCTGGGGACCATCTCCAAACCCCTGCTCCGTCCTGTGAGTACAACCTGCACTCTGCTTGGTTTTCCCTGAGGTCCGGGCTTGCCTCTGCTTTGCAAGTGGGGTGAAGCTATTTTGTGGCTTAGCCTTTTCCATTCTCTGAATTCTCTAAATTGTACTAAAGTTGCCCAAGAGCATCCTGGTAGAATTTGTGACCAAGCAGAACCTGTCACTAATTTAATCAGTTGTGTACATAATCTTGGGACGGGGTTTTCAAGAAAAATAAAGATAACCATATTCTTGTAATTCCCAATCAAAACGATTCTGTGACTCTGTGATCCATAGGACAACAAGGAGGGTGCAGATGAAGTTGCAAAGCCACTTTCCGCCGTATTTGAAAAGCCATGGTGATCTGGTGAAGTTACCACTAACTGCAATAGGGGAAACATAAGCCCCATTTCAAAAGAGAGATAAGGAAGACCCAGAGAAACTAAAGGCCAAACAGCCTGTCCTCAGTGCCCATCCTGGAGCAGGTCCTCCTGAAGACTCTGATAGGGCACACAGAAAATGAGGTGGTTGGTGGCAACCGACATGACTGGGGCCCCAGTGCTGGGCCCCATCCTCTTCAATGTCTTCACTGACGATCTGGATGAGGGCATTGAGACAGTCATCAGCAAATTTGCAGATGACACCAAGTTGGGAGCAGATGTTGGTCAGTTAGAGGGTAGGAGGGCCCTGCAGAGGGACCTCGACAGGCTGGACAGAGGGGGCAGAGTCCAATGGGATGATATTCAACAAATCCAAGTGCCAGGTGCTGCACTTCAGCCACAGCAACCCCATGCAGAGCTACAGGCTGGGTGGAGAGTGGCTGGAGAGCTGCCAAACAGAAAGGGACCTGGGGGTGCTGATTGACAGCTGCCTAAACATGAGCCAGCAGTGTGCCCAGGTGGCCAATAAGAAGGCCAATGGCATCCTGGCCTGCATTAGGAATACTGTGGCCAGCAGGAGCAGGGAAGTCATTCTGCCCCTGCACTCTGCACTGGTTAGGCCACACCTTGAGTCCTGTGTCCAGTTCTGGGCCCCTCAGTTTAGGAACGACATCGAGACACTTGAAGGTGTCCAGAGAAGGGCAAGAAGGCTGGGGAGAGGCCTTGAGCACAGCCCTGTGAGGAGAGGCTGAGGGAGCTGGGGTTGCTTAGCCTGGAGAAGAGGAGGCTCAGGGGAGACCTCATTGCTCTCTACAACTACCTGAAGGGAGGTTGTAGCCAGGAAGGGGTTGGTCTCTTCTCTCTAGCAACCAGCACCAGAACAAGAGGACACAGTCTCAAGCTGCACCAGGGGAAGTTTAGGCTGGAGGTGAGGAGAAAGTTCTTCACCAAGAGAGTCATTCGCCATTGGAATGTGCTGCCCGGGGAGGTGGTGGAGTCACCGTCCCTGGAGGTGTTCCAGAGGGGATTGGATGTGGCACTTGGTGCCATGGTCTAGTCATGGGGTCTGTGGTGACAGGTTGGACTCAATGATCTTCAAGGTCTCTTCCAACCTTAGCAATACTGTGATACTGTGATGCTTCACCTGCTTTACAAATTAATCCAGCAAATCCTGCCTGACAAATTCAGTGGCTTTTTATGATGGGGTCACAGCATCAACAGATAGGGGAAGATAAACTGATGCCATCTTCCTGGACTTGCACAAAGTGTTCCGCACTGTCCCACACAACATCGTGGTCTCTAAATTGGAAGGACATGGATTTGATGGATGAACCACTTGTGGATAAGGAATAGGCTAGATGGCCACTCTCAAAGAGTTGTGATCAATGGTTCAATATCCAAATGGGAACCAGTGACAAGTGGAGTCCCTAGGAGATTGGTACTGGAGCTGGTGCTGTTTAACACCTTTGTCAGTGACATAGACAGTGGGATTGATTGCATCCTCAGGAAATTCGTGGATGACACCAAGCTGTGTGGTGCAGTCAATATGCTGGAGGGAAGGGATCCATCCAGAGGGACCTTGACAGGCTGGAGAGGTGGGCCCATGCCAACCTCATGAGCTTCAACAACGCCAAGTTTTCAAGGTCCTGCACCTGGGTTGGGGCAATCCCAAGCACAAATACAGGCTGGATGATGAGTGGGTTGGGAGCAGCCCTGCACAGAAGGGCTTAGGGGTGCGGTTGATGAAGCACTTGACATGAGCCAGCAATGTGTACTGGCAGCCCCAAAAGCCAACCATATCCTGGGCTGCATCAAAAGTTGCATGGCCAGCAGGTCAAGCAAGGTGATTCGTCCCCTCTGCTCTCGTTACAACCATGTGGTGTACTGCATCCAGCTCTAGAGCCCCCAACAGAATGACATGGCTCTGTTGGAGAGGGTCAAAGGAGGGCCACAAAGATGATCAGAGGGCTGGACCAGCTCTCCTACACGGACAGGGAGTTGGGTCTGTTCAGTCTGGAGAAGGCTCTGGAGCCTTATAGTGGCCTTCCAGGAGCTGAAAGGGGCCTATAGGAAAGCTAGAGAGGGGTTTCCTATAAGGGTTAGGACAAAGGACAATGGTTAAGGCAGGACATTAAGACTGGCCAATAGGAAGTTCGTTACTAGGAGAGGTGATGATACACTGGAAAGGGCTGCCCAGAAGAGTTGTGGACTTCTGATCCCTGCAAGTGTTTAACACCAGGCTGGATGAGGCTTCCAGCAACTTGTGAGGCCTGTGGCATGGGGGGTCGGAATCAGGTATCGTTAAGGTCCCTTCCAACTCAAGCCCTTCCATGATTCTGATTCTCTGTATGATTTAGGTAACTAGGTGACCCTTCTCTTAAAGACTCCTTTTAATTTAAAAGCCCTGCTGTGGCTACAGTGGTAGCCATGTACTCAGAGTACAGCTGCTGCTCTTCACATCTTTGCTGCTGCTTTAGCCTGATGGCCTTCTGAGAAAGTTTGAGATGGCAGAATTCATTACAGCTAACATTGTTTTATGTCCAAGGCACCATAAATGGGAGCTATTGCCAAAGGTACACAAAGGTATACTTTTTCCTGGTATTTTCCATTTTCCTTTGTGCCTTGTCAAGAGCAGACAGCTATACAGCAGCCATATGTTACTCATGCAGTAGTGTTACTGGTGGAGCCAGATTCTGCCTGCCCTGAAGAAGAGTCAGGAACACCCAGTACTCTCCAGAGTGCCTGAAGAGCTGCCAAACAGAAAGGGAGCTGGGCCAGCAGTGGCTGGAGAGTGGCTGAAGAGCTGCCAAACAGAAAGGGACCTGGGGGTGCCAATTGACAGCTGACTAAACATGAGCCAGCAGTGTGCCCAGGTGGCCAACAAGAAGGCCAATGGCATCCTGGCCTGCATCAGGCATAGTGTGGCCAGCAGGAGCAGGGAAGTCATTGTGCCCCTGCACTCTGCACTGGTTAGGCCACACCTTGAGTCCTGGGTCCAGTTCTGGGCCCCACAGTTTAGGAAGGACATCGAGACACTTGAACATGTCCAGAGAAGGGCAACAAGGCTGGGGAGAGGCCTTGAGCACAGCCCTGTGAGGAGAGGCTGAGGGAGCTGGGGTTGTTTAGAATGGAGAAGAGGAGGCTCAGGGGGAGACCTCATTGCTCTCTACAACTACCTGAAGGGAGGTTGTAGCCAGGAAGGGGTTGGCCTCTTCTCCCTAGCAACCAGCACCAGAACAGGAGGACACAGTCTCAAGCTGTGCCAGGGGAAGTTTAGGCTGGAGGTGAAGAGAAAGTTCTTCACTGAGAGAGTTGTTCGTCATTGGAATGTGCTGCCCGGGGGAGGTGGTGGAGTCACCATCCCTGGAGGTGTTCCAGAGGGGATTGGATGTGACACTTGGTGCCATGGTCTAGCCATGGGGTCTGTGGTGACAGGTTGGACTCGATGATCTTTGAGGTCTCTTCCAACCTTGGTGATACTTGAGGGTCAAGTACCCCCTGTATCTTTCCCCCACCAGGCTGAAGGCAGTAACCTAAAGGAAAAGAGAGATTCCATGGTCAAGGCAGAAAACAACCTCCTGCCTTGCCAACCTCCCCCCACCTGTGGTAATTTAGGCTATGCCTTTAAAAATTTTCCACATATCTTGAACAGAAAGAGTGGAAAGTAAAGAAACCACCACTGGGTGTAAGAACTTGATGATCTTCAAGGTCTTTTCCCAACCTGGTTGATTCTGCATTCTAAAAAGGAAAATAATGACATTTCTAAGCAATCCCATTGGAAAGATAATGGACTTACACTAGTTGTGCAAAACCAGCTTCTCTCTTTTTGCTTCTTTGGCTCTGGCTGATGCTACTCCTGGCTTCACTGGCCTTGGCTGCATCACTTTTTGTTGTGACTGGTATTAACAACAACTTCTCTGCTCTGTCTCTTGAGCTTTTTCTGTACAGGGGGGTAAGAAAGGCAAAGCAGGGGAGGCAGAAGGTGTGGCTGCTCCCCTGGTCTTTGGCCAGGGGGGTCCTTGTGCTGTTTATTAATTGTAAATATCTGTAAATACTGTAAATGCTGTGCATTTTGTACATATTCACTGAATTCCATTGTAGAGTGTAGCTGTAAATACAGCTTTCATTTGCTTCCAGTGGAGCTGGTCTGGCAAATCTAATGTTGGGGGGAATTTTCAACCCACCATATTACAAAATTCATTGGAGCCTATGCAATGTGGGGCATTGCTTGCTTGCTTAATTAGTGCTCAGATCAAGGAACCCACAATGAAGCTGTGGAACTCAGTGAAGGCAATGTTTGGGGGTGTTGGTATCATAGTACTATAGTATTAGTCAGGGTTGGAAGGGACCACAAGGATCATCCAGTTCCAACCCCGCTGCCATGGGCAGGGACACCCCACACTAGATCAGGCTGGCCAGAGCCTCATCCAGCCTGGGCTTAAACACCTCCAGGGACAGGGCCTCAACCACCTCCCTGGACAACCCATTCCAGGGCTTCACCACTCTCATGGGGAAGAACTTCCTCCTCACATCCAGCCTGAATCTCCTCACCTCCAGCTTCATTCCATCCCCCTAGTCCTATCCCTCCCTGAGATCCTGAGAAGTCCCTCCCCAGCCTTCTTGTAGCCCCCTTCAGATACTGGAAGGCCACAATGAGGTCACCTGGGAGCCTTCTCTTCTCCAGACTGAACAGCCCCAACTCTTACTGCCTTGGTCTTGTCGGTCATGTGAAATACGGTAGCTTTTCAGCACGTATTCCAGCTGTGTTTCTGAGTTCACGGTCCCCGTGACTGTGAATTACTTAAGTGATTTGACTCCTCCAACGGCTTGTCTTCTGTGTTTGAATTTGCTGTCTTTAGTTAGGCTTGGCTATCGCTTTGTCGAGAGAGATGTAAAACTAGGCAGGTGTTTACCTCTTCTGCAGGCAGCAGTAGTGAGCTAAGAGGCAGGTGGGGGAGGGGGGAGAAGAAAGAAGCACCGTGCGAAAAGGTGCGTGGCCCCTTCGCCTTTAGAAAGGAAAAGCAAACCCCAGATCCCCCACTTCCCAGTGATCCAGAAATAGGGAATGGAGAGGTGCTATGGGTACCTCTGGCGCATACTCCGCCACGGTAAACTAACCTCCCACCGATACAGGTAGGGGCAAACCTCGGCAGCGCCGGTGAAAAGCAGCGAAGCGCGGCGACCCCTTCATTCCCGGGGCATCAGCGGGGAGCCGCGCTGCGCCGGCAGCCCCTGCCCGCCAACAAGCGGCAGCGGCGGCGCTGGTGGTGGCAGACCCCGCGCCAGAGCCGAGCCGGTGTGGTCGTGGGAGTTTGGCCGTCAGCCTCTGCCCAGCCGCAAATAGCGGCGGCGAGTGCTACCCTGCATAGCCATCTGTTCATCTGCTCCTGACGACGAGGCCGAAGAACTGCACTGAGACAATGGCGGTTCACAGAGGGTATACTGTGAAAGGGCGCCGGAAGACCTCCCGATACAGCCAGTAAAGGCAGTGGTATTGGCGGCACCCCAGGCAAAGGCCATTACCAAGGCAGAGAGACTTCCGCCCGCAGCGGCTGGACCAGAAGTGTGTCTAGCAGGGGCGGCTGCAAGGTCCCAAAGAGCGCCCGGTGGCACTGTTCCTGTGCAAGCCCCTCTTGCTTCGGCCGGTCCCCCTGTGACTTTCCAAGCGGCGCCAGTAAAACTGAATAAGAAGCCTGAGGACAAGGATCCTTCTGATCCAGGTCCAAGTTCTCCCCATAAAGCAAAGGGAAAGAAAACAAACCAGTCTTAGGTGACCCCTTGCAGGGGACTTCTCAAATGCAGACCAGAAGTCAAACCAAGAAAATTGTTCGGGGTGATGGTGATGAGGAAGAGAAAGTCTGTCTTAAAGGTCTAGCTAACTTACTGAAGTCACCAGTGGATGATGGAGATACAAAACGTTGTACGAGTCCTAATCGATCAGGAACCAAAGGAGGTGCTTCTGAACTTAAAGAGATCCTACAAAGGCTTTCAACAGGTGGGCAGCAGGATGAGGAAGAAGATGATGATAATGGAGATGATAAGGATGACATGCAGTCAGCCAATGCACCGAGGCAGGAAATGAGGCACAGGCAGCCAAGGCAGCCAATGGCATCCTGGCCTGCATCAGGAATAGTGTGGCCAGCAGGAGCAGGGAGGTCATTCTGCCCCTGTACACTGCACTGGTTAGGCCGCACCTTGAGTCCTGTGTCCAGTTCTGGGCCCCTCAGTTTAGGAAGGAGGTTGACTTGCTGGAACTTGTCCAGAGAAGGGCAACAAAGTTGGTGAGGGGTTTGGAACACAAGCCCTATCAGGAGAGGCTGAGGGAGCTGGGATTGCTTAGCCTGGAGAAGAGGAGACTCAGGGGTGACCTTCTTGCTCTCTACAACTACGTGAAGGGAGGTTGTAGCCAGGCAGAGGTTGGTCTCTTCTCCCAGGCAGCCAGCAGCAGAATAAGAGGACACAGTCCCAGGCTGTGCCAGGGCAGGTTTAGGTTGGATGTTAGGAAGAAGTTCTACACAGAGAGAGTGATTGCCCATTGGAATGTGCTGCCCGTGAAGGTGGTGGAGTCATCTTCATTGGAGGTGTTCAGGGGGAGACTTGATGGGGTGCTTGGTGCCATGGGTTAGTTGTTTAGGTGGGTTGGATTGGTTGATGGGTTGGACGCGATGATCTTGAAGGGCTCTTTCAACCTGGTGTATTGTATTGTATTTCAAGATTATATTAGAGGAAACACTGAACCAGCTAGTTGGGAAGATGCTTTGGCACAGGTGCTCCTGCTTTAGCAGCCAGCAGCCCAGCTGGGGACCCCCGCAAAAGACAGCGGAGTTAAGTATTTAGGCAGTTGCCACGGTAGAGCTCCTCTGTGGCCATGCCTTTTATTGGCTATGCTAATGAGATCTCCATCCAGGGATGACCTCTGATGGAACCCTCAAAAAGGGGATACAATAGATGAGGGATGATAAGGAATATAGTTCCTTAATTTATAAACAATATGGCAAATATCAATAACCTTTTATTAACATGAAAGATTGCCAAAACTTATCAAAAGGGTTTGATGTGCAGTTAGAATATATTTACAATGGGAATGCACAGGATTTAGGCAACTACAACAGGGTCAACAATTTTATGCAAACCAGGAGGAGAGAATGGAAAGAGAGAACCCCAGGAGCGAAATGGCTCTCGACCACAGTGGGGGGGAGACTCGACAGGCACCGTTAAGCCAAAGAGGCAATGAACTAACTACTCACAGCTGGTTCCACCCAAGTGGGAGTGCTGCTGTGAGTATCTGGTGAGGCTTTGGGGCGCTCTCCCGCGCCAGGCACGGCAGGTTGCCGGCAGGAATGCCGCGCGGCGGTCGGTGGCTGGTCTGGCCTCAGCGGATGGCGGGAGGGCTTCGACGCGTTCTTCGCCACGGGCACTGAGGCACGGCAAAATCCTGGTTGCAAGGGGAAGCAGGCTTGGCTCTGACTCCTAAGCTCCTGGCTTCTCTGGTAGCTTGCAGTGTAGGCTCCTGGCTTTATCCCAGGCTCTGGACCAGGCACTGGAGGCAATGCAACTCGAGGCAACTTCAAGCCAGACAAGGTCCAAGCAGGCTTAAGCAAGGCAAGGCAAGCAAGGCAAGGCAACTAGAGATCAGCCTGTGTATAAATCTTGCCTGAGATTCAAGTGGGCCAATAGGGCAACTGAAGCCAGCATATAGTTACCTGATGAAAAGGGCTCTGCCAGGCTGTGGCCATAAAAGGCAGAACCATAGGCCTGGTCAGGCAGGAGCAGTGAGCAGCACACATGCCCTCACCCCAGATACAGATTGTTTGCCAGACACACGTGGTCCTGTCCCCTTTGTTCCTTTTCCTGTGTTACCCTGGCTTCCTGCAGGAAGGAGGGGGAGAGTGGGACCATGTCTAGACACATTAGGGTCTGTCTGGGTTTGTGCTGGGCCTGTTTGGCCCTACCATGACAAGGGAATCAAGTGTTTGAGAGAGTTTGCGGTGAGAGAAATAATTTATGGCAATCATGGTGCTCTGAACCCTGGCGAAGGTCCTGTGGGAACAGGTCTTGCCAAGAAGCTCGTTAAACTCCTCATTATGCTACTATTCTGGCAAGTAGAATTGTGGCAAGGAGCACCTCCTACAGTTGGCTATTTTACTGACCAAATGAGGCAACTGGAGGATAGTCTCACACATGTTTCTTTGGTCTCAGCCATTGAAACTCTGTGTGGAGAGGTAAAAATTGCATGAAAGAGCTGAAGGAAGAATCAAAAACCTCCATATCCAAACTGATGAAGGGGGATGACCTCAATTGTTCCTCTTCCAGGAAGAATGAAGGAAAAGAGAGAGTGGAGGCAAATCCATGGTCAAGGCAGAAAACCACCTCCTGCCTTGCCCACCTCCCCCACCTCATTGACAGGGGTCAGTGGCAACAAGTGAGTGCTGGCTCTGTGCTGGTGGTGTGCTAGCTCCACTGCTATGTCAGGGGAGGTAGAGGATCATGAGCCATGTGTTGGGGAAGATGCAAGGGCTATCGATGAGCTAGGACTCACAGTAGAACCTGGAAATGATCAGGTAGATGCAAAAGAGGATGGGAATGATGATATCACCAGGCCTTCCTGTGACAAGCTGAGGGATAACACACCAGGTTTGGAGGGATGGGGGGCTGGTAAGGGCCTTCAGCCCATTGCCCTGTACCATGCTGGGGACACAGCAGCACAGTGAAAGTCTGACATGGATAAGCCCAGGGCTCCTGTGGCAGTAATAGCCAACAGGAAAGCATCAGCACATGCAGGGCTCACTGGTAGGTTGGTGGCCATGGGGGTGGCTGGGAATGGTCAGAGTGAAAACTAATGGATTAAGTCCCTCTCTGTAATGTTTGTATCCCGATGGAGGGTGTTGTTTTCCCCTGATTCGGGGGCTGAAAGAGACCAAATCTTTTCTCTCTTGATGTGAATCGACAAAGATAAATCACCTTTGCTCCTCTCCAGACAACAGCTGCCCAGGGAGGGGTTGGTGAAAAGACCCTCTGGAATATCCAACAAAAAGGTAAGACTGCTGTGAACAACCTGTCTGATGGCCCAGGGGGAGCTGCAATTAACTGAATAAAAGCACTGAGCCTTAGCAGCTCAGAGAGAGAGAAACGAACAGAGAGAAAAAGACATCACCACACAACCTGGAAGCAGCAGACCAGGAACTCTCTCCATGCCTTCTGTAAGAAGAAAAGAACTTATGGAGAAAAGACATCTTTACTGAAGACACCACATACTGGAGGCTGCTTGAAGACTTAGACTTTGAGATCTCTCCCCCCGCTTCCTCTAGGGAGGGCAGCACAAGCCAACGAGGATGACACATTCTCCAAGACAAAGTAGCAGCACCCTTCCTCAGAATTCCTTGGACCCAAATTGTCTTGGGGCTGGGGGGTGGTAATATAATTAATTTCCTGCTTTCTCTCTTTCTCCATTTCCCCCTCTCTCTCCCTCCTTCTGTTAATAAGTAGCCTCACTTTTGATATCCGGCCTCGTTTGAGCCTTTAATTTGACCCCCTCTGGACCAAGACAGGGGCCATTAGGAGAAGAATGAAGGCATGAACCCCACTGCCATAGAGCAGTGAGATTCCAGAAATGCAGAGGGCAGAGAATCTCCAAAGTCCTCCTAGAAGCCCTTTGTTACTGTGTTGTAGAATCCCCAGCATTACAGTCTTAGAATCCTAATTACAGAAGAAGTCCCAGAAGCCCTTAACAGATGAAGCAGCTAACAGAAGTCCCAAGTATATCTTCAGAAGCATCCCTATACTGAAGCCTTAGCCAGAAATAGCTAACAGAAGCAGAAGTCCCTAGCAGCCCTAAATCCCCAGAGCTGTTCCTAAGTCCCTAACCGAAGCCCTAACTGAAGTGACTATTGCTCACAGTGGCTGTTTCTATAATCAATTGCTTAACCAGTAAAATCCAACCACATGCATAAGCTAAAATCTTTTCCCCAGAAGTGCCAGCATGTCAAGGAGGTGGCTTCTGCAGCATGTTCCAGTCAAAGGGTGCCAACGTGAGGATGTTGTTCTTGGCACACAGGGACTGTTATTGTTTTGCTCTACGCAGCGTGCTAAGGAATTGGTCACCTAAGGAGTCCTGCACTCTGCCTGTGTCCAGCACCTGCCCTCAGAACAGTGGCTGCAACACAGGGGGCAGGGGGAATAAGTAGAAGGAGATGGAGATGTGTGTTAGGCTGCATGACTGTGACATAATTGGAATCACTGACACACGGTGGGACAGCTCCCACAGCTGGAGTGTTGTCATGGATGCACTGGTCAGGAAAGATAGACCAACCAGGTGAGGTGGTGATGTTGCTCTTTATGTGTGAGAGTAACTGGAATGTATTGAGTTCTATCCAAGGGGGCAGGTAGAACAGGTTGAAAGACTATGGGTAAGAATTAAAGTGATGTGGAAAGGGAGGTGAAGCTGTTGAGGGTGTCTACTATAGACTCCCAAATCAAGATGCTGATGAGGCCTTCTACAGTCAACTGGAGATAGCCTCCAGAACACACTCCTTGGTAGTCATGGGTGACTTTGATCACCCTGATAATTGCTGGCAAACCCACACAGCCAGGCCAAAAGCCTCTTGCAATGCCAGTGATAACTTCTTATGCAGGTAGGAGAAGAGCCAACAAGGAGAGGCACACTGCTGGACCTGGTATTAACTAATAAAGAATGACTGGGGACATCAGGGTTGGGAACAGCCTTAGTGACAGTGATCATGATGTGGTGAGGTTTAGTATTATACAGGGTAGAAGCTGGGCAGTAAGTAGATTACAGCCCTGGGCTTCTGCAGGGCTAACTTAGTACTGCTCAGAGACACACCTGCAGAAATCCCAGGGGCTAAGACTCAGGAGAGTAAAGGAGCCCAAGAAAGTTGGTCTATTTTTGAATACCACTTCCTCCAAGCCCAGGGTAGGTGTGCTCCCCTGAGTATAAAAGTGAGGCAGATGTGCCAGGAGACTTGCATGGATGAGCAAAGAGCTTTGGAAGGTAATCTCATGGACAAAAGAAACTTACAGTTCATGGAAGAAGGGACTTGTCACTTGCAAGAGCTATGGAGAAGCTGTCAGGGCATGTAGGAAGGCAACAAGGAAAGCCAAAGCCCTCTTGGAACTAAAACTGGCAAAGGAAGTAAAAGAGAACAGGAAGGGCTTCTTCAAATAGATCAGTGGTAAAAGGAAGAATAGGGAAGGTGTGGACCCAGTGCTGAACGAGGAGGCAGCCTTGAGAGCTGAGGATGCAGAGAAGGCAGAGCTGCTGAATGCCTTCTGTGCTTCAGTCTTTACTCCTAAGACTGAACTCCCCTATAAAGTCCAGACCCTGGATGGAGAAGACAACTGGAGGAGGGAGAACCTTCCACTAGTCAATGAAGATTGGGTTAGGGATCAGTTACATGAACTGCATATTCACAAGCCCATGGGCCCTGAGGAGTGCTGGGAGCTGCCTGATGTTGTCACTCTACCACTCTCCAGCATTTTTGCAAAACCCTGGCAGACAGGAGAGGTGCTGAGGGCTGGAGGGAAGCCAATGTCACTCCACTCTTCAAAAAGGGCAAGACAGAGGTTCCAGGAAACTACAGACTAGTGAGCCTCACCTCCATCCCTGGAAAAATGATGGAGCAGCCCAGTCTGGAGGTCATCTCTAGGCACATGGAAGAGAATAAGGTGATCAGGAGTAGTCAGCATGGATTTACCAAGAGGAAATCCTGCTTCACTAATTGATAGCCTTCTATGATGTAGTAACTGAATGGGGAGGTGCAGGGAGACCAGTGGATGTAGTCTACCTTGACCTTAGCAAGGGTTTTGACACTTGTGAGCAAGCTCAGGAGGTGTGAGATAGAAGAACAGACAGTGAGATGGATTAGGAACTGGCTAAACAAAAGTCCAAGGAGTGGTGGTCAATGGTGCCAAGTCCAGCTGGAGAGCTGTAACTAGTGGAGTTCCCCAGGGATTGGTGCTGGGTCCAGTCCTGTTCAACATCTTCATCAATGACATTGATGATGGGACAGCAAGTCTGCTCAGCAAGTTGGCTGATGATACCAAACTGGGAGGCTTGGCTGAGACACCTGAAGGTTCTGAGGACATTCAGCAAGACCTGGACAGACTGAGAGCTGGGCAGAGAGGAACTTAATGAGGTTCAACAAGGATGAATGCAGAGTCCTTCATCTGGGAAAGAACAATAAATTGTACCAGTACAGGCTGGGAGGTGATCTGCTGGAGAGCAGCCCTGTGGGGGACAAGTTCTCCATTGGACAGCAATGGGCCAAGAGGGCCAATGGTGTCCTGGAGTGCATTAAGAGCAGTGTGTCCAGCAGATCAAGGGACGTTCTCCTCCCCCCCTACTCTGCCCTAGTGGGACCTCACCTGGAATACTGCATCTGCTTCTGGGCTCCCCAGTTCAAGAGGGGCAGGGATCCACTTGAGAGTCCAGTGGAGGGCTACAAGGGTGATTAAGGGACTAGAGCATGTGCCCTGTGAAGAAAGGCTGAGAGCCCTGGGGCTTTTTAGTCTGGAAAAAAAGACTGAAAGAGGATTTAATAAATGTTTATATGAGGGCTGGGTGTCAAGAGGGAGGGGACAGGCTCTGCTCAGTTGTGCCCTATGGTAGGACAAGGGACAATGGATATAAACTACAGCATAGGAGGTTCCACCACAACATAAGGAAGAACTTCACTGTAAGGGTCACAGAGCACTGGAGCAGGCTCCCCAGGGAGGTTGTGGAGTCTCCCTTCTGGAGACTTTCAAGACCTGTCCAGATGTGTTCCTGTGTGACCTGCTCTGGCAGGATGGATACAGAACTGGCTTGATGGCTGCACCCACAGAGTGGCTGTCAATGGGTCCATGTCCCAGTGGAGGCCAGGGACAAGCAGAGTCCCTCAGGGATCAGTACTGGGACCAGGCTTGTTCAACATCTTTGTGGGTGCCATGGACAGTGGCATTGAGTGCACCCTCAGCAAGGTTGCTGATGACACCAAGCTGTGTGGTGCAGCTGACAGCTGGAGGGAAGGGATCCATCCAGAGGGACCTGGGCAGGCTGGAGAGGTGGGCACAGGCCAACCTCAGGAGCTTCAACAAGACCAAGGGCAGGGTCCTGCATCTGGGTCGAGGCAATCCCAGGCACAAATCCAGGCTGGGCAGGGACTGGCTGGAGAGCAGCCCTGAGGAGAGAGACTTGGGGGTGCTGGGGGACAAGAAGCTCACCAGGAGCTCTCAGTGTGCACTTGCAGCCTGGAAAGCCAATCAGAGCCTGGGCTGCAGCAGAAGTGTGGCCAGCAGGGCAAGGGAGGTGATTCTCCCCCTCTACTCAGCTCTGCTGAGACCCCACCTGGAGTACTGCCTCCAGTTCTGGAGCCCCTATTCCAAGAGGGATCTGGAGGTGCTGGAAGGTGTCCAGAGCAGGGCCACGAGGATGAGCAGAGGGCTGGAGCACCTCTCCTGTGAGGACAGACTGAAGGAGTTGGGGCTGTTCAGTCTGGAGAAGAGAAGGCTCCCAGGTGACCTCATTGTGGCCTTCCAGTATCTGAAGGGGGCTACAGGAAGGCTGGGGAGGGACTTCTCAGGATCTCAGGTGTGATAGGACTAGGGGGAATGGAATGAAGCTGGAGGTGAGGAGATTCAGGCTGGAGGTGAGGAAGTTCTTCCCCATGAGGTGGTGAAGCCCTGGAGTGGGTTGTCCAGGGAGGTGGTTGAGGCCCTGTCCCTGGAGGTGTTTAAGCCCAGGCTGGATGAGGCTGTGGCCAGCCTGCTCTAGTGTGGGGTGTCCCTGCCCATGGCAGGGGGGTTGGAACTAGATGATCCTTGTGGTCCCTTCCAACCCTGACTGATACTATGATATTACATTAGTCAGAGGAAAGAAAAACCTATCAGTAGAGAACCTGAGTAAAAGGAAGAAACATTTAAAGTTGTTCCTTTTTGTGTTGATACAATTCCCTTTAATTTTATTGGCTAGCAGATCAAAACAGGAAATTTCCACTCTCTGACTTCCCAATAGGCATACCATCAACACCTTGACCAAGCAGCTGCCCCAAATGCTGATACATTTATCCTAACTCTTCTTTCATCCCCCTCTAACTGCAAAATACATACATAAAACAGGCAGGCAAAATACAAATACAGAAATTAATGACATTTCTCATTAACAAAGTCAACAGCTGAGGAGAGCATAGCAGCATCAAACTATTAACAGCTCAAAGTGCACAAGGAAGAGAAACTCGATTTCTGGCATGACATGGATGTGATTAATGCCCTAACAGGCAGTTTATTTTCTTTATCCTTTTCCCATACTGTTTAGCCTCTCTCCAATACACTGCTATTTTTCTCTTGCTTATTCCACTACACACCAAATACTCTCCTACTCCCATACATTGCAAGTGGGCCCTTTAAAATGTAAAGAATCTATTCAAAAGAACTTGTGAGCTTCCAGTTCATCTTGACCACTGCTTGTCCAGGCATCAGGATGAAAAACCAGTGCAAACAGCCCTACTACATGCATTCACTTACCTGAAAGAGGTTGTAGGAAGATGAATGTTGGTCTCTTTTCCCAAGTAACAAGTGATAGAACAAGAGGAAATGGCCTCAAGATGCAGCAGGGGAGGTTTAGATTGGATATTAGGAAAAAAGTCTTCACTGGCAGGGTTGTCAAACACTGGAGCAGGCTGCCCTGAGAAGAAGTGGAGTCGCCATCCCTGGAGGTATTTAAAAGACATGCATATGTGGCACTTAGGGACACCAGTTTAGTGTCTGGACTTGAAGATCTTAAAGGTCTTTAGACCCTAAATTACTCTGTGACTCATTGTCATAGGACTGGAACATGGCATCTTGAACTAACTACCAGAAGTGTGGGACTAGAATTGCAGGACATGATGTGGCACAATTATCTGTAAGGGCATGTGGAGGGAGAATGTCACACCTCTCAGGGTATCTAGTCAAGGACTTCTTCCAAAGCAGTGGGGACAGTAAGAAAAGGAGGAAGCCATGAGTGAGAACATATGGGAACACAAACCTGACTGACAAGGTAAGGGAGGCAGTGATAAGACCCAGACTTGATCAGTCACATCAATCGATAAAGGCATGGGAGACGGTGAGAAAGTTTATTGCAGTGAGGTTATCTGAGCAGGGAGCTGCCAACTGGGAAACTAAGGGGAAGAAGGGGGAAAACCAAAACAAAATAGAGACACAGACATGACAAATGTAAACAACTGCAAGAAAACAACCTCACCCTGCACAATCACTGATAGGCTATTCAGAAACCACAGGTGTGCTTCCAGGAAAATCAGCCTGGACTTTGCAACCGATAATGCTGCAGCGCAGGGCGACACCTGTACAGGGGGAGGAGAGCTCCAGGTGACAGGGGAGCAGGCCTGATCACTATGCTTCTGGTTGAGCCCAGTGGCTAAGCACTGCAGTCTGTCCTATCTTGTATACTCTTATTAAGATCTCAAGTATCTCCCTGTGTATGCTCACTCTCTGTGTCTTGTGAATGTGTGCTGCAAGGACTCAGTGCCAGCTACTGGTGAGATCTCTGTTTCTAGGCTCAGACCAGGGGTGGGGTCTGTGTGTCAGCTACTGGAAGCAGGGAGGGGAGACCTTAAATCTCAAGTCACTGTGGCAAGAATGGTGTCCATTCCCAAAACTGCTGTCAGGAGACAGTACAAGCAAGGGATGCAGAAGCACAGGAGCAAGACCATGGATCACTGTCCCTGTGCCAGCTGTGGGGTGAGAGTGCATCTTTCCTGGGGTGTGTGTGCATATTTGCCAACAAACGTTAAGCTGGATGAGCCTGTGCCTACAGGGGGCTGGGCCGAGCTCCCTCCCTGCATTTGCTATGCAATAAAGCTTTTTGAAAAAAGAAGATGAATAAATTGAGCTGGAGGATGGCCTGCTGCCACAGGCTTCCCTGCTCTGACAGAAATCACATCACTGAAGGCAGCAGCAGTGTGAGTGGCTTCTGCCTCTGCAAACAAAACTGCAGCCAAGTAAACACATTCTTCTTTTGGCTACTTAGAGATTAGGCCTCTGAATGCCTTCCCTAACCTTTTAGGGTTGTATCAGTGGAGAAAAAGCAAAAGCAGGATGGGAGAAGCAAACACATTACATAGTAGTGCACCTGTCAGTCCCTGCAGGCTTTTGGTCACTTGTTAAGAGTAGATGGCTCTACTTTATAGCAGACCTAGGCTGTTCTGGGAGTCTGCTGTTTTGTACAGTCCCTAATAATAACCATGGTTAAACACCAAAGGGCATATACATCAAAGAAATTTTAGGACTGAGGGGCTCATCAGCTGTAGAGCCTGTACAGACCTCTAAGAAGCACATCTGTTATTGATAAATGTTCTTCCTGAAGGTAATCTGCATGGATGGAGGCTGCTTTGCTTTGCCTCTGTGCTTGTGTGCTGGCAACAGTAGTCCTCAAACCACCAGCTGAAACGGCATCCAATGTACTCCTGGAATTTAAGTCACTAATTCCAGGTGGTACATTATGTATCTCACCCCCAGCTTGGATGTGAGGGCAGCAGGACTTCTGTTAAAAAAATAACACTATCTTTTGGTTTCTTTAGATTTTAGACTAAAACCCTGTACAGACTGCCCCTGTGAATGAACTGTCACGATGACAGGCACCCTCCCACGCTGCTTTGGATGAAATAGATCTGCTCAGCAATAAATGAGTATATGCCCATTCCCAAAAGCAAAGCTGGCAAAGGAGGCCACTATTGTATAGAATAAGATTAGCTCTTATCGAAATGTTCTGCCACAAGGGTAATTTAGTAGGAAAGCTTTCCCTCAGATCAAGACACACAAGAGAGAGACATGCTTGCTTGCACAGGTATAAAAACAAAATGGAAACACGTGTCACTACATGAAATAGTAACAGAAAAGAGCAGGTTTCCTTCCCCAGAATCAAACCAAATCCTGCAACTACAGTTGCACAGTAGTCTGGTGAGACTACGATTCTGCCATTCCATTTGGTTGAGTTCTAAACATGACATCATCACACAAGCAATTGGAAAAGTCACTAAGATCAGTACAGATGATAGTATTTTGTGTCCATGAGACACTGGAAAAGAAACCTCATTTTTCTTGACTACAAGTGTCAGTTCACACCTTAGACAAAATAAAAGGCTAAAGCAAAACAAAGCAAAACCAACAGCATGTCTGCCTGTTAGTCTGTTGGAATACTGCATGAGAACAAAAAGAAGTCAGTCATACACAAACTCCCTGCTGTTGAATTTCACACAATGCAAGGAGGAACAATGCACCTTTTGCACAGCTAGTGAATCAGAGACAAATCATGCCCACAGGAGTATAACCTAGAGATCCCAACCAGGATCCGAGATCATACTTCCTGTTGCACTTAGCCCTTCAGTTAGGAACAGAAGAAAAAGGAAAAGCTACCATGAAATTATAAATACAGACACTCAAGTTGTGCAAGATCCAACGACAGCCAAAGACAACAGCACTAAAGAGAGGGAAGAGGAGTTTGTGTCCTCAGTTCTGATGCCAGATACATAGTCATATTCTGCTTCCAGTTTCATAGGTTTAATGTGACTTTGAGCAGACTTGGTCCTGCCAGCTGCAGTGCCTTTTAAATACAACAGATTTTAAACATAGCCTTTGATCCTGAAGTCCAGTAACAACTCCATGACAGACCAGCACAGATCATTCTCTGCCATAATTATATACTATTTCTGTAAGGATTTGTTATTGCTCATATCCAAAGAAGCAGCTTGGAAAGCTTCCACTTTGATCTTGTATTACTATCCCTTAGTGCCACTTTAACAAAGCAAAACGCTGTGGATACAACTTTGCAGCCAGTTATTTAGCATTTCAGTTGCATTGTGCTGTAACAGCCCCTTTTTCAGGCTCTTCATGTATTCAGGTTCTCTGGTTTGCCCTTTACCCAAATACTGTCTCTTTCACTCTTTCTACACATGAAAAATACTCCTTAGCTTTAAAACAATACCACAGTTATGAAAGCCTGATACACACAAGTGCCACTGAAAGCTTTCTATTAAGTGTTCAACACCAAAAAGATGGCACCTTTTGAAATGTTCCTTCTCAGTTGAAGTGCAGCATTATCTTCATAGTGTCTGCAGCAGGAGCAAGGACACAAGAACACTGAGTGCTGCTGAAACGCTATCCAGACACGAATCACAGCAGCACAGCTGCATGACTGAGTGCAGACACAGAGACTGTAACAAGAGGGCAAAATTTCTGTAATAAGAACTCAGAAAAGTGCATGGGACTGCTGATACTACAAAACTGAATTCAACAGTTACATCCCCAACAATTAACCACCACGAGAACTTACGTGCATCATTTCCATCACAACAAGCACTCTGATGCTAGTGCAGGAGTTCTGTCATCTCGCAAGCACGGCATTAAACCTTTACAAGTATGTAACTGAAGCTTACAGTAAAATGTACCTCAAAGGGAAACAGAGCAGCTTGGGTGAACTTTTAGAGTTCCCTTAGCAGTTTTTTTTTCCCATACAGTTGGGTTGGGGTTTTTTTTTGGTAAGTTTAGAATCTAAGACATCTCCAAACACAACATTGTCCTGGCTTCATCTGAGTTATAAAGCTCATTTTCTTTTCTTCTCAGTGGCTAGAACAGGGCTTTGTTTTCAATTTTGTAGGAGGCAAATGCTGGTAATATACTGACATTTTCAGTTGTTAGTAAAGAATCATGGACCTTCCAACTTCCCATGTTTTGCTGCTGTGCAGGAGCACAAGAAGCTGGAGGAGATCATGGCCAGGGCAGCTGACCTAAACCAGCTAAAAGGATATTTCATACCACAAAATGCCATGCTTAGTACAGAAAGTAAAGGAGCTGGCCAGGAGAGGGGCAAGAAGTTGCTGCTTCAACATTGGCCACAGGTAGGGAGCAATTGCACTGTCCATCACTTGTCCTCTTCTTGGATTTTTATTTCTCTTTTTGTTAGACTCCTTTTCATTGTAGTTAAGGAACACAAAGGGTGAGCGAGTAGCTGCGTGGTGAGGTTAAACGTGTACTACAAACCACAGACACACACACATGTAGCCAAGTCCCCTGCTTTTTTGGCTGTTGTTGTTGTTATGTTTATGTTCTACAGACAATCTTTATAAAAGATTTTCTCATGTGCATACTATATTACAGGCATATTTCTATCACATGAATACTTGCAATGTATTAATAAAAACCCCAAAGAGAACATCAATGTTGCCTTTGAAAACTTACCAATGCCCAAGGCATGTAAGGCTCCCCAAGCCGTTTCAAAACTGTAACAGTCTCTACATTTGAAAAACACATTGGTAAAGCTCACAGATTTTAAAAACCTGTTTGACAATCTCTCTTCAACATTCAACTGCTTCCCTCCTTCAGCAACACCTCTCAAGCTTCCTGTGTTTGTATGTCCTTACAAAACGAACAAAGTATCGAAGAGACACAAACATTACTCAGTTCAGCTGCTTCCACACTTAACAAAATTCTATTAAGTACTCGGGGTAGATTTGGTTTGCATCAAAGATAACGAAGATCTTTGGGTTCCAGGTATTATCCACACAGCTGTCATACAAGTTCACAAAACTTCCATCTTTTGAAGGAGGCCTCATATATTTTGAGTCGCCATTGATATAGTCACCAGTTAATACACGAGCAAGAAACATGACTTTATCTGATCTATGCAGGTGAGGCTGCAGATTCACACCATGAATTTGGAAAGTATCTCCATGCTTCATGTCCTCTTTGCAGAAGCGACTGGAATAGGATGCATCTCTTGCAAAATAGGTCCCTTGCAAATAAAAAAACCCAACAACTGATCATGACAGCTCAACTGTGAGAGCATGGATCTATATACAGAACATACAATCAGCATGAGGAAAGATGTCTACTCTTCTATGGGTATTAGGAATCCAGGTGTTTTTCTAAATCATTAGGTTACAGCAACATGATCAAATAATTGTAGGGCAAATGTTTCAGTAGGGAGGTTGTCCTGAGATGAATACTGCTTTGCTAGGCATCCCTCTACGCTCCCTGGTCCGAACAGATGGTTGTGACAATTACATTCCTTACTTCACCCTGACTTTCTGAATTACACTTCATGTAAAAGCAGAGCTAGATTAAACAGCTCTTGGGTAAACACAGGGAGTACCTCACAAAGAATATGCTACAGGGAGCACTCCACAATGTTGCAGTGTTAAGATGACCCAAGTTACAAACGTGCTTACCTTTTCCATACACAGCAGCATGCATCCCATTTATTCTCCAGTCAAAGTTGTGTATGCATATTGCTTCTACAAATTCATTACTGGTGCCATGAAATAACATCTGCTCATTAATAGTTGGGACACCTCTCTTCTTCTTCAGTTGAGCTTTTTTCCTACAGAGAACACACAATACATCATTAAAAGCAGCCCTATGATCAAATTACATTACTACTCACAACATGGCAGAAGGGACAGCTCTAAGCCACTCCATACATTTCACTTTCAGAAGTGTCTGGATGATTCTAGTTTTGAAGGTACATATTTAGAAATCACACACCTCTGGATGCTGGGGACATTTCTCAGACACAATTCAAGGTCAGAAAAACACTATACTGCAATTAATACCTTGTTTATAAACAAACACATCCCACAGAAGTTAAAATCTTGCAGCACATAGCTTGAAAGATGTTTATGCAGGTGTATTGTTCAGCTTTTTTTCTTCTTCACCATTTAGTGCTAAGAAAAATGCCTGTGTCTTGGCAACTTACTTGTTGCTGGTTTGTTGCCTTTTTTGTTTGTTGTTTTGTTGGGGTGGGTTTTGATGTGGTTTTGTTGTTTATTTGGGTTTTTAGTTTTATACATTTTGGGGGAGAGGGGTGTGCTTTGGTTTGGTTGGGTTTTTTTAACTCCCCTACAAATGCTTTCCAAATCAGAAGAATGTTACCTGGAAGGTAGTAATTTCCTTTGTGGCATTTTGTGTCAAGAGGCAGAGAGGTTCCAAGCTCTCACATTCCACAATATTAGCAATTCAACAAAACCCAGGAGCCAAGGTTCCCCTCAGCTCACAGTGTCAGCAATGCCACTGATCTAACATTGTTTTCTACTGATGTACTCCTCAACAACTCCAAACTGACACTAGACTGAGATTCATCTTCTTTTACTTCCACTTTCCTGCATGAGACACCAGAAGAACCCCCAAGTGAATCTGAAATGATGGAATACCTACTTCTCTGTAATATGCTACCAGGCAGGAGTTTCTTCACCAGTGGGTATAAGCTCATCTATTCCAGGGCTGTAGCTAAGCCTCAACTGCATACATACATTTGTTCTAGCAATTTTGTTTGTGTTTGGTTTTTTACTCAGGAAAAGCTTTAAAGTGGAAATTACTTTTCTCCTTATACTGTTATGCTGCACAGGAACTAAGAAGTGCCTTCTTTGCAGTTAGGTACATGGCAATACTTTCGTACTCCTGGTATATGAAGTTCTAATTCCCACGCTCAGTTTCATACCGTGAGAATATTCTAGCACAGAGTTCTTAAACCACAGGTTCTACTCACTAACCAGTCAGCAAAACTCAAACACTCTCCAAAATAAATCACTGTCTTCCACTGTCCCTCTCTCCTATCTACACTGGAGACTCAAAGGACATTTACTTCAAGTCTGCTTGGTATAATTACAACAGAAACTTGAAACACAAGGCCAAGCAAATAAGCCTTAACACAGATAAGTACAACCAAACACATTTGCAATGAAGAGTTTGCCAACTCTTAAGCAAGAGCTTGAATTCATTTCCTTATTCATGAGAGAGTTTTAAATTAACAATAAATTACATATCTTTAAAAAATAATATATAACTTATGCAAATTCTAAGCATACATCTATTAGCTACTTTCTCACTCCACAGCTGGGCTTAATAGTGTAGTAACATCTTCAAAAGCAATTCTGATACATATACCTTCTTAGAGGCTACAGAGAGAACTTCTGTCAAACAGAACTGCTTAAGACTGATGATATGAAACAAGTGAAAACAGAATTCTGTACGTCCTACTGCTTCCAGGCCAACAGAATATGTAGAGGGGAAAGCATGGACTTTGAAGCAGCTTTTGTAGCACATTAAATCACAACAACATGTGCTAATTTGGCACTTAATTCTGTCATAGGTTTCATAAAGCTGAGAAATTAATCCACAAATATTGATTTGCACTAAAAATCAAAATCATACAAGTGTGCAGAAAGTTATTTTACAAGAACCTTCTTTTTGCTCTCCTTATTTCACTGTAACACGGGAATCTACCACATGGACATCCTGGACATCTTTAATGCTTCCATCTTATCTAGGCAACACCTAATCCATTTCTACAGATACTGCATGTCTGTACTAGTAGAATCTACAGCATGGACAGTGGAATCCTGAATACAGAGGAATGGCATAAGAAAATTTAACAAGCAAAAAGCCAACACACATTTTCATTCATAATAAAAAGCAATGAAACATATTTTTGCTGCATGCTTTCAGGGTCTGCTCTGTGAACAACCTGCTGGTTTTAGAAAGAGTCTCACCTGCAAAAAAACTCCCACAAGTCTAGATTTTGTATTCTTTTAATTCTTTTAATTCGGTGGCTATCCATTGTTTTGCCAAAGAGACTAGAAACTTCATCATATTCATTTGTTTTCTTTTGCAATGGAATAAGCTGGGGGAAGAAATGAGGATGTTAATATTCTTCCAATTTGATGTGTTCTTTCATTATCACATTTTTGACCAACTTGCATACCAATTCTTACCTGATATGGCTCTTCAGTATTTACATTCTCCCAGTGTGAAGGCATAGGGATAGCCTCATTTTCACAGATGAAACTTCAAACAGAAAAAACAGACATAAAAACCCATCACAAGGACATGAGCCATTTTTATTCCTGTCAAACTGCTGCAAACAATACAGCATGTAAAAAACCTTACACAAAACCACTTAGGATTTTAATTCAAAGGCTGTTTTCAGCAAGTAAGGTCAAAGGCAAGAAGTATTTTGTATTCACATTCTAGCTTAGCTTATTATTAATAAACTAGGGTAATGAATGGTTTCAATACATCATCTACCCCCAAAAAAGATAGGAATACAGGTCCAGATCATCAGGAAAGCAACACTAGTTTAGACATGTGAGTGTGTATATATAGCCTGAATATTGCCACCAACTAGGAATTGCAATTAGTTTAAGCTTCTGGAAACTGAGCCCTCATGTGAGGCTTTCAAAAGCATTGTGTTAGAAATACACACTTGAAAAATCATAGTTGAATTTGATGGGTTTGGGGTTTTTGTTTGGTTGGTTTTTAACAAAAACACAAAAGTAAAGCCTCAAAAAAGAGTCTTAAGTATATATTCCATACTCATAGCATTGTTTAAGGCTTAATACCTGGACTACAAGCAATCACCTGGAAGTAAAGACTGATATCACCACACAAAGAGATTACTAAATGCAATTATTCCAGAAACAAAAATCCAGAAGTGAATTATTACATCACTACATCCAAAAATGGTGACACAACTCCAAAGAACAGCTTGCTAAAATGCCAGTGCAAAGATGGTGGTTTGGTTTTTCACTTGGAATAATTAGGAATAAAATAAAAACAACGAGTCTTCCTTGTATTTCCTTACCTGAAAGCACTGATAGAAAAAGGAGCTCGCTTTATTGGACGTTGCTTAAGGGTAGTTAAGTTAGTTTGTTTCATCACTGAGCATAAAACAAGAGGTAGGATGTAAGTCTCTGGAATTTCTCTACAGCATATCAAACAGTCATTTAAAAAAAATAACATTACTACACCCAAAGCTGCAGGACAGGAATTCTTACTTCAACAATCAACAAATCAGCATTTTCTCTAATTGTTTCTAAACACTGGCCTCACAATCACTGCCACTCATGTGAGCTGGCAAAATGTGCAAGTATTACACCAGCAAAACATTTCCTGTTAAATTGCCCATCCAAATCACTGGCAGAACATCCACTGACTTTACTGTAAGTAGGATGATAAAGCAGACTACTACTATCCCTAATTCGAGACACAACAAACAGTACCATAGAACTCATTCCTTTGTATTCATTTGTATGTACTACTATTATTCTGGAAGCAAGACAAAGTGTTTTTTTAAGCAGACATTTCAACCCAAGTAAACAAACTTCCTTAAATCATACAGCTCTACTCCCAGTATATAGCTGGTTTACCCAGTCCCTCCTAACTATTTGAAATACCATTCTTTAAGCAGATAGCTGTTTTGCAATTTAATCAGAAAATAAATAACCTATGGGTGGAAAAGCCAAATAAGTGAAATCATTACACCACACCATTCAACAAAGGACAGGTTCATTTATAATTAGCTGCATTCATTAAAATAATTTACAAGCATGGCATAAGAGCTTTACAATCTATGACACAAACCCTTTTGCACATAGAATCATAGAATTGTCTCAGTTGGGAAAGTCCTTTAAGACTATTGAGTGCAACCTATTTCCTTGTTATTCTAACCACAGAATTGCCCCCCAACTACCTGCTGAATTATTAAATCACTTTTATGCCAGTATGTTGAAGAAAACTTCATCATAATAAGGTTTCTTATTCAGACCCTGACAGAAAAAGGTTTTTCAAGCTTACAGGCAGTTGCATGTTAAAGAAAAAAGGTTTGAACTTCCCAGTCCTGCAGATGTATGCTCCATACCACCCACAGCTGAGGCTAAGTGGCAGTAACAGGATGAGCTGCTACTGAACGAGGCGTGCTACTTATCAATAAAAATGGAAGAGGGCAGCTGCTTCTCCAAACTTCCTGTACTTCCCAGTAAGGAAGACATTTCCAATCCCAAGTTGTGGCACTGGATATGAGGACAGTAATTTGCTGAACTGAGGCATTAAGTGGTGTATCAGGCAGCTTCTATTATTTAAATGTACTCTGTGCAAAGATACATACCTGCAAAGTCTAGTGTGTAGTTAAATTTTGTAGTAGTGAAAGAAACAGAACCGTGTGGGTTTGCTCGGAAGCTCCTTTCAATATCTTCACTGCTAACAGAGCAGTGACTGTTTGAATCAGTCTTCAAAATAAATGAAAAAGCACATTTAGACAAGTTCAGGAACAGGTAGTTTGACGTTTGGAATCCACAACCGCAGACGTATTTACCTGAAACATGTGCCATTTACCACACTCAGCCAAATAGAACCAGCCCCACTGGGTGTCAGAGGTGTCCATCTCTTCAACTGAACTTTCCATCTTTGGAAGACATTCTTCTGATGTTCTCTGGAGCATTTCCTGAAACATTCACGTACACACCCAAAGGAAGTTTTGATACTGCTGGCAAAAATGCATTACTTGAGAAATCAGTAAAAAAAGGGAAATAAAGAAAAGTTACAATACTTCAGAAAAACCTTGGCAGGCAGGGTGGCTTCCACACAAGCAATGACTACCATAGCTGGGTTTCTGCAGAACAGAACAACAGAGGAAAGGCCAAAGAAACGGCCTACAAAATCATGACAAACCCAAACAAGCAGTAATGAATGGCATTTTCTTCCAGTATAAGGAGACACTGATCAAAGGTTGCACATGTAAAGGCTGAAACAACTGCAAGAGAAAATTCTTCATAAAACAGATGGCAATCTTGGCATTTCTTTTACATGGCACGGTGTGGATGCTGCAAATTTATGGAAGTTCAAAAACAGCCAGACAAGTTCAAGCCTGCTAAGAGCTATGCCAGAACACCTTTAGAAGAACAATGCCTGACAGATTTCAGGGATTCATCAACAACTCCTGAAACTTTTGAAGTTTGCCACCCTCCATCCTCAAGCAATAACTCTAAGTAGGCTGGGGGGAATGCTTCAGAGAAAGACGCTTGCCTTACTCCCAGAAGAGGTCAGCAATTAACCCGCTCCAGCTGCCTAACCCAGGCTGGCACTCCTCCCAGCAACTTCCTTAACTTTTGTTTCTAAGAAAATGAACACTCCCCTTCAGCACAAGTAAATCAAATGACCTTTAGCTAACAACCTAGAGGTTTCAGATGTTGCATAGGCACTTCAACCCAGAAGTAAAATAGAAACCTAGAGGCAAGTATTGGAGACTAAGCAGGCATCAGCTCACCAGCACTACTGGGGCAGAAGTTAAAATCAGAAGGCAACTCTTCTAGCACTACCATTTCCCCTTATTCTTCCCAAGCTAGCCCTCTCTGAATGTTGAAAAACAATCCCCAATACCTCTCTGTAGTAATATCTAGAGACTATTCTAATCATCAAAAGCTCCAAAGGGCTACAAAACCTAGATGCTTAGAAAACAGGGGAATCAGAAGCGTACATCGCTGAAGCGTGGAATCGAAGGGCAAACCTACTTTAGTACAAACAACAGATGCCTACAGTAGCTACAAGGCTACACACAACTGCCTCAAGTTCAAGCACAACACTACAGGTACATCACCTGCAGGGAAAAAAGTTTTGAAAGAGGTAATGAAATTATTCTCTATTTCAGAGGGCATCTGCCAACATCTATTCCTCACAGCAATGCAAAGTCAGTGTCTTTGTCATTAGGTGCTAAAGCACAACTGGCCACATCTTTTGATGAAACATCTTTCACCTTCAACTTGATTCTTCCTCTCAAATGAGTACTTGACTATGTTCTCTCCTACAGAGCAAAGGCAGAGGTAGTCTACACTTTAAAAGCTTAGAGGAAAGCAATTCAGGCCTTTTAGTCAATGTTTCTTTCCCTCACCTTCCCACAAAACCTTCCAGACTTCATCTCCATTGTAACATTAATTCAGGGCCTCCAATCTGACAGACTGCAGCAGTAATACCTTTATAACAAGTTACAAAATCATCCTCACCTGTGCCCCATTATCACACATATTCCTCTGGGAGGAACACAGCCTCTAGAATGAAGGAGGCAGTTATTCCCATAGCTTTTAGTAATGTTACATTCTATCCACATGTATTACCCCAATCACAAAGGCTAGGGTAAGCTGGTAGATTCCAGAATACTTTAAAAGTATGGGAGAATGACCCAAAGGCATGAACATGGAAAGCCATAAAAACAGGAGCTGTTCTGAAAGGTGACACAAATCCATACTGATGAATTTAAAAGCAAGCCCACATCATTTACATTTCATTTGTCCAAGAACTCTGAACAGTGACAGAAAAGTCTCAGTGGTTTTTTTCTGTATGACAGTCAACTACCAGAGCTGCAGCAGTGACAATCTTACCAGCAATACTAGCAGGTGGCCTTTCACCTCCCTGTTTCTACAGGTCCAGGAGTTACCAGAACCACTCAAATTAAACAGTTACTTTGACAGCAAAAACATTTTTCTGAACAGAATGAATGGTCATTGGGTGTTGTGCTGTGACTGAATAGGTTTACTGCTGCTGGTAATGCACTGCCTCATTTTCCCAGAGGTACTTCTAAGTTTGAACAACAAATGTGATTCACAGTGTGGAATCACAGAATGGTTTGGGCTGGAAGGGAACTTTAAAGCCCCTCACCAGAGGAAAGGCCACCTTCAGGTTCTCAAAGCCCCATCCAACCTGACTTAGAACACCTCCAATGATGGGGCAACAAACAGCCTCTTAGAGCAACCTGCATGAGTGTCTCACTGCTCTCAAGGCAAAAAACATAGAAGCGTTCAAACGGGCAGCTGCCTGCTTTCTCGTGCTGCCTGCCTCCCTTGGCAAAGTGCATGTTATTGCCAAAGCCTCTTTCAACTGCAAACACCAACTTTGTACAGCTCCCTGCTGGGAACACTAGTAGGGCTGACACTCTCTGGCTGTTCCTTCGAGTACAACGCACCTGAGCAAGAGACTTGGGTGAGAGCGCAGGGCCAGAAGGAAGAACACTAGCACTAGTAGGGGACGCAAGGTGAAATGACAATGCCCTCAGCAACTGTATCACCACTTACCCGCTTTGTGCTGCTGGGGACCACTGCTCCAGCTATCCTTTTGAGCGACCCCCTTCCAGTGCTGATCTCCTAAGAGCTTAAGGACACGGCGGGGCGACCGATATAAGCACAGCATTAGTCTCTCTCCATGGGGGGCCCTAAGCTTTCCCACTGATGGTGGCCTACGCACCCTCCACCCTCTTCCTTAACCTGGCAGCGCGCTCGTCGGCGGGGACTGGGCGGCAGGGGAAGCGGCCTGCGGGACGCGCCTAGTAGGAAACAGACTGAAGAGGAAGAAGACTAAAGGAGTGATCGCTTCCGCCGTCTCCCCCGTCCTCCTCCCGCCCGCACTCACCGCATCGGCCGCCCACCCCGGGGTGGCTCCCCACATGCCGCCCGGAGGGTGTGTAGGGCAACAGCGCCTGTGGGCGGAGTGACAGCAGGGCCTAGCGTCACGGCGCGGCCTCCGGGCGCTTCCGTTAACGGCGGCGGGCGAGGGGGGCGGAGCAACAGCGGCTAGAGGTCGCGTTCGATAGGCTCGTCACACAGAGGGGCGGGGCGTAGCCTGTAATTATACACCTGGGTAGGCGGAGCCGGAGAGGGAGGCGGGGCTGGGGAAGGGGACGGGGGGCGGTCTGGCTGGGCTGGAGGCAGGTGGGGCCAATGGTCGTCTAGTCCGAGGCACTTGTAGACCGGGGTCTCCTAGTGTAAATCATGCAGGAATATGTCCAGGCGGGTCTGGAATGCCTCCGGAGATGGAGACTCCACAACCTCTCTGGGCAGCCTGCTCCAGTGCTCTGCCACCTTCTAAGAGAAGAATTTTTCCTTCTGTTTGTGTGGAACCTCCTGTGTTCCAGTTTGTGGCCTATGACCCTTGTCCTGCCACCGAACATCACTGCGAAGAGTCTGTCTCCATTCTCCTGATATTTGGCCTCTAGATACCGATAAGCATTAATGGTATCTCCCCTTTCCTGAAAGGGGAATCCAGTCCTCTTCCACTCTTTCAGGTGCGGGTAGCGTTTCGACAGTGATGGACAGAGATACAAATAAAGACATTATGGCATGTAGCCTGAAAGAATAAAAAGAGAAGGAGGAACTACCAAAGAGCACGAAAGGGAAGTTGTCGGCAAATGCGTTCTAATTTTCATTGGCTGTGCCATCTCAGCAACCTGACATCATCCTTATTTCCTGTAACCAGGAATCTTTGCATCCTTACCACCGAAGCCTCCCCTTATTACCTTTCCTTAACTAACAAGGTGTCCTTCAAAGACAGCAGAAACCGGACACAACCTACACTTTTGAACTTCTAGGACAGTGTGTAGGCTTAATAGGATAATGAATATTAATTTCTCTGCTTGGGGAGGTATAAGGCCTAATTTTAATGGACATGTGATATCTATGATGCAGGGGACTGTACATGTGGGGGAAGTATACAGTAGGCAGACTAGAAGTCTGTACTTTCCAAGTACCTCAGCCAGTGGGGAGAGTTACTTGCAGACAGGAATTTGGAATAAAAGGAGGCTATGTCCTCCAGCAGTGTGAGAGACCCCATAGGGATCTACAGGCTTCATCTGCCTCCTTTGTGAGCACAAACCTCTAGCAATGAAAGTACAATGGTTAAGTTCCCCAGTGCAGCAACCCTTAATGCTTTGTACTTCAGCACTTTCTTTTTCAGTACTTTCTTTTTCAGTTCCTTTAATTGTTGGCTGGATAAGCAACAGTCTTCTGCTTTACCAAGGAATTTTTGCAACACATAATCTTCCTGTGAAATATATATATACATTAGCTACGTTCATGACTATGGGCTGCCTCACAGAGCTGCTGCTGCTGCCTCTCTACCTCCGTGGCAGCACAAAGCCACGCACAGACCTTCCTGCAGCAGGCTGGGATTCATATTTGCTCTTTGCATTACATAACCATACCTTACACACAGTGTGAACTGCTGCTGCCTTGCCTGGCACTAACACGGTGTCAGCTCTTTAAAATGCCACGTGTACAGAATGTTAGTCAGGCATTTGCAGAAGTCTGGAGTCCCAACACAGATCTGTCTAGCAGCCAAAAGTTTTAAAGAGGTTTCTAAGGCTATATGCCTTGAAGCATGTTTTAGAAGTTGAGATTTTTTGGGTGTGGTTCTTTCATTTCTTTGTATGTTTAGACTGATAATTAATAATGGAGCATAAGCCTCTCTTTTGAGATTAGAATATCTTGTTCATGGTGAAAACAGAGCTTGACTGCATCCTCAGGATGCTACCTGATAATGCCAGACTCCTCACAGCAGCAACTTAAAATCCTCTAAAATCCAAATCTTATGTACTGTGTGCAGACTAACAACCTATCCTGAGAAGACATAATTGCATTAATTGATTCTCATGAGCCTCTACTTCAAGCAGCAAAAAGGCAGATACAGGAAATGTTTGTCCATATGACCTTAGTTATGAGTGCATTTTTGCAGGGCAAGGAAATGGAAGTGAAAGAGAGAACTCTCTGGTATGTAAATCTTAGGATCATAGAAGATCTAGGTTTGACGGGAGTTAGGAAACTCTTTAATCCAGTCTGTTTATCAGTGCAGGCCTAACTTGAAATCTAGATTAGGTTGCTCAGTTGTTCATCTGGCCAAGTTTTTGTTCTTATTCAGGCATGTCTGAACTGTTTTTGGGAGCAAGAAGGCCGTTTTTCCCCTTTTGTCCAGGCAGCATGTTGTAACTTTTGCACATCACATCCTGTCCTTTCACTGTAGTCCTGTGCGGTGACCTCCTTCAGTCATCCTTCATGATGCCTTTACCTGGATACAGAAATAACAGGCACAGGTCTCTGGGCTGCTGAAAATCAGCTGAAGTAGAGGGAGATGACAGTCAGTACCCTAACATAATATTTCTGTAATTGGATCAGTCAGGGGATTAAAAGAAGACAGGAATTCACCTTGGTCATCTAGCCCTAGCTCTTGCTTAAAGCAAGGTCATCTATGAGATCAGGTCATTCTGTTCAGGGCTCTATCCAGTCAGATCTTGAAATCTACAGGGGGACAGACTGTGCAGCCTTCCTGGCCACCACCTTCCAATGCTCAGTGCTTATCTATCATCACAATTTTTCCTGCATCCATTTGGTACATCTCAGTGTAGCCTAAGCCTTCTGTTTCTTGTCCTACCGCCAGGCACCGTTGCGAAGAGCCTGGCCTGGTTTCCTTGATAACCTCTGTAGGTATTGGAAGATGGCAGTCAGCTCCTTCTGCCTTCAAGGTAAACAAGTCCAGGTCCATCAGTTGCTCTTCACAGAACAAGTGCTCCAGCCTCATGATTGTTTGGTCCTCTGCTGAACATACTTCAGGTGATCAGTGCCCAAACCTGGATGCATGATTCTAGGTGGGGTTTAACAAATGACAGTAATCCTTTCCTTTGAATGCTGGGTAGGGTCCTGCAGTTCTACAGCCAAGGATGCAGTTGGCCTACACTGCTGCCAGAGCACACTGCTAGCTCGTATCCAGCATTCCATCGACCAGGATCACCATTCTTCCAGAAGAGCTGCTTACTGGATAGTCATTTCCTAGCCTGTGTTGTTGCCAGGGGTTATTTCTTCCCAAGTGCAGGACATTACAGCTGGAGGGCCGAGCCCAGAGAGTGGTGGTGAATGGTGCCACAGCCAGCTGGCAGCCAGGCACTAGTGGTGTGCCCCAGGGATCAGTGCTGGGCCCCATGCTCTTCAACATCTTTATTGATGATCTGGATGAGGGCATCGAGTCCATCATCAGTAAATTTGCAGATGACACCAAGCTGGGGGCAGGAGTTGATCTGCTGGAGGGCAGAGAGGCTTTGCAGAGGGACCTGGACAGGCTGGACAGATGGGCAGAGGCCAAGGGCAGGAGATTGAACACATCCAAGTGCCAGGTGCTGCACATTGGCCACAGCAACCCCAGGCAGTGCTACAGGCTGGGGTCAGAGTGGCTGGAGAGCGGCCAGGCAGAAAGGGACCTGGGGGTGCTGGTTGATGGTAGGCTGAACATGAGCCTGCAGTGTGCCCAGGCAGCCAAGAGGGCCAATGGCTTCCTGGCCTGCATCAGGAACAGTGTGGCCAGCAGGAGCAGGGAGGTCATTCTGCCCCTGTACACTGCACTGGTTAGGCCACACCTTGAGTCCTGTGTCCAGTTCTGGGCCCCTCAGTTTAGGAAGGAGGTTGACTTGCTGGAAGGTGTCCAGAGAAGGGCAACAAAGTTGGTGAGGGGTTTGGAACACAGCCCTGTGAGGAGAGGCTGAGGGAGCTGGGGTTGCTTAGCCTGGAGAGGAGGAGACTCAGGGGTGACCTTCTTGCTCTCTACAACTACCTGAAGGGAGGTTGTAGCCAGGCAGAGGTTGGTCTCTTCTCCCAGGCAGCCAGCACCAGAACAAGAGGACACAGTCTCAGGCTGTGCCAGGGGAGGTTTAGGCTGGATGTTAGGAAGAAGTTCTATACAGAGAGAGTGATTGCCCATTGGAATGGGCTGCCTGTGGAGGTGGTGGAGTCACCATCATTGGAGGTGTTCAGGAGGAGACTTGATGGGGTGCTTGGTGCCATGGTTTAGTTGTTTAGGTGGGTTGGATTGGTTGATGGGTTGGACACGGTGATCTTGAAGGTCTCTTCCAACCTGGTCTATTCTATTCTATTCTATTCTATTCTATTCTATTCTATTCTATTCTATTCTATTCTATTCTACTTTTTCCAATTCATAATGAGCCCATTTTGTCTCTGTCTCTCTGAATACCTGCTCTCTGCCCTTGAATGTATCACCTGGAATAAGAGAAGGAGGACATACAGCCATCATACATTTTCTTTCACCATTTCATAGTAGATTGATTGATAATCAATGTGATTATATATTCATGCAATTGAATGCTAACGTAAGTGATAGTGAAATATCATTCTGCTGGAATTTACTGAAAGTAAGCATAAGACAAACAGAACAACCAAGTAAAATAGGAACATTCTGTGCCAAAACTGTGCTGTGGCCAATGAAATAAAAGGAAAAGGCAGACTGACAGTGTTTTGCCTCTGTGCAGAAAACTTTAAGATCCTGTGATGGGCACATGTGTTGCAGCATAAAGGAAACTATAAAATCTGTGTGAAGCTTGTGGTGTCCACAAACTTGTACACACACAAATACAGTTGCCCAGAGGCAAGGGAAGAGAATCAGCAAATATTCTACTTAATACAGAGCAACACTTCTGGAGGCAGTGGCTGTCCACCTCAGCTATGGCATGGGTCTTGAGATGTGGAGGCAGCCGTAGAACCCATCATCATGCACCCTTTACTTGAAAGTCTGCACCATCTGGATTTGTTGTTCAAGGAACTGTTAGATGTGTTATCTTTCTCTACCTGCCTCTCCAGTGCCTGTTTTCCAGACCATACTCTTCTAGACCTGTTTCTGCTGTGCTTTCACCAATTACTCCTATTCTGCAATCTCTGTGAAATGGAAAGGTTCTGGGAACATCTCAGGTCTTTGATGCTTTTTTTCTGTGACACTGACTAAAAGCCATGGTCGATTCTACCCCTTAATCATGGGGGACACAGCCCACAGCCAGAAAACCTGTCTCTCTCCACTTTTCTTTCATATTCCTAGGTGTCCCTTTTTTCCTGGTTGTCTTACTGTCATACTCAATACTTCACCGTTACTTGGTTGCTGGAAAATCATCCATCACCTTTCTGTGTCCTCCTGTGTGCAGCCTGAGCTCCAACATCTCAGCCTGTCTTCTTTTTGAAAGGAGTAGTCCAGGAATTTCCTAACTCTTCAGCTGACATGACAAGAATTTGAATGCAAGCAGATGCACTTGCAGCAGGAAGGTAGAAAGATGGAAGACTTTCATTTTGTTTGCTTTCTCTCAAGAAGGATGTAGCAGAGTCCAGGGGAACCAGAATGCTTGGATACTTTTGGACTTCTACCTTTTCTGGGCTAACGTGACCATGTGTTGCTAAGCACTGCATTGCATAATGATATTAAGACTGGAGCCAAATGGCTGCAACTCAGAGAAAGAGATAACCTCAATACCTGTGCATCTGCCAGCACCAGCATTAGCTTCTCAGGTACGAAACAAACAGCCGAACTGGGCTGGTGGTTCTCTTTGACCTTGTAGCGCTGCTCCCTGTTCTAATGACTAAGCCTCTCTCATCATACTTAAAGTCTGTGTAGCATGCATAGTCCTGCTGTGCTCCAGTGCATGTATCATGCCAGCACTGGCCTCCCTGTCTGAGATTTCAGTGTAAAGGGGAGTTCTCTACATACAGAACAAGACTTTCCTATAGCCTGATGCACTTCTACTGTTAATGGCAACCTAGGAAAGGATGCAGGGGCTATTTGCCACCTGGTCTAATGACTGGAGATGGCATTCCTGTGCACCTGCACTTCCTAGTAAATAACACTCCCGTAGGGAACAGTTTCTTTGTGCAGCCTCCCTGGTTTTGGTCCCTGTGTTGGGCCAAGTTTATTTATGAGTAGATGTGACAGTTTAGGATTCTCTAGCTGAATGTTTGGGTGTAACAAGGTAAGCAAAAGGAAGGTAATTCTGAACGAATGTCATTGGTAGATGCGTGGGATGGAGTTTTGCGATCTTACAGTCTCTAGTCAGTCTCATCTCTCTTTTGGCTGGAGTGCTTGCATGCTGCCCTTGGACGATAAGATAAGCAGATAACTTTCTTAACAACTGCTTTGAGCCTAACTGAAAATAATTCCCTTAACAATTTCTTCCTCTTCTCTTTTTCTTCTAATTAACTAGAGAGAGAGGCGAGGGAGAGAGGTGGGGGGGAACCCGAGGTGAAATCATCCTCGGGAGGGTTTCTGTGTTGTGTTCTTTCCTGTAACTTCTTGCTTAACATTGTAAACGCTGTATATTTGGTATATATTCATTGCATTTCAGCATTGCTTGTGAAATTCAGCTGTCATTTGCTTCACTGACTGTGCCTGGCCGAGTTTCTGGTGGTGCGGGTGGATTAAACCATCACACCGCTACAAAAGCAGTAGAGAAAAGCCCTAGTGGATCACTTTTGTGCCCAGTTACACTGAGCAGTAGAAACAACTCTCAGTAGTTTCTTCTGTGTCTGGGGAATTTAGTAAGCAAGACTGAAATGATCAGAGAGAATCCCAGACTGGAAACTGAGGTTGGGAACCTGTGGCTGTCTGGGAATTCTGGACAGGGTTGTCATCCATAAGAGGAAGAGTAAAATTGCATCTCTGTGTATACTGCTGCTTTCCCCACGCACTCAAATGACATGCAAGTGTCTGGGTCTAGCAGGGTTAGAGGCAATTGTGATTGTAGCATCTTGTATGGCACTGTGGTTTGGGATTGTGGCTAAACCAGCCGTGTTAGCACACCTGTGTTTTGGCTGTTAATGAGCAGTGCTTCCACACCAGCACGACTTTATCTTTTTCCCATTCGGGTCCACCCCAGCAAGTAGACTAGGGGTACACATGAATTTGGAGAGGACACAAGCAGGACAATTGACCTAAACTGACCAAAAGGATATTGTATGCCATATAACATCATGTTTAGCAATAAAAATTGGTGAGAGAGGGATTTTGGGAAGGTAGCCCACTGTTCACAGACTGGCTGAGCATCAGTTTGCTTGTGGGAGTTGATAAGCGATGGCCTTTGCGTTGGTTTTATTCCCACTCCTTCCTCAACTACCTTGAGTTCAACCCATGAGTTTTCTTGCCTTTGCTCTTCCCATCCTGCTGGGACTTGAAGGGGGAAGTGATTGAGATACCGTGTGGTGCTCGGCTGTGGGTAGGGCTCAGCCTGCCATGAAGTGAGCAGTGAAAGTCACTGGAAGGTCTCTGCTGTACACAGAGTCAGGCTCCCCCACGCTCCCCTGCTCCAGCATGTGCACAGAGATGCAGCCCCGCACCTGGTCTCACTCACTCGCTGTGTCCCCCAGGACAGCACTGGTGCCATGAAACATCAAAGGATGTGTTATAGCCACCTGAACCTGAGCCACACATGAGCCAGCACTGAGAGGAAGTGCTGTGTGACCCTGGCTGGAAACCTTTTCTACAGGGTACAGAGGCATCAATCTCCTGCTCTCGCTGTTTCAGGTGAGGTGAGTTCTTGCAGGGAGGTTGGACTGGGGCTGCTGCAGAGAGCACTAAGGCATGCCTGGCCTTAGGCCTGCTGCCCCTGGCCTGCTCATTCACATGAGCACCAATGATACTGTTTAGGGAGACCTTAATGACCCAGGGGTGGCTACAGGACAGCGGAGCCCAAGTGCTGTTTTCCTTGGTGCTGTCAGTGGAGAGGAAAGGCTTGGGGAGGAGGGTGCCCATCCGAAGGGTTAGCACTTGAGTGCACAGCCAGTGCTGCAGCCAGGGCTTTGGCTTTTATGACCATGGGCCCAGTCTTGGAGGAACAGGGAGTGCTGAGGATACACAGGAGGCCACCACCCAGGGGTGGGGCAAGAGCATGTTATCCAACAGCCTAGCTAGGAGAACTTGAGCCTAGGATATTCAGGGAATAGTGGCCAAAGCCTGCAGAGGAGAGGCACATGGAGCAGGAAGGAAGTGCCTGGTGAAATGAGTGTGCACACTTTTATTGGAACACTGCAAGGCAGGGCAAACCGGGAGCTGGGCACTTGTCACAGTACACATCATGCCCTCAGTGACCAAGGTGCACTTGCACACCACTCACACTGAACAGGGAGAGCAGAGCAGGTGTGCTGAGGACACAGTGAGCACAATGGGTGAACTTTCCCAGGCAAGGCAAGGCAGTGAATTGAGTCATGGTCCATCCAGAGTGTCCAGTCAGGAGAAGAAGGAGATGGGATCAGTGTGTCAGGGCCTGGTGCTTATATCTCTTGCAGGAGTTTAGTTGGCCAAAGCTGAGTTTAGGCAGCTGAGTCCAAGTCTAGCTGCTTTGCTGATAAGAGCTGCTGGGAAGAAAGCTGGGAGCAAGAGCTGTTTCTAAGCAGAGGCTTTGCTGTGGGCTCCTGCCTGTGCTGCATCACAGTTCCGTAGCAGTTCTGTCTGTGGCTGAGCTTCCACCTGCACAATTTGGACCTTGATCCAGACTCACAGCTTCAGCTTCCTGGCTGACTTTGGTTTCTGCATGGTCACTATGGACTTGCTGGCAGATTGCTGGGCTGCATGTGACCCATGGTCTTTGGCCATTGTCCTGACCTGGACTTGCTGTTCCACATTCTGGCTCCTCTTGGTGAGGCCACTGCTTGTGCTGGCCACCTTCTCCTGACTAACCATCCATGCTGGAGCAGCTAGCCCTCAATGCTCTCTGACAAAGAGGCAGGACTTTCAACAAGGCTACAAAGGAAGGCTCAGGTTCACATAGCTGTGAGTGAGACACATATCAAGATTACAACACTGGGCTTGAAGCAAGCAGGCTTTGGCTTGGTGAGAGAATGAATCTCCTAGGCATTTTTCCATGGGAGCTACCCTGAAGAGTAGAGCCCAGCAGAACTGACAGTTTGAAAATACAACCTCCTCAAAGCAGAAGAAGGGTCCATTCTGATATGTGGGAAGTCTATCAGTCCTGGCAGAAGGCCAGCATGGATGAACAGAGAACTCCTGACCAAAGTTGACAGAGACAAGGAAGTACACAGAAGTGGGGCTGGGCAGCTCTAGAGGAATAGAGTTGTTGCCTGAATGTGGTGGAATCTGGAAAGCTCAAAGCTCAGCTGGAGTTAAAACTAGTGAGGAATGTGGAAAGCAACTGAAACAACTTCCATGAATACATTGCTGGTAAAAGGGAGCCTCAGAAAAAGTGAACCCTCTGCCAAATGGGGCAGGAGACCTGGTGACAAAGGGGACACACCTGGAGCCCTCTTTGCTTTGGCATCTTCTTGTGTAAGGGTCTGTTCTTAGGCCTTAGGTCCCTGAGATTAGTTGGCAAAACCTGGCAATGTCGGTGGAGCATTACCCACAGCAGAGCAAGACTCTGCTGGGAAGGCAAGCTGGACATACACGAGTCTGAGGTGCTGAGGGAGCTGACTGAAGTCACTGCAAAGCTTCTGTCATCTTTGAGAGGTCACAGTGAGCAGGGGAGGTCTGATGACTGAAGAGCCATCTGGCACAGACTCCCTGGCCATCTCTCCTGAAAGGCACAAAAGAGTCCCCAGAGAACCACAGGCTCTTCATCCTGATCTCCACCCCTGGGAAATCCTCCCCAAGACTACCTCCAGTTGCAGGAATGGCAACAAATGGATTGGGAAAAGACAGCAGAGATTTACTGAGGGCAACTTATGCCCAAGCCACCTGATAGCTTTCTCCAGTGAGACAACTCAGAACCAATTTGCTGCTCTATGGGGATCTTTCTCAGCAATTTCTGTTTCCTTAGAGGATTTGTTTGATGGATGATGAAAAAGGATGGGCAAGCAAGAGGTCTGGACTTCAACTGCATTGAAGTTGGAATAGATCTCTGTGAGTCACCCTTTGGAAGTCTTTTTGTCCGCTTTTGTTTTCAGTGGTAGTTGAGGTCAGGATAGAAATGAGCTCAAAGAGTCACCTTTAAAAAACTCCTTTATTTTTTTATATCATCCTAGTAAAAATCTTTTATATAAAGGTGAAAGTAGATATTGCATAGAAGAAACACTGGTGCAAACATCACCTAGGAGGAATGGCGTGTTGTTCCTTAGCGTCTATGACCTACTGCACAACAGATGGCTAGCCCACAAGCAAACATCTCCAAGTTTCCCCACACCAGATACAGGATGAAGCTGCTCAAGTCTATGGGAAGAAGTCACATCAGAATTATGGGTGCCCTTGTCCATGCTGCTCCCAGGAAAATACCCTTTTCCTATGCCTGACCAGGAAAGCCCACAAGGATCGGTTTGGCTGCCCTCTGCTAGCACCCTTCCTGTGTGTGAGTTTGTATTTCATGCATAGAATGGGGAGTGGACACAGGATAGGGGAGTTGGCCTGACATGACTATACTCTAGGAACTCAATCAATGACATATTCAAAGCATCTGTTGCCATCCTGGAGACATTTATCCCATTTTTATCATCTCATGTGCTACTTAGCTATGAGTGCTTCTGAGCACCCTCCACCCGGGCTTCCTCTAACTTAACAGGCCTAGTACCACCAGGAGGGAACAGAATTCACTGCTGTCACTTCAGCAGCTTTCAAGTGGAAGTTTTTCAAGCAGCTATCCTAGTATGTTGCTGCTTAAGATCTGCTGCAGCTTCTGAGAATGAAGCACAGTGAGACAGCAGATCTGTTACAGTCTGAAGGAATGCTCAAGGAAACAGCACTTTCGCACATTGGAGCTGTGCTTTCATGAATCAGAGATACAGAGATATGTATTCATACAAATCCATTGTGGTGTCTACTGAAGGTACTTTTACTCAGCATCAGCTTTTATTTAAAACCATGCAAAAAACCTCAGAGTTGAGTAATCCCAGTGCCATTTGCGCAGAACACAGCGAGCCACTCACCAGCATAAGCAAAAAAAGTGCACACATGCATGAGCCAAAACTCCCCTTGACTGCAGGACACTTGCAGTCTCCTGACAGAAACTGACTGGTGCAGCCCTGCAGCTGCCAGGGCTGATTTTCATGGCCTGGAGAACGGCCTTGCTTTCCCGCTCCTTTCAGGACGTCTGTCACCAGAAAGCCAGCCAGAGACCCCGGGCAGCCCTGATTTTGACTCCCTTCCTGTAGGTGGCTTTGTAGAGATGAATGCATGAAGCTTGTGTAAATATGTCACTTAATACTGTGCTTGAAATGCCAAAAGTAGTCATTAAAATAAGAGTTCAGGATATAGACTGCTGGATCACAAAATGAAATGAACCCTTCTAGAAAAGCAAGTTTGGATGGGAGACAAAGCAGCTGAGTTTGCAGCTGCACATTTGATCTCTTAGCTACTCATGAACATTTTTTATTTCCTTAGCATTTTAGTATCTTTAATCATTCTTTTGTACAAAACCTGACTGCAGATTAAAATTTAAGATGTGGCAGGTACCACTGTACAACCCAAAAGGACAGAGATGGTGCTCCTGTGCAGCCCTGCACTCTGCTCTTTTGAATGCCAAAGAAAGCTAGAGAAAGCTAAGCACCTTTGCCCACAGGCAGAATGAAAATTCCCCTCTCTTCCTCAAAAATAGGAACACATCTCAGCAACTTTGGATACAGTCTTACATGTAGCAGCAAGTGCACTGGGCAACAGAGCCCCTTCTTCAACGTGGAACATCCATCTCCAGTGGGGCTCAGATGCTCCTGGTCCCAATTTTTGTTAGAAATGGAAGTAAAACTGGATTCAGTTTCTAAGCTTTCCCTCCGATTCTTCCCTTACTCTTTCAAAGGCAATACAAGTTGAACCCCTATGGCATTGTCTGTTCCAGTGGGAAACAAAAGTCCTGTGGAACTTTGGGCATTGTGCTCACAGGGGCAAAGGCCACGCTCTAGGAATAGCAACCTTCTTCACTGCAGACCCCAAATTCACCTCTGTCTCAGCTCCCGCACGTCACACTCCCCCCTGCCACACTGGTTTCACAGGAACTCAAACGAAGGGACACATAAGCCACACAAACCAGTGTGCTGCCAGATGCACAGATGCATTCAGGACCTAATAGGAATATAAGCAGGGGACTAAAACCTCCCAGATACGAGGTGGCTCAACAGCTGTTTCAGCCCAGAAGGAAAAGATGAACAGAATGACACAACAAGAATTCCATCTGCTAGGAGTTGGAAGCAGAAATATTCAGACTGGACATTAAGAGAAATTTGTTTACCAGAGGAGTAGTTTGACACAGCATGGCTGGAAAGGCACAAAATCTCCCTCCTCAACAGTTTCTGAAATTCAGCCCAACAACATCACAGCAAACCTCATCTCACAGATGACAGTGCTCTTCTGAGAGTGCCCCTGGGTGAGGTAACCGCCACTGGATGAGGATGGCCTTGGCGAGCAGGTCGCTTCCGACTCCTGCTAACCGAAACAACCGGTGTTTCCTTCAGAGCTGAGCTGAGCACTGACTGAAGTTAAACAGGAACACCCCAGTGCCTGAGCCTGTTCTTCTTTCACAAAACAGCAAAACACCTGGAACAAAAGGTAAATGGAGGCTACTTGCAAGGAAGCCACATTCAAACTACAGAAATACATATTCAAGTTTTCTAACAGGAATGTTGGTACAAATGCACATTGCAGTGAGCTCTGAACTACCCCACTGGATGGACATGGCAGTCCATCAGCAAGAACCAATTCTGTACTGAAAGTGTGACAGCACATACTGTCTCTGAGTGCTGTTTTGGGAATTGCCCCTTTCCTGCATTGTCTGGTCACCTTTAATCAAGCCATCTTTTCCAGCTCAGGAAGACAGCTGGATTTCCTCTGCCTGAGGAAATCCCTGTGAGGAAGGGCATGGCATGACAATGTTGCCATCAAATTGCCATCCATTCCCTCCTATCCAGCAGCATGATGTGCCTCGGATAGACATTTTGAAGCAGACCACACAATCTGTGAAGTCTGCTTCCAGCTCTCCAGGTCAGGTTGCAATCTCTCTCTTCGTGCTGGGGGAGCAGTAACACCACTTTTAGCTTTCAAAGTAGCACAACATCGAAGTAGCCAGACACTGCTTTGGATGAGTGAAGGCCTCACAGGAGTAGAAAGCTCACCATCTGGTCCTATAGGAAGGCATTGTATTCCACCTAAGGAAGAACCTCTGAGTTGAAAGGAACCACCTCTGTTACAGTAAGGGCATCAAGGCCCTGATAAAGGTAGATGATGCCTCCCCATGGACTTAAGAAAAGTTATGTCTTTATTTGCTTGCACCATCAACTTTGTCCTCTGAGATCACACAGTGGTTCCCATATTAATGTACAATAGATGTGTAAAACCAGAAACAGTAAGAAGTAATGTCAGGCAACTAAATTCTAAGCTACATCCATCATAATAATCATCATTATCATAATAAAAAAGTATACACTGTAAGGTACAAGAAGCTGCAAAGCAAAGCAGCTCCAATTACTAAATGGACTCTCAGTTAGAGTGACTTTCCCAAGTCTTCCAGTACATTAGACAGGAGGGTTGAAAACTTAATGGAAGACTTTGAAGGGTTCTCCCTTGAAGCTGAACACAGGTATTTTTTGCACAAGGATTAGTAGAGCAAAACATTTTCTTCACTTAAGAAACGTTCTTAGAGCAGATCTATGATTCTGTGTAGAAAATCCGTTTGTTTGGGGCGTTTCCCCCCTCTTTGGCAAATAAATGGCAAGTGAGAAAGTGACACAAAAATGAGTCAAATAAGAAGTGGTGATAATAACTGGACGAGTAACAGCAAAGTAGATTGGTCAATGGGACGGATTCCCTCAGCAGGGCCAGGCTTGACACTTGGAAGTCATTCCTTTTGTTCATTTTCGGGATGAGACGGAAGGGTCGCTGTGGGAACGTTTCAGAGGCTTTAGGCATCGTATTTTTTGCCAGTCCTGTGAATCTGCTGGAAGAGTGTCATGGAGAAGGCCATGCCCAGAATCTGAAGGAAAACAAATAATAAGGGCTTCAGTACAGGAGAGGCTGACAAAACTGCACTGCTGTCCTGTGATCATGCTCCAGCTGTAGGTCTAAAAGCCATACTACATTATCTGTATTTCTCAGGCTTCACCATGGATCAATATGGACAAATCTTGTGATATCCAGAGATGTATCTGTCAGATCACAGATGGAGGCAAAAGGCTCTCAGGGCTCTTTGTCATATGCACTCTTTTTTTTTCCAGAATAAATGCAAACAAGTCACTCTCCCAACCATTTGTGCTCATTTAGCCAGGTAACTGTGACTGAAGACATCAGATTCAGGTATTCTCCCCCAAAAGTGTCACAGGAACCTCTAAACCTTAACAGATTATGATGACATTCTGGCATTTCTCTTTCAAAACACATTAACTTAGCTCAGTGGCCATGATTTGACTCATTTGGGCAAATTCTGGAACTTGCTTCCAAAATGAAACAGTTCCCCTAGGGACAGCAGAACAAACACCTAAGCACGGGAACTCCAAAGCAGTGCTCTTAAGTCAAAACACAAGTAAGCCAAACCTCACTGCAGCAAGTCTTCTTTGCCTGCTTGCCTGCTTCCTTTCTGAGGCTCAAATGAACTCATAAAACAATCTTGGAAATCATGACTGAACTCAAAGTGGTTGAGCACCACTTTCCACCCTGTAGAATCAAGCATGCCGGCAGCAAAGCAAAGGTCATGTGGGCCTACATCATAGTTTCATAGTTTCATAGGTTCAGTCAGGGTTGGAAGGGACCACAAGGATCAGCCAGTTCCAACCCCCCTGCCATGGGCAGGGACACCCCACACTAGATCAGGCTGGCCACAGCCTCATCCAGCCTGGGCTTAAACACCTCCAGGGACAGGGCCTCAACCACCTCCCTGGACAACCCATTCCAGGGCTTCACCACCCTCACGGTGAAGAACTTCCTCCTCACCTCCAGCCTGAATCTCCCCACCTCCAGCTTACACCACCCCACTGTTACCTGCATTATGAGGATGCACATCCCAATGGAACCGAGGACATGCTTATTCTCATCGAACCAGGTCATAACTCTCTCATAGCATCCCTGGAATGACGAAAGACCAACATTGAGATCCCAAGGTGGTATTTTCTTTCACATGCATTCCCTCTGCTTCCTTTCTTCCGTGACCTGGCACACAGCCAAGGCCGGCCTTACCGTTTTCCACACTAGCCCGGTGGAATTCCGCCCACAGTCCTGTGAGTTCTCTGTACAGCACCGGTCTGGCACAGTGTTTTCTCCCAGCACCGGGTACCAGTCCGTAAAGTCATTCACACCACAGCACTTCATCTATAGCAAAAACAAAGGATCAATAACTAAACTAGCACAATTTTTGAATCAGGAACCACCACATTAAAATTACTTCCAAAAAAGAAGAAGGGTCCCATGGCCAGGCTCTGCTAGTTTTCTTGTTACAGAGACAGGAGCCCAACAGCAAAAGCCTCACTGCCAAAGCTGCAGTTCTACTTATGCAGACTTTTCTGCTTCCGTTCTGAGAGAGAGGTAAGCATCCTTCACCTTCCAGAGTATACTTTGATCCTGGGTTTCACAGAGATGTTCAAGAGTGCAAAATCAGACCCCAAAGCTTTCATCAGCCATCTTTTAACCTTGGCATGGATGCTACCATAAACAGACAGCATCAGCATTTATGGTCTAATTATTCTTTCTTTCTATTGAGAAAATGTTACCTCTGCTTGAATGATATTCCATGCATTTTTCAGTCCAACATTATTCTCTGAATTGTAGAGCTTCATACCTTCCTTCAAATCCTTCTTTGCACTTTCACTGACCTACATCATGTAAGAAATAGAGAAAAGTCAGTGCCCAGCTGTTTAGAGGAAAGGAGCAAATGGCACACACTTGCACACAGAATGTACCTCTCCTACCTTCTCTCATCACAACCTTAACATGGGTAGAAAAGCTCCATCATAGCTTCAGCTCTCACAAGTCCATGGGCCCTTTCAGTACCTGCCAAGGCTTAGTCTCTCCCTCTGATACCAAAACACTGGATTAATTCTAATGAGATAGGAGACCAAAGAGCTTCCTCTCTACTAAGAATCTACCATACAGTCATCATTTGATCCAGTCTAACTGGAGAGTGATCAGCAGAGATCTGCTGAGCTTACTGTAACTTTGCCAGAGTTAGCTGCTGGCAATGCCCTGCAACAGCCTCTCCTGCCTGTAACCTATGGCCTACTTTAATTTGCTGATATCATAAACCCAGAGGCCCAGCCTCCCAACCTTACCACAGGTATCCTTTGTAAAGGTTTAGGCAGGCTATAGTAAGTAGCCATTACAAAATCAATTGATGTCTTTGTGGGGACAGGTTTCTAGGATTTATGACCTTTCAAATGTGCTCTTCTTTCCTTACAGCAGGAAGCTGGGATGCTTAATGGCAGATCCAAAGTGTCCAATTTCTTGTATAAATTCCTGTAGGAATATTTCTCTTGTATAATACCTGTAGGAACTATAACTTGGTTCTGACAGCAGTGAGCTGGCAGCAGAGAAAGGATTGGTGTATGGGTCCTGGAATAAATGACAACTGTGTTTCATCCCTCTTTGATACCCCTCTGAAAATGAGAAGTTAACCCACAGTGCCTGCAAGTGGCAGACACCAAAATGACAACCCGAGAAGGGATGCAAATCTGGTAAGAGTTACTTTTACGGTCAGTCTGGACATGCTCATGCTGTAGAGTGTTTAGCAGAGTTCCCCAGTTCCTCAGGGATTTTTCCAGTCCTACCTATCTGACAGGCCAGCCAGTTGTGCCTACCTCACCTAGTCTCTACTAGATTCCTACAGATGGAATACCCCAGGCCACTCTCCTCCCATCCTGTTCAAGGGTTAGCCCTAAGAAACTAACCAAGTCTTAAGCAGGACTTCCCACAACCCAGGGCCACAAGATGATCAGCTTCTTTCAGAGACTTCAAACAGCTATTTCCAGAGCTAGCTTAGCTTTTTGAAGAAGACTAAAAGGGGGGCTTGGATCATGGCTTTAGTTCAGGGGGGAAACTGTGAAGCTCAGCAGGCTCTTCTGTTTGCCCTGCTCACCACTTCCTCCTCCCTCTGCAGAAGCACTTTACAGAAACAGTCAAAATGTCAAAGTTAAACCCTCACCCAAGTGCAAAGCAAGGAGAACCTCCCTCCATCAAACAGGAGCAAACCAAGCCCCATTTATATGCCAGTACAGCATATTTGCTTACCTTGTCCATATAAACAAAGAACAAAATGAGTAGTATCAGCTCTGCCAGGAGAATTATGAGCAGAATGATGAAAAACTAGAACAAAGGAAAAACAGACAGTGTATAAACATGTGACAGCTAAAGAGTAAACCTGGGACAGCTAGAGACTCTGAAGACTATAGGCATTGTCCTCTAAACCTTTGCTCTACAGTGTTGTTTCAAACTCTATTGCCACTGAAGCTCCTGCAGGCCTCAGCAGCAGTGAGGAAGCTCACTGGTTAGCATATTCTGAATCTTAGGGTTTGCCCTTACATTTTGAAGACTTAGCAATGCTTTTGTCTTGCTTTTTATGACTATCTCAGCACACAGCCCTAGCAGTCTCTTTCCTTCACACGTTTGTCCTCCAGTTTAACTCTCTGAGGTGGTCTAAGGAATGCTGCCCAGCTGTTCCCCAGCAGCATGGAAAAGAGACTTACACATAGAAAACTAATGTGCCCCTTAATGCCATAGCACCTGTGATTCATTGTAAGCTGACTGAATTGGAAGCTGTCTGCTTTGAAAGACCTCCTCTTACCTTCTGCTGCAATACCTCTCTCCTTGGTGTGGGGAGAAGTGTTGTGAAACCTCCTGGGTTTTTGCAAGACAAGTGACCCACACTGCATTTTCTGAAAGGGGTTCCCAAGTGTCTGTGCTTCAGTGCTGGACAAAGACTTGGTGAAAACCAAGGGGCTTTTTGTTTATTGGTATGGCCTGGCAGGGACCTTAACTTCTTAACTTTGGGTCAGATGGTTTCCACCAACCTCAAAGGCCTTTGACAAGGGCAAAGTAGAAAATGACCAGGAGAGACTTTGAGAGGCATTGCAAAGCAGCTGTGCTTAATATTTTTCTGTCAATCCTTCTAACAGACATTTCCAGAAGGGCTATCCATGTTGAACCTACAGCTCATGTTTAACCATTCAGAGGCCATTAATAGTAATTTTCTTTGCTATCTGATACAGTAGGGCACAGTAACACGTATGCAGTTGGTAATGCACTGTGAGCAAAGCTGTGGAATATCATATGACAAGAATACAGAAGATTAAAAGCCAAGGGCAATGTTTCGGTGATCCACAGGACTATTTTGCACTGGCCATTTAATAACAAAGCAACAGCCACTTGTCCAAGTGAAAAGAAGCACTGATGTCTTACACTCAACAGCAGGCACTTGTTTTCCTTGATAGCACCGAGGCATCCCAGAAAGCCGGTCACCATGACGATTGTGCCGATGGCAATGACCAGGTTGGCAGCCGACAGCGACGGGAAGCTGGGAGAAAATGTGGCAAAGTTCCCTTGCGAGACGGAGAGCCAGATGCCCACACCCAGCAGCCCACAGCCACATAACTGTGAGGAGAGAAACAAAGGAAAGGTTGTGCATCAATCTCAATGGCTCTGGCTCCTTCACCCCTACTCTGAAAGAATTTCTCAAGCAAATGTTCAGGTTCTGCCACTCTGCAGCAGTGCTTTCACTGGTTTGGTTCTGAAACAAAGTGAAGGCGTGTGTTCTTACCTAGACTTGGTTGTGCCACCTATAAACCTATTCCAAAGCCACTGGAGGGCAGAATTCTCATTTTAAAGATGTGAAACCAGGGCTACCCTTGATCTCCCCACTGCACAGCTCAATGCAATTTTTCTGTAGGGAAATGAAAACCATTGTCTGAAAGAATGCGGCATGGCACTTACTCCTGCATTCCTCTACAGCGTTTCAGACTGTTCATCCCCACATTTCATCATCCTAGGACAGGCAAAGAACTCCTAGAGATGATTAGACTCCATAGTTAATTTCAATAAAGATTTGTCATTAAATGCCCAGTCCCACTGGGTTTTAGTAGGAGTTCTCACAGCTTTACTGTTGTTTGCCAGTGTTCAGTGTTACAAAAATCAGATTTCTAGGCTTATTATCTACAGGAAACTCAACTTTTGCTACTTTCTGTCAATGAGACAACCTGAAAGAAGTGCAAAACTACTAAGAAAACATAAATCCCCTGAACTTTACTTCTTACTCTTAACAATACCATATCTGGATAAAGAAATAAGGTTTCCCACCTTAAGCCATGGGATAGGTGTTCAGAAGAATGGCCAAGTGTTACGCTACAGGGAGTCTAAAAGCCATCTTTTAGTACTTGCTTAAAATGGCTGTTACATGACTTCCCATCATCATGGCTGTGATAGCTGTGCAGGAAAATCAGAAGTAGGGCTTCATTCAGCTTTCATTAAATCTGTGAGCCACTGAACAGCACTGTTAGAGTTTCCTGCCAAATCTATCATTTGCCAAGGTCAGAGGTGAGAGGGGCATCAGAGTACACACACAGATCAGTGTATTTTGCTCCAATTTACTTTGACCACTGTATGGGAAAACAAAACAGCACCTCATAATTACTCACAGTGATATCCCAAAGCTGCTGCTGCTCACCTGTCAGCAGTGAGGAACAAGAGTTCTTGTCATCTGGCAAGTTCACCACACCCAGCTCACCACTCCAGTGTGCTCACATAAACTTACCACTCTCAGTCAAACTGCAAACTCAGGGCCAGAGAACAGCACCTCCACTAAAACAGGGACTAATCCCACCTTGTGATGAACACTAATCTGGCATCATGAAGAAATATAAACCTAACTTTTCTTGGGAAATGCCTGCACTTCTGTCTAAGGTGATTCAGCAGGGGTGATAGTTCAGGGGACACCTGGCTCCTTTGGCTTTTGCTGCTCCTCAAAACATAGAGAACCCCCAGGAATAGTTTCCTTTTTCAGCCACGTCACCTTAGCCATGAGTCAGGTGCATATTTGCATAATCATATGCATAGTTATTTTCTTTTACTGCCTCTGTGACCCTTCTGTCCCCTTGGAGCCCCCTTCCTAGTTAGCTTTTGTAAGTGCTTTGCAGCTGGGAAATCTCACTAGTTTGGTGAGCAGAACTGTGAGCAGGAGTAGGCCTTATGCAAGATGCTCACAGGCATTCCCATGGGAGGCAAAGTATCTCCTGATGTACAAAGTCCACGAGAGCTAGCATCATACAAAGTACAAAAATGTAGGCCTGTGTATGCAGAGAAAGAGATTGAGATGGAGATGAAATACACTGCACTGGTGGTTATTTCCAGGCCCTTTGCACCTCAGCATTAGGTTATTAATCTGGAAAAACACCCCCCACAGTGGGTAACAGAGAGGAAATTTTCAGCATTCCTGTAAGGAGGCTGCACATCCTAGCTCCAGAGAGTGAGCTGGGGAGCTTTGCCTCACTGGGTGTAGATAAACATCATGACATCTGCTTCCTGTAACAGAGCTGAATGCAGCTGGAACAGGAATGCATGTGTCAGGAAGAAGACAAACAGCTACTATGCCTATGAAAAGACTGGTACCAAACATACACACAGGTGTGTGGCAGGAAAGGACAACAGGACTTCCATCTCTTCCTCTAAACCCCTCTCTCCAAGTAACACTCTTGAAGTGATTTGTCATTGTCTTTCATGGTCAATGTGAATGTGGTGCAGTAGACAACTGTGGGGGGATGCAAAACAACTCTCCTGATCACATCCTGCTGCAAGACCCAGATTTAAACTTTTTCTGCAGTTCTTGGAATCAGTCACCCTGTTGCTCCTGTTTAACATTCCATCTACTCTGCCATTGAATTGCTGCAGCTTTGGTGACTCAAGCCCTCTCAGGAATCGACTCTGCAGCTCAGCTGCTTCAACTGTTAGATGAGAACCACAGGCAGTTGTGCAGACTGAGAACTCGATGGCTCAGGAGCTTAGGAAGCAGCTCTCACCACACAAGGTTCACTTAAGGTTTAAATGGCATTTCTAAGCCGCCAGGGCTGTACATTGCCGACAGGTGATGGCAGTTCAATCAATGACTTCATGACACTCCATGGATAAGACTGGAAATGTGTCTTTAAAAGTTTCTACCAAAGACTGAATTTGTTCACTGTGACTTTCCTTCTGAACCTGAATTCTGACTTTAAAGGTTATTCTCAAACATGTCCCTTAGACTCTATTAGGCTCAGAAATCACAGCCTCAGCTCAAGTGTTTTGAGAGACAGCAGTCAGTTCTGGAATCATCAGGCCAAATAGATCATTGAGGATAAACAGGATTAGGGTAAGAGCAAGATCAGGGCAAAAGGCTTAGAGAGGAAGGGCAGGTAAAGGACAAAAGGACCATATACAATCAATAGAAAGGCACTGCACCTCAGCATCCCTCTCCAGTGAGGGAGGTAGAATTAAGAAGCCTTTACCAGCACAATGCTCGGCAGAGATTGAGCCCAGAACAGAAAAGTGTCTAGGGAATTACTCCAGAAGGCTCATGGTTATGTTTATTTAGACAGAGTTAGAAGGAGCTAATTGCTTACATGAGGGAAGGAAGAGCTACCTTCAAGGGCAGGAAATAATTAAAATAATAGATCCATTGGCACCCCATGGGATGGACATGAGGACAGAAGAGGACTAAGAGCAAAAAGAAAATCAAAGCTGGAGGGAAGAAAAATGGACATATCTGACACATCCCAATTCAGGAGCCTCTCTCTATCCATTTCTATACAGGGCAGATAATTTCTTCACTTGCTTGTGCTAGCCACCACAGGATTTTTGTAAACTCAGGAGCAAAACACTTTATGGTTTGCCTTCACCTTTCCATAGCACCTCTAGCAGTGAAGCAGCATTTGACATCTAACGTGAAAGACTTGCAGCAAAGGTCACACGGATTCCCAGCACACCTGTGCTGCTCCTAAGCACGCCACCATGGAGACGCAACTTGAATGCCAGGCAGCTGAACACACTGGCAGAAGAGTCCTTTGCAATGTCAAATTAAGCAGTATGGCAGCATGAGGTTTATCTGTGCAGACAAGGTTATCTACAGTGACTGGAGAGTAAGGAGGAAGACTTGCTAAACCGTCCCACAAGGCGGCATCCCACACCAGACACCACTAACACTTCCAGTCCGATTTCATTTCTCCTCTCCAAGGCCCTGAATGTTTGTGCTTTCTTCTCTGTTTTTATCTCTATCATTCTACTCAGGGTCAGTACTGCTGACACTAAAGTGTATTCTTCAAGCATTAGGTCCCAGGACAAATGCCTTTTTTTCACTCATTTGTCTAAAAAAACAAAGTCCCCCATGAGCCCACTGCCCTGGGAGTGAGCTGCACACAACCAGCCCACCCAGGGCTGGCTGCAAGTTGAGCTGGAAAATCGCTTTCCCTGACGCTTTCTTCTCTACCAATCTCATTTTTTGTACCAGGCAAACATAGTAAAACTTCTGTCACAGCCATTCATTCTCACAGGAGCCAGCTCCTTCTGTTTGGCACAGCTGAATTCTGGAGAGTATCCTGTCATCTTTTTAACTCCCTTTTCACCATACAATTGCCTAATATGTGCTGCTTGGTACGTGTGAGTGGTGGCACTGATGTTCCTTCCTCAGGGAAATGGTTCAACAATCAATTTCTCTGGATTTTTCTGCTCAAAAAATGTTGACTCACTTCCCTTTTGGGACTAGAAATTGTCCTTGATCAGGCAACCATCAAATCTCTCCTTCCCCTGGTGTTTATGTCATGATGGTAGCTGCAGAGCACTATCATAAAGTCACTCAGATACACAGGCAGACACACTCTTACTAACAGGGTAGTTTAGCCAAGCTAGGAGAGAGGTATTTTCAGCCTGAAAGCAAGCAAAAGTAATGCCAACTTTCCGTACAGTTTATCCCTCCTTTCCCTCATTTTGCTATTTCACTATCAAAGCCTGAATCATCACAGAATGTTATGGGTTGGAAGGGACCTCCAGAGATCATCAAGTCCAGCTGCCTGCCAAAGCAGGATCACCTAGGGCAAGCTACACAGGAATGCATCCAGGTGGGTTTTTGAAAGTTTCCAGAGAAGGAGACCCCACAACCTCTCTGGGCAGCCTCTTCCAGTGCTCCATCACTCTCACCTCAAAGAAGTGTTTCCTTATGTTGAGCTGGAACCTCTTGTGTTCTGGCTTGTACCTGTTGTTCCTTCTGTCACTGGGCACCACTGAAATGAGACTGTCACCCTCATCTTGACACCCTCCCCTCAGACATTGATAGATATCGGTCAGATCTCCTCTCAGCCTTCTCAAGACAAAACAGCCCCAGTTTTCTCAGTCTTTCTTCACAGAGAGACGCTCAAGTCCTGCAGTCATCTTTGTACCTCTCTGTTGCACTCTCTCCAGCAGATCCCTTTCTCTCTTGCACTGGGGAGCCCCAAAGCAGACACAGTATCATAGAATTCACAGAATTCTCTCGACACCTGTCTGTCATCATCACTGTGCCCAGAAAACATACTGCGTTCTAAGCAGCATTTAAGAGAGTCTCAAATGCTTCAAGAGAAATTAGAACTCCAGACAAACCCAGAGAGAAACCCCAAAGCAATGCTTTCCCTGACATCGCAGTGGGGAAGGAACTCTTTTATTCTGGGTTTTTAAGCATTGTATGAGCTAATACAGTGGAAGCTTTGACAACAGAGCCTTATATCCAGGTTTAGTTGCCTAACGAAGACACAGTGAGAGTTTATAAGACCTAGGGAAGACACATATGGTCAGAAGCCAAGACTGACATATTGGAGAGAAGAAGATTTTGGACAGAAGAAGATTGTGCACAGGATTATCTAGCTTGGGAGGAATTATTAGACAGGATGTGAATGAAATATTCACAGCTCTAGAGGTCAGTAAACCCCAGAAGCCTGTCTCCCTAATATTTCCTAATAATAGGAACAAGGGGAATATCAGCAAGCACTACATAGTATATTTTGCTTCACAGAACTGAGAGGTAGATCCATAAATTATACCACATGTGATCACAAGAACATTGTGGCCACAGCTGCCAGTAAAGCCTGGATTAGTTGTTGGTAACAGCATTTGTAGTTTGTTAGCATGTACACCAATGATGACATTTCATGCTGCTCTGAGTAAGTCCAGCAAAGCAAACTGGGGCAGAGAAGCAGCAGGATATGCCATTCTGCCAGGTCTAGCAACAGGATAATATACACAGGCTTACCCTGGAGCTCAGTCATCGACCAACGTCAGGACACAAGGATCTGAGGAAGAAGGCACTCCCAAGAGGAAAAGGGGTGAGGCCACACTCATGTTTGCCATCACTCTATCCTGTGTACACAATGTGTGATGGAAAAGCTGCACAGCTAGGTGTGTGAAAGAGTGGAGGGAAGATTTATTCTTGACATAAGACTTTCTACTACTGCTTAAACACCACAGCAGCTCTTAACAGACTAGGCATAGAACCGAGATGTATAGAAACCCAATACTGAGAGACAAACACTAGGGACAAAAGCAATGACAGAATCATGGAATTGCTTTTGGTTGGATCATCGAGTCCAATGGGCCACCTAACGCCACCACTGGACAACCTATTCCAATGCCTGACCACTCTTCCATACAGAAATTTGTCCTAATATCCAATCTAAACCTTTCCTGGCACAATTTCAGGCCATTCCCTCTCGTCCTATCACTTGATACTTGAGATAAGAGACTAACACACACACCCCCCACTCCCACTCCCCACTCCTACAACCTCCCTTCAGGTAGTTGTAGAGAGCAATGAGGTCTCCCTTCAGCCTCCTCATCTCTAGACTAAATAATCCCAGTTCCCTCAGTCATTCCCTGTAAGACCTGTTCTCCAGCCTTTCACCAGCTTTGCTGCCCTTCTCTGGACATGCTCCCGTACCTCAATGTGCTTCTTGTGGTGAGGGGCCCAAAACTGAACCCAGTGTTCAAGGTGTGGCCTCACCAGTGCCATGTACTGGGGCACAATTGCTTCCATACTCCTGCCAGTCACACTGCTCCTGATACAGACCAGGCTGCTGTTGGCCTTCTTGGCCACCTGAGCACACTGCTAGCTCATGTCCAGATGGCTGTCAGGCAACATCCCCAGGTCCTTTTCCATCAGGCAACTTTCAAGCTCAGTCCATCAATCCAGCCTGTCCAAACCCCTTGGCAGAGCCTTCATATCCTCAAGCATATCAACACTCCCACCCAATTTAGTGTCATCTGCAGACTTACTGAGGGTGCACTCAATTCCCTCACCCAGATAGATCATTGATAAAGAGAACTGGCCCCATTACTGATCCCTGGGGCACACCACCACTGGTTGCCAACTGCATTTTTCTCCTTCTGCCACCACTCTTTGAGCCCAGCCAGCCAGCTCTTAACCCAGAGAATTGTCCACCCATCCAAGCCACGAGCAGCCAGTTTCTCCAGGAGGGTGCTGTGAGAAACAGTGTCAAAGGCTTTACTAATGTCCAGATAAACAACATCCATAGCCTTTCCCTCAGCTGCTAAGGTCACCTTGTTATGAGATCAGGTTCATTAAGCAGGACCTGCTCTTCATGAACCTATGGTGACTGGGCCTGATCACCTGTTTGCTCTGCACATGCTGCATAATAGCACTCAGGATGACCTGCTCCATGACTTTCCCAGGCACTGAGGTCAGACTGATAGGTCTGCAGCTCCCAGCAGCCTCCTTCTGGCCCTTTGTGTAGATGGGCATCATATTTGCCAATCCTCAGTCAGCTGGGACCTCCCCACTTAGCAGGACTGATTACTGGTCAATGATGGAAAGTGGCTTGGTGAACACTTCCACCAGCCCCCTCAGTACCCTTAGGTGTACACAATCTGTCCCCTTAGACTTGGGTATGTCTAAGTGGTGCAGTAGGTCACTAACTCTCTCCTCTTGGACTGTGAGGGTTTCATTCTGCTCCCCATCCCTATCTTCCAGCCCTGGGTGCTGGTTATCTAGTGAACAACTGGCCTTGCTACTAAATACTGAGGCAAAGAAGGTATTAAGTACCTAAGCCTTTTCCTCAACCTTGACAGCTATGTCCTCCCCTTGCATTCAACAAAGGACAGAAATTCTCCTTACTCCTCCTTTTGTTGCAAATATATTTGTAGAAGGATTTCCTGTTCTCTTTAACAGCTGAAGCCAAACTAATTTCCAGTTGAGCTTCTAATTTTCTCCTGGCATAGTCTCATGACATCTCCTGAGTGGCCTGCCCTTTCTACCCATGACCATAGCCTCTCCTTTTCTCCCTAAGCAGCAATCAGACCTAACTATTCAGCCAGACCAGCCCTCTACCTCCCTGACTCATCTTGTGACATATGGGCACAGCCTGTTCCTGTGCCTTTAATTACCTCTTGAACAGTGTCCAGCCTTCCTGGACTCCCTGACCCCTCAGGACTGCCCCCAAGGGACTCTGTACACCAGTTTCCAAAACAAGCCAAAGTCTGCCTGCTGGAAGTCAGAGGTGGCAGCTCTGCTGACCCTTCCCTTTACTTCTCCAACAACTGAGACCTCTATCATTTTGTGATCACTGTGCCCAAGATGCCTCCTGACTGTTACATCCTTCACAAGCTCTTCTCTGCTCACAAACAGCAAGCCCAGCAAGGCGCTCTCCCTAGGTAGCTCTGCCATCAGCTGTGTCAGGAAGTTCTCTACACACTCTAGGAACCTCCAGGACTCTTCCCTCTCTGCTGTGTTGCACTTCTAGCAGACATCAGGGAAGTTGAAATCCCCCTTGAAAATGAGGGCCAGCAATCACGAGACTTCTGCCAGATTCTTGAAGAATGTTTTATCTGACTCCCACCTTCCCCCTGATTCTTGCCCATAATTGCTCAGCTCTATCACTGCCATCAACCTCAATACAATCAAAGCATTCCCTAACACACAGGGCCACACTGCCTTGACTATCCCTCCTGAGGAGTTTGTAGCCATCAGTTGTGGCACTCCAGTGGTGTGAGACATCTCAGCAGTTTTCTGTGATGGTTGCTATATCCTATTTTTTCTGAGAGACAATGGCTTCCAGCTCCTCCTGTTTGTTTTCCAGAAGAATAAAGCATCTCAGATTGCAGCTCCACTTGGAATAACGTGCCCTGGATCATCTGTGGCCCAGTTACAGAGAAAAGCAAGCTCCCCACCTTCCTCTGTGCTGTGTTAAAACAGCCAACTTTGCTTGAAGCAAAGATGATACAAAGAAAACCACCTGGAACAGCTTCAATATGGCCCCCAGGAGAACATGCCAAAGCACAGGAGGCTTGTTACAGGGAATTACTAACAGCATGATGGTGACAGTGTCAATGCTGGGAACTGATTTCAGTTGCTTGGTTTGTCAAGGACTGCTTAAGCTTCCTTTTACCTACCTGAAAGGCAGGTAAGGTGGGTAATTTACGCTGCATGTCGGGAGAATCTTTCACTAAGAAGTTAGTACAGCACTGGAAGAAGTTACCAAGAACATGAACCTTCTATGATCAGGTGACTGCCTGGTTGATGTGGGGAGGCCTGTGGATGTGGTCTACCTGGACCTCAGCAAGGCCTTTGACACCGTCCCCCACAGCAAACTCCTGGCCAAGCTGGCAGCCCCTGGCTTGGACAGCAGCACTCTGAGCTGGGTTAGGAACTGGCTGGAGGCTGAGCCCAGAGAGTGGTGGTGAATGGTGCCACAGCCAGCTGGCAGCCAGTCACTAGTGGTGTGCCCCAGGGATCAGTGCTGGGCCCCATCCTCTTCAATGTCTTTATTGATGATCTGGATGAGGGCATCGAGTCCATCATCAGTAAATTTGCAGATGACACCAAGCTGGGGGCAGGAGTTGATCTGCTGGAGGGCAGAGAGGCTTTGCAGAGGGACCTCGACAGGCTGGACAGATGGGCAGAGTCCAAGGGCAGGAGATTGAACACATCCAAGTGCCAGGTTCTGCACATTGGCCACAGCAACCCCATGCAGTGCTACAGGCTGGGGTCAGAGTGGCTGGAGAGCGGCCAGGCAGAGAGGGACCTGGGGTGCTGGTTGATTGTAGGCTGAACATGAGCCTGCAGTGTGCCCAGGCAGCCAAGAAGGCCAATGGCATCCTGGCCTGCATCAGGAACAGTGTGGCCAGCAGGAGCAGGGAGGTCATTCTGCCCCTGTCCACTGCACTGGTTAGGCCACACCTTGAGTCCTGTGTCCAGTTCTGGGCCCCTCAGTTTAGGAAGGATGTTGACTTGCTGGAAGGTGTCCAGAGAAGGGCAACAAAGTTGGTGAGGGGTTTGGAACACAGCCCTGTGAGGAGAGGCTGAGGGAGCTGGGGTTGCTTAGCCTGGAGGAGACTCAGGGGTGACCTTCTTGCTCTCTACAACTACCTGAAGGGAGGTTGTAGCCAGGCAGAGGTTGGTCTCTTCTCCCAGGCAGCCAGTACCAGAACAAGAGGACACAGTCTCAGGCTGTGCCAGGGCAGGTTTAGACTGGATGTTAGGAAGAAGTTCTATACAGAGAGAGTGATTGCCCACTGGAATGTACTGCCCGTGGAGGTGGTGGAGTCACCTTCATTGGAGGTGTTCAAGAAGAGGCTTGATGGGGTGCTTGGTGCCACGGTTTAGTTGTTTAGGTGGGTTGTATTGTATTGTATTGTATTGTATTGTATTGTATTGTATTTAGGTGGGTTGGATTGGTTGATGGGTTGGACGCGATGATCTTGAAGGTCTCTTCCAACCTGGTGTATTCTATTGTATTGTATTATTGTAACATGTCAAAATCTCCACTTTTCGAGGTTTCCAGTGGCTGACCTGACCACCAGCAGCATTACTGCTGCTTTCAGATACTCCTGCTAAGCAGTGGTTCTGTGATTCTTTTGTTCCCTCAACTGTTTTGTCCTTCCAATGTGTGAAAAATCCGACAGCTGAGCCATTCCTACAGAACACAACAAATCCACTACGTTTAGAAGTCTTACAGGCAAAGAGATCATGCCCACTCCAGGGAATTGGTGCATTTGTCCCTCTTCACTGCCTGTAGGGCAACGCATGGAGCATAGAGAACAGACTGTACCTCTGAATGTGCTTACAGGGCTGTGACACTGCTGTGATCACACAGAGTGGGATAATTCTTGTAACCAGGGCATTGTGACAGAGGAGTAACAGAGTCTTTAGGAAGATCAGGCTGGAAAGACAAGCAGGGATGTTGCACCTTATGTGAGAGGGCAGCTCTCAGAAACTAGTCAAGAATTATGTGTTACATTAGCAGGCAGACTCATACAGGTGGCATTGTAGTAGGTTTTTGCTGTAGACCTCCTGACAAAGAAGAACTAGATGAGGCCATCTTTCTGTAACTGGAAGAAGAGTCATGTTCACAGGCCCTGGTCCTCCTGAAGGATTTCAACCACCACATTGTCTGTTGGAAGAACAACCCAGCAAGACACAAGCCATCTAAAGAGAGTTCTGGAAGGCACTGCTAGCAGTTTACTGACTCAGGTGACTAAGAGGTGAACAAGAAGAGATGCTGCTTACAAGGAAGAACCATTTTGCCTCACGCTGAGGTGGAACCTCCTGCGCTACAGTTTACCTCCACTGCCCCTCGTCCTATCACGGGGTGCAAGTGAGAAGAGGCTGTACCTTCCTTCTTGACACCCATCCCCCACATATTTCTATACATGTATTAGATCTCCTCTCAGTCTTCTCCTCTCCAGACTTAACTGCCTCAGGTCTCTCAGCATCTCCTCATAGGGCATATGCTCCAGACCCTTCATCATCCTTGTAGCCCTCTGTTGGACTCTTTCAAGTAGATCCCTGTCCCTCTTGAACTGGGGAGCCCAGGAGTGGATGCAATATTCCTTGTGGGGCCTCACGAGGGCAAAGGGGGAGGAGAACCTCCCTCAGCCTGCTGGACACACTCTTCTTAACATGCCCCAGGATACCATTGGCCTTCTTGCACAGGGGCACATTGCTGTCCATGGATCCAGGGTAACATGCTGTGCACCAGGATTCCCAGGTCCTCCTCTGCCAGGCTGCTCTCCAGCAGATCACCTCTTAACCTGTACCAGTGCAGGTTTGTTACTCTTTCCCAGAAGCAGGACTCTGCACTTACCCTTGTTGAACCTCATTAGGTTCCTCTCTGCCCAGTAATTGGTAACCAATGTATAAACTGGAAAAATGGAGACAGAAGAAAGGGCCTTACAGTGAGTTGTTAATATGTTAACAATGGGAACAGTGTTAATAAAGGTAATATGCTAATATCAGACTGAAATGTGTTAGTGATGATAAATGAGCTTGAGTTGGTAATTCCTGGGTAACACTCAACAGAGTCAGGGATGCAAATCTTTCTGGTAGTAATACTAATGCCAGCTGTGAGCAGGAACTCAGGGTATGCAGGTGCAAGGAGAAGCCAGGTCTGGGTGCTGCAGGCACTCCAATTTAATCATGAATCTAGTGAACCTCAAAACGAGCCCAAGCCCAAAATGAGTTTGAGACCACTTCCTGGCCACTCTATTTAAGATTTGACTAGACAGTGTGTCCAGTGCCAAGATACACTGCGTGCACAGAACCCAGCCAGTCACAGTTTCTGATCCCAGTGCAGGCTTCTGGAGTATGTGAGCAAGCATGAAACTGTTTAATATGGTGTTTATAGGCCAGTTGGCATCAGAAAGTAAAAAGAAATTACAAAAAGCAGATGGAGCAGCAGTTGCACAGAAAAAGGTTAAGGAAGAAGAGAAGCCATGATGAGTACATTTGCACAAAAACTGAGAGGCAGGGGTAGAGGTCACAGAGGCAGTGCTGGCTGTGCTTGGAGTAGAAACAGGAAATAAAGGGAATGCCTGTGGTCTTTGATGTATTGTCTTATTAAACCCTCCTTCTCTCAACCCATAGGGCTTTCTGTGTTACTTTCACTCCTGACCCTGGGGCATGGGGTTGATGGGGGCTTGCTTGTTAGAGTGAGCTGTCTTATACCAGAGCAGTCTATTTTGGAGCCAAATGAGGGGCCCAAGAGGGTTGAGATAACAAGAAACAAGATAACAAAATTATTCAATTAAGGCTTGTTGAAAGAATATTTTTTCTTCTTTTCTGTAGTATGTTTGCTATGTTGAGGAACTTTGCTTTGGGGGTAACTGGGCCTGAGGTGATGGGGCCCAGCCCTGGTAATAAAATAAACCCTTATGTACTCTGTCTGGTGGTGTTTACCACTTTGGGGAAATGGATTGGAGCTACCATGTTGCTGGGCTGGATAAAGTCATACAAGCCCTATGAGGAGAGGCTGAGGGAGCTGGGATTGTTTAGCGTGGTGAAGAGGAGGCCCAGGGCTGACCTCATTGCTCTCTACAAGTACCTGAAGGGTGGTTGTAGCCAGGAAGGGGTTGGTCTCTTCTCTCTAGCAACCAGCACCAGAACAAGAGGACACAGTCTCAAGCTGTGCCAGGGGAAGTTTAGGCTGGAGGTGAGGAGAAAGTTCTTCCCAGAGAGAGTCATTTGCCATTGGGATGTGCTGCCCAGGGAGGTGGTGGAGTCACCGTCCCTGGAGGTGTTCAAGAGGGGACTGGATGTGGCACTTGGTGCCATGGTCTAGTCATGAGGTCTGTAGTGACAGGTTGGCCTTGATGATCTTTGAGGTCTCTTCCAACCTTGCTGATACTGTGATACTGTGATATGATTATTCCACTGTTCACTATCTCACAATGTAATCTCACCGAATTAATGGGCCAGAGCAGTACAGCTCTTTCCCAAGAATACCACCTGGAAATCTGCCCTAAGGATGTAAAATTATGAGTGGCAGGGTGTCTGAGAGAGTATGGGCAAGTGCCTAGGATGATGGTCACCTCAGGCATTTTGGACTTCCCCCCTGAACAAGTGCAGAATCCTGACAAACTGGTAAAATATTTGGAAGGATGTTCTCAGCCCAGAATTTCCTGAGACACAAATCACTGCAATGTGTTGGGGCCTGGCCTATGCCTATCCAGCTCTTCTCACCACTGTTCAGTGTGCTCAGGGGCAAGAGAAGATCTCTGGACATACAGACAGACTGGCAGGCACTGCAGCTACTCAGACCCCAACAGCAGACATGGCAGCTGCACCAAAGAACCAGTCTGTGCCAGCATCAGTCACTGCTGTATGGAAAAACAAACACACAAGGAAAGCAGTTTGTCTTGCAAAGGATGAAACAGTCACCACAGGAACAAGAGGAGCCAGAGGCAGTCACTGGGTTTTATCCTCAGCCTTGAAAGATAGCCAAGGACAAATGGTGGGTGACTAGCAGACCCTGGCAATGAGAGGGCTCTTCCTCTGTACAGGCCTGGATTTCACCTGTGGAGGAACTGTCATGGGAGGTCCATCAACTCAAAACCAATGTGTTCTATTCCCCACCTGTATCATAGATCACACTAGTCCAATGTTTCAGCTATCAGAAGCAGGGCTGCCCTTCCAAGAGAGAAAAGCTGGAAGCCATACACCAGCAAGTGAAGCTTCTCCCTCAGCTTGCCTGGCTTAAGGCCATTCAGGTTGGGTTCACGCCCAGGCGCGTGCCGCGTGCTGCCGTCAGCTGGGGATCACAAACCTGGCGACTGAAGGCGCTGGGCTGGAGAGCACATTGCACTGAGTATAATCTGGCAAAGCTGGGTTTGATCAGCAGCTGCTCAAAGGTCTGTTGCCCCAGGGAGTTCTGGAGCTCCCCTCTCGTGGGCAAAGCTGGCACCTTGCTGATGTTCTTTTTCTTTACGGTTTAGATTGCTGTTTGTTGTTTCTGGCTTTTTGCTCTTCTTGTTCAAATTGCTCCATGTTCCTGCTGGTGAGGGATCTGTTCCACAGCCCAGCATTTCAAACCAGGAAATAGGATTCACTAATACTTTCCACAGGACTTTTTAAATTAATAAAGTTATTACTACTTTTAATTAATCATTCTGCCTATTAATGATTAATAACCATCAATTCATAACATAGCCTCCTCCACTTTGCTGGCTGCTGGCTTGGATGCTGCCCTTTGCTTGCTGACTTGTTTGCTGATTGTCTTTGCTGGCTTGGCTTATTTCATAGCATCAGTTAGGGTTGGAAGGGACCTCAAGGATCATCTAGTTCCAACCCCCCTGCCATGGGCAGGGACACCTCACACTAGATCAGGCTGGCCAGAGCCACATCCAGCCTGGGCATAAAGACTTCCAGGGATGGGGCCCCAGCCACCTCCCTGGACAACCCATTCCAGGGCTTCACCACTCTCATGGAGGAAGAACTTTCTCCTCACCTCCAGCCTGAATCTCCCCACCTCCAGTTTCATTCCATTCCCCCTAGTCCTATCACTCCCTGAGATCCTGAGCAGTCCCTCCCAAGCCTTCTTCTAGGCCCCCTTCAGATACTGGAAGGCCACAATGAGGTCACCTGGGAGCCTTCTCTTCTCCAGACTGAACAGCCCCAACTCCTTCAGTCTCTCCTCACAGGAGAGGTGCTCCAGCCCTCTGCTCATCCCCGTGGCCCTTCTCTGGACACCTTCCAGCACCTCCAGATCCCTCTTGGAATAGGGGCTCCAGAACTGGAGGCAGTACTCCAGGTGGGGTCTCACCAGAGCTGAGTAGTGTTTGCTTGTTGGCAGTGTTGTACATTGGATCATTTCATTAGACTCCCCTTATCTCAGCCCACAGGGCTTTCTGTGCTAGTTTCACTCCTGATCTGTGTATGTGGGGCTTGTTTATTAGAGTGGGCTTTCTTAAATCAGCATACAAGGAAAAAGAACAAAGGAAGCAGTTGGAATAATAGCAGGAATTGAACTGGATTGGAAGAGACTGGAAGAATTTAATGTAAAGTCTTGCAGCTAATCCTCTGGTTCTAGTTAAGATGGGTAATGAATTAATAAAAATTTTAATTCATAACAGAGCTACTAATTTCACATAAAATAGCTTTATAGGGAAGAATACAGTAAAAGTTGTTGGTGCCACAGGGGTAGAGACTCTAGGCCATTGTCTCACTTTTGGTGCTCTTCCTGTGTAAATGACACAACTCTCTCTGTTTTCATCCATTTCACATCCATTGGCTCTGATGGGAGGAGACTTACTAAACAAATTAGAAGCACAAGGTTCAAGTACATATTCTGACTAACACTGTCTGGAGAGCACAAACATACTTTACAGGAATCATCTCAAAAACAATCACTGAAAAGGAAGTTCAAAGAGAGATACAATACAATACAATACAATACACCAGGTTGGAAGAGACCTTCAAGATCATCGTGTCCAACCTATCAACCAATCCAGCCCACCTAAACAACTAAACCATGGCACCAAGCACCCCAGCAAGTCTCCTCCTGAACACCTCCAATGAAGATGACTCCACCACCTCCATGGGCAGCCGATTCCCATGGGCAATCACTCTCTCTGTATAGAACTTCTTCCTAACATCCAGTCTAAACCTGCCCCGGCGCAGCCTGAGACTGTGTCCTCTTGTTCTGGTACTGGCTACCTGGGAGAAGAGACCAACCTCTGCCTGGCTACAACCTCCCTTCAGGTAGTTGTAGAGAGCAAGAAGGTCACCCCTGAGTCTCCTCTTCTCCAGGCTAAGCAACCCCAGCTCCCTCAGCCTTTTCTCGTAGGGCTTGTGTTGTGATCTCTCCCACAATAATGAAAGCAGGGAGTCCTTCTGCCTGGGGCACTGGAAAGCCTGGAGCAACTAAATTGGCAAATAGGTAAAAGTAGAACTGAGACCAAGAGCAGAACAGGTAAGGCAAACAACGCCCTTTGACACTGGAAGCTTGTGTGGGATTGGAGCCCACAATCAAATTGTAATTGTAATACTCCAGTTTTGCCTGTCAAGAAGCTGCATTCCCAGGAATAGAGAATGGTACAAGAGCTAAGGGTTATAAATCAGATTACAACAAATGTACACCAAATAATATCAGCAACAATAACTGACTCTAATGTACACTCTAAAATATCAGATTTTAAAGATGCTTGCTTTTACAGTCCCTTGGAGGCACAGCATTAGAAATTGCCTTTTGAACAAGAAAGCCAACACCTCAATGGAAAATGCAGCTGAGCTGCACAGTGCTCCACTAAGAACTTAAAACCTGCCCTACATTTGGTAAAATACTGACAAGACAGAAGTGCACACGTGGAAGCTGAAACCTGCCTGGAGACAATCAGAAGCCATGGAGTAAGAGTCACAATTATGCCAGTTGCTAAAGGTGTTAAATCAGTAATCTAAAAAGTCTAAAGAGATCTGTTGGAGAGGTAAAAACGAGCTCCACACCAGGGGAATACTGGCAATGGCTGATATTTTTTCAGGAAGGCCTGGAGCTTTTCCCTGTTTCACTGACACTGTTAGGGAGGTAGCAACGGACTTGTTAAAAGAAATAATATCCAGTTTTGGAGTTCCACTGGGAATGTCATCAGAAAGAGGACCTCATCTTAGAGAAGAGGTTGTACAAAATTTATCACCACCACGGAGCCTAAAGAGACAAACTGGTAAAATGTGACAAGAACATCACTTAAATAGCTGAAGGCTTTCTCCCTAGCCTCAGCCAAGGTTCAAAGAGAAGGTGAGCCCCGATGGAATCCCACATGAAAGGCCCTACCTAATAACTGATTTTCCAGGGGACATTCATATAATGGGAGATCATGGCTTGAGGGAGTGTGTAACATCTTTGGGGAAGGTACTCTGATCTTAGTATAGGATTGTTGTTTTAGCTTCTCCAGTGACCTCAGACATTCCAGCACGTCCGTATCATCCAGGAGAATCGGTGTACATCTGGACCTGGGGCATCAAATCTCTCAAAGAAAAGGGGAAAGAACCATACAACCACCTCCATGGAAGGGCAACAGCAAGCTGGAGGCACTGGGAATTGCAAATTGCACACAGAAACGTGTCAGTTTTCAATCAGTCTAAACCAGAGTTTAGCCAGATGCAAATATGAAATGTATCCTCTGCTTTCTAGCGGACCTGTAGTCACTGACGTGAGATCCAGCTGCGCTCGCGTCCATACTGAGCACCTGGAAACCGCCTCTGTATGTGCATGGAATGTAATTGCAAAGGTAGGATTGTCATCACACAGTGATTTTAGAATATTTGGGTTAGGCTTTGAGCAGCTGCTGCAGATAACAGAGCGTGACATCTCCAGCTCCACAGGCAATAAACCACGCTGCTGAAGCAAGGTTAGAAGTCCGTGACAAGAGCGCGCGTGCTGCTCTGATCACCACTGGCGGGAAAGACGCGATCGGCATTTTGGGTACCTCCTAGAAATGTTATTCTGGGACACTGTAGGAGTCTAGTTAGGTCTGCAAATTATCCTGGCTATAAAATCAATTATTAAGTAAACCAACTAGGGGCTATACACAAAAGCCAAGACCTACAGGCTATCCTCAGACCCACACAAGGCAAGACCAGGTAGGAAAGAGCCAACATCTCCAACAAGATCAGCTGCACAGTGGTGAGAAGCCTTGAGCCACAGAAGGGTTTGCAATGTCCTTGCTGGAGTTGTGGGTGACAGCATATGGCCATGGATTATCAAAAGGAGTCAGTCTGCCTATACTCCATGAAACAGGATCTTGCCATTGCTAAGAGACCTCAGACCACTCGTGCAAGCACAGGCACACACACGTTTGGCAGAATCGTGCCCCATGAATATGTGATGGGAAGGGGGAATAACTGTATGACAGGTGTCACTTCTGTGAAACTCATGCATAAACAGCCATGAGAAGTCTTTGCTGGGGGGGTGTTACTTTGAGGAGAGATCTCAGTGCATCCCACATGCTGCAACAAACAATGCCACTTCTAAATACCACATTGGTGTGTTGAGAAGTTTCATTTATGATTTCAGTGACACTCCTCTCTCTATACACACACACATATGTATTTCTAATGTATTAAAATACAAAGTTATAGAAGCAAAATACACATAGCCATAAACCCAGGTACAAAATAGATAAAACACTGTGTAATAACAGCTAAAGGAGTCAAACACTATAGTTTAAAGAAACACAGAAGAAAGACCAGTTCCTCTCCGCCTAACGTAGCAGACTGCAGAACAAACCCTGCCATATCTGAGGTGGGGCAAGACTTCAACAAGGTGGAGGGGTGCCAAAAGGATGGCAGCCCTAGACAAGTTGAAACATAGAATCATAGAATGGTCTGGGTTAAAAGTGACCTCTGAAGGTCATCTAGTCCAACCCCCTCTGCAGTAAGCAGGGGCCCAGAGACCCGTTGAGCCTCCCCTCCCCGGGCAACCTGTTTCAGTGTTCCACTGCCCTCATGGTAAAGAACTTGTTCCTAACATTCAATCTAAATCTGTTCTTCACTAGTCCACTGCTCCTCGCCCTAGCTCTGCAGGCCTTTGTAAACACCCTCTCTCTATCCTTATAGGCCTCCTTCAGGTACTGGAAGGATGCTATTAGGTCTCCCCAGAGACTCCTCTTTTCCAGGCTGAACAACCCCAGCTCCCTCAGCCTGACTTTATAGCAGAGGTGCTCCAACCCCCTGAGCATTTTCATGGCCCTCCTCTGGACCCACTCCATCAGGTCCATGTCCTTCCTGTATTGAGGGCTCCAGAGCTGGATGCAGTGCTCCAGGTGAGGTCTCACCAGAGATTCTATGTTCAATCTTGTACCCACTGTTCCTTGTCTCATTAGTGTGCACCACCAGAAAGAGCTTGACACCCACCCCTCAGATATTTATACACGTTGATGAGATCCCCTCTCAGTCTTCTCAAGACTGAACAGCCCCAGGTCTCTCAGACTCTCTCCTCAAGTCCCTAATCATCCTTGTGGCTCTCTGTTGGATTCCCTTCAACAGGTCTGTGTCTCTCCTGAACTGGGGAGCCCAACACTGGACACAGTATTGCAGGTGTGGTCTCACCAGGGCAGAGAAGAGGGGGAGAAGAACCTCCCCAGCCCTGCTGGCCACACATTTCTTGATGTGCCCCAGGATACCATTTGCTTTCTTGGCCACAAGGGCACATTGTTGTCCCATGGAGAACTTGCTGTCACTAGGACTCCAAGGTCTTTCCCTAGAGATGCAGAAAAGCATGGCAGTATAATAGGCAGAAAGGGTATTATCTGTCCTTCTCCATGTTGACAGAACATAGGAGGCATCTCATTAATCCTCACATCTTCAGCTGCTGCCTCTCCAGCAGTAAGCCTTGTCTGTGATCCTGTCATAAGGAAAACAAAGCTCAAAACGGATTAAAAGCTTTGAAACTTTTCCACAGCTGAGGATCTAGCATGTGTTTTAGGGGCATTTACCATCATTGCTAACTCCCTGGAGCCCATGTTTCTCCAAGAGCAGCAAGCATGCTTGTAAATATGCACCCATATAAGCAGCCTGGAGAGCACTGGGTGGCAATTCTATTGGCAGACAAGAACTATGCAAAGCATTTTGATTAGTATGGTTATGCTCCAAAGAGTGCTCTATTCCCTGAAATTAGCAAGAACCAAATGCACAGCCCCTCTCCATGGCCTGTGGATACAGTGCTGTTTTCCCAATCACCATAACCAAAGATTACCTCCTGAACCGTTTTCAAAACTGAATTCTAGTGCCCTGGTGCAAGAGCAGCAGATGGGGCTGTGCTCTCCCCACGATGAGTGCCACTCCAAATATTTTTCAGAAGATACAGACCTGCATTTCTTCTAAAAATTGTCATAAATTTACTCTGTAAATGAAACTTGCAACCTAACCAGGAGGCTCTGTGCATCATCCTGAACCCCTTCCCAACACATTGTCTTAAACTGGTCACTACAGAGAGCAAGGTTAAAGATTTTATGAATATTTTATTTGCAATAGCAAACAACAGGGTAAATCCCTGGGCTTTAGCAATCTTTCCCCTCTTAGGTGGTGTGCATCTTCCTTCTTGGTCCTTCTCAGTCACTTTTTGTTCCAGCTCCCAGTTTGCTAGTGGCCCATTACAGAAGGTGGGACAATTCACAGCCACAGATTCATAAACACATTCCAGGTGCATTCTGAGCAACACGGCTGGGGTCACCAGCAGCCTCCAGTCCTTTCACTTCTGTCTTAGAATCATAGAATCAATAGGGTTGGAAAAGACCTCAAAGATCATCAAGTCCAACCTGTCACCCACACCTCATGACTACGAAACCATGGCACCAAGTGCCACATCCAATCCCCTCTTGAACACCTCCAGTGATGGTGACTCCACCACCTCCCTGGGCAGCACATCCCAATGGCCAATCTCTCTCTCTGTGAAGAACTTTCTCCTCACCTCCACCCTAAACTTCCCCTGGCACAGCTTGAGACTGTGTCCTCTTGTTCTGTTGCTGGATGCCTGGGAGTAGAGACCAATCCCCACCTGGCTACAACCTCCCTTCAGGTAGTTGTAGAGAGCAAGAAGGTCACCCCTGAGCCTCCTCTTCTCCAGGCTTAAGCAACCCCAGTCTTGTTTCCTTCCAGAAACCCAAGTCATTTTCCCTTTCTCCTTGCTTCACGTCTGCAAGGTATGTGTGAAGAGCTGTTACACACAGCCTTCTTGTAGGCCACCAAGCCTCATTTCTGGAAGCTGTCCCTCATTTCAGCATCCCAATAGTGGACTTTATCAGTCCTCATTTTTTCCTGGGTCAGTGGTGGCACCCTTAGCTCCTGCAGCTGATTAGCAGGCACCAGATATACTTTTCCCATACATCCCATCACTGCTTTATCAAAGCCCTGTATAAGCAGAAGAAGAAAACTTAGGGTTGAGAAAGCCACTTTTTTCCATTATTATGTTGTATTTTGAAGCTACCACTTGGCAAATAACATCTCTCAGTAGACTGGAAACATCTCCTATGTATTCTTCAGTACTCTGGCAAGAGGTCTTCAATTAAAAAGAAGTTATGTGCAGTCAATTGCCTGGGTCACCTGAATCTTGTTAAAGACTTAAAAAGCTGAGGCAAGTGAAACCTTCCCCCTGCAGCTTGCTGGAAATTCTACAAGGCTGAACCTGATTTTCTTTAGAGAGACTGCTAACAAAGGACCAACATTATAAAGAGACTAGATACATTAAAAGGGGTAGGAAAGCAGCCACAGGCTACACAAGCAGCAGAGAGTAGGTAGGTGACTTGCCAGTTAACGGGATCTCACTTTCCCTTCCGTGTGGAGTCTGTATGAGGGAAAGCAGCCAACCACACTGGCTCGGGAAGAAAAATGACAATTCAGTAATACCATTCAGCCAGTTACAGGTGGACAAACACCTTTGCTATCCCAAGGCAAACATGGCGTTAGACCACGTAACAAATACATGCATGGTGTTTCCAAGTCCTGCACTGCTTCCAAGCAAACAAACCCCACAAACATTTGGAAAGCTTTCACTGATTTGAGAAGAGACTGAAGACTCCTTATTGTGGAAGCAAAATAGAAAGGAAGTGCTCTGGTTGTTACCTAGAATGCTTTAACAGTATGTTCCTGCCAAACCTACTACAAGAAGAAGGAACCTTCAAAACCCTCAGATGTCAGTTAGTTAGGAATACTGAGGTCAGGTCTGTTCCTGCCCGATGCTGACTAAATTTCTCCAGTCCAGCTACCATTAGACCACATTCTATCTGCTTGTATATTTAAAGCTCCTCACTGCAAGATCTCCAAAGACTTCACACATGTTTTCAGCAATCAGCAGAGACAGTGATTGCCAAGTGAGTGGCAGTAACATAAACCAACTTTTTATAACGCTTTTGACAAGAGTTACAGAGTGTTCTGAATGCTTCCTTGTCACCAGAAAGAGGCTAAATTAACTAGTAGCAACTGTAGAAATTGATGGAGGAAAACTACGGTTGCCTATTAGGCCTGAACTCTCAAATGCATCTGCAGCTGTGGGACAGCATGAGCTAGAGGATGCGAAACTGCCAGCTGCTTCTCAAACTGTGCATCACAGGCCATACAGAGCCAGCTGTGACTCTTTGGTGCCCATTCACAACTTGATTTGACAATTGGAAGGTCACTCATTTACCTTTCAACAGTCTGATTTGGCCTGTGCAAAAGCCAAATGGAGACTGGCATTTGAGAGTTGACTTCTGTGTCCTGAATGAGGTGACTCCTCCCATGAGTGCAGCTGTACTGGACATGCTGGAACTCCGGCACAAGCTGGAATCCGAGCAGGCCAAATGGTTATGCCACCAGAGACATTGCTAATGTTTTCTTCTCTTCCCATAGCAGAGGCATGCAGGCCCCAGTTTGCTTCCACCTGGAGAGGAGTCCCACATTCGATCATTTACCCCGGGGGTGGAAACATAGTTCAACAATTTGTCATGCAGTGATCCATGATGCATTGGAGAAAGGTGGAGCTCCAGAGCACATCTGATGGCAGAATATATATATCGATCAATTAGATCCAGAACATGCATCCATGACATCATCATGTGGGGTAAAACTGCTGAAGAAGCCTTTGAGAAAGGTACAAAACAATTTGACATTCTCTTGAAAGCTGTTTGGCCATTAAGGGAGACAAGGTGAAAGGAGCTGCCAGAGAGATCCAGTCTCTGGGAGTGCAGGATGGATGCCAACACATTCCAGTGATGTCTCTACCATAAGAGTCTCTACCATGGCCAATCCATGAACAAGCAAGAAACTCTACGTTTCTTGGGTAGAGTGGGATTGTGGAGACTGCACATTCCTGGATACAGTCAGATTGTGAAACCTCTGTATGATGTGACTCGAAAGAGAAACAATTTCCACTGGGGACCTGAACAACAAGCAGCTTTTGACCAGATAAAGCAAGAGGTGGTTCAAGCAATGGGTCTGGGACCTGTCCGAGATGGTCCAGACATTAAGAACATTTTGTACAGGGCTGCAAGTGACAATGGTCCAACCTGGTGCTTGTGGCAAAGAGCTCCAGGTGAGACACGTGGACGACCTCTTGGTTTCTGGAGTAGAGGTTACAGAGGTTCAGAGGCTAATTATACTCCAACAGAGAAAGAGATTCTAGCTGCCTGTGAAGGAGTAAAAGCAGCTTCTGAAGTAATTGGAACTGAATCACAACTTCTCTTAGCTCCCAGATTACCAGTTTTGAATTGGATGTTCAAAGGCAAAGGTTCCACACCACATCATGCCACAGACTCCACATGGTCCAAGTGGATGGCTCTGATAACACAGAGAGCTCGAATGGGAAATCTTGAAAGACCTGGTCTGGTGGAGGTGATCTCAAGTTGGCCTGAAGGTACCAACTGTACTAAACCTCCAGAGGAGAGAGTAACTCATGCTGAGGAAGCTCCTCCTTACAACGACCTTTCTGGTGATGAAAAGAAATTTGCTTTGTTCACAGACGGTTCCTGTCGTCTGGTCGGGAACAAGCGAAGGTGGAAGTCTGCAGTGTGGAGTCCAACACGCCGAGTTGCAGAGGCAAAGGATGGAGAAGGAGAATCCAGTCAGTTCGCAGAGGTAAAAGCTGTCCAGCTAGCTCTTGGCGTAGCTGAACGTGAGAGGTGGCCAAAGCTTTATCTCTACACCGACTCAGGGATGGTAGCCAATGCTCTGTGGGGTTGGCTAAAGGACTGGAAGAAGAATGGTTGGCAGAGAAAAGGAAACCGATTTGGGCAGCTGACCTGTGGCAGGACATTGCTGATCGAATCGAGAGAATTCCAGTGAGGGTGAGACACATTGATGCTCACATCCCTAAGAGCAAAGCTGCTGAGGAACAGCAACACAACCATCAGGCAGATCTAGCTGCTAAGGTTTCTCAAGCGGATTTACACTGTGATCCTGACCTAGACTGGAAACACCAAGGTGACATTTTTCTAGCTCGGTGGGCTCACGATTCATCAGGACATCAAGGCAGAGATGCAACATACCAGTGGGCTCGTGACAGATCAATTGATTTTTCCATGGAAGTTATCACACAAGTCATCCATGACTGTGACATTTGTGCTGCCTATTAAGCAGGCAAAGCCAATCAAGCCCTTGTTCCAAAGAGCAAGCATCAGGTGGCTATACCACATTCCCTACTATGCACCAGCTGCAGGGAAGATTGAACGTTATAACAGTTTGCTGAAAACCACCCTGAAAGCCATGGGGGTGGAACTGTGAAACACTGGGTGGATTGTCACAGTTCCAGGCTGATGCCTAGGAAAATTCCAGAGAAGATAGTAGAAATGTAAATAGGTTACCATTGGATGCAAATGAAAATAATGGTAAGGTCTGCATAATTCCATTGGTTTGCTAACTGGGATAAGAGCAGCTGCATATTCTGTTCCCCACTTCTACACTTTAGCTGCTACTAGCTGGTGTCTTTGCTTAGCTTTGCTGACCTTGTCTGTGTTCCTTGTTGTGGCTAAGTACTAGCAAACTATACCAGCTCCTTTCTCCTTTTTCCCTTGTATGGGAGGAGTGGGAAGGGGGCAGGGGAGAGGCAGGGGGAAGGAGGCTGTTTGGTGGCCCATGTGTCCAGAGGGGTCTCTGTATTGTTTATAAATTGTAAATATATATATTTTGTACATATTCATTGCATTTCATACTTCCATATTTTAGTTTGCTTGCAAATATAGCTTCATTTGCTCCCTAAACCTTCTGAGCTAGTCTGGCAATTTATTTTGGGGGTAATTCTCCACATTCATGTTGGGGGTGATTCCTAAACCCACCACACTATGTTTGGGAAAACATATCCTCAGCAACTGACACTTGACTGTGGCTTTTGACTCAAAATTACTTTGGTTTACTTTGCACTTTTACCTAAAACCAGTTTGATAATATGAGTGTAGTTAAAAATGCCCTTTCAGCAATGATGATGCCAAAAAGCACACTTCGTTATGAAATGTTCCAAAGTAAGAGTCAAAAGAAAGATTTTGGTGACATCATGTAGGACATCCCCCAGTCTCTTTATTTTTGCACTGCTACTTTCATGCCTGTGAAAGCCAAAATAGACCAAATATCTGAAACAAAAAGTAAAATGCAAAGCCCTGACTCATGGGCGTGTTCTACTGCTCAAAAGGCTCATCTACTGGCAACAACACAGAGAGTAGCAGCAGTATCACTACCTACCTACATTCCAACCCCCAAACATGCAGTACTTGAATTCTGACAGGAACAAAACTCTGTGTCCATGGGATTCATCTGAGTATGAGGCAGTGAAACTGCTCTTAAGGCTCAAGTGTTCCATGCCAACACTGAATCAATGCAGTATTTCCTAGGTGTGATTCCTTCCTTATCTAAAAAAACCCTGCAGTTCTTCAGAGTGATTTATGTGTTTAGCTTACAGGAGGGAAATACATCCTGTACAACTCACACTCACTTGACTGGAGCTTAAAGAAGACATAATGAAACCCAGGTTCCTTATAAATGGCATGTACAACATCCTGCTCATGTCTGGATTCTCTGGCATTCAATAAAGTTGGTGTCCGCTCTGCAGGCTTCCTGTATGGGAAGCAGGATCTGTGTCCACTACCCAGTCTCATCTTCTTAAGTTTTATTCCCATCAATGCAGAATTCATTAAATTGTAAACTACAGGCCTGTTAATGGAATTTCATCCTCTGCACTCTGCAGGCATCCAAACCAGACAAACATTTTGAGCTAGTCATGCTATGTGGTGAAAGTTATCCTGAAAAGTAACCAGTCGAGGTTGGCTTGTTTTTCTTATCCTAGGTGCTATTTATTTGGCTCAGGGAGACATGCTTGACTCAAAAACTTAACAGATGGAAGGAATGAAATCCTTTATCTGCATCCTAAAAATACCTCTTTACTTGAGCAGTTTTTTCACTCCCATTTCTGCCAGTCACCTGTGAGTAACTTATCAAGAAACCAAACATCTCATACAGAGTAGGCTGCTCTCTCACTGAGTCCAGACTGTACTCTCCAGGAATCCTTTTTGTTCACCTATTACTAAGCACAAGCTTATCCTGGCGTCAAGAAATTGTTGATAGTTAACCACTGAGAAGAAAACCAATGAATTACAGTCACAGACAATGGTGTATGAAGCCTGTTTTAAATATATGTATTCCAAACAAAGGATTCATTACCCTTCTTGGGGCTTGATGCAACTTTGATAAGAAAACAACTTCACTGATGAGAACCTAACAGGAGAGTGCCCAGTAGCTACTCCTTACATTGCACATCTGAAATGCTACTTTACTTGAATTTTTACCAAAGTCAGCTGCCTTAGTTGTCAAACATCTAATATATTGTGTAGCTATGGAACTGACCAGACTCCCATCTGCTAATGGCAAATGTGAGTTCATCTTTTCATACTCTAACAATGAAACTCAGATGAAACTACCTTGTTACAAAAATTATATCCATGATGAAGAGTAATACATGTAAGTTCAAGCAATTCCTCTGCAAAAAGCCTCACTACCCTGAAGCTAAACTTCTAAATTTAGGGCAGTATTGCCTACAAGAGGGAGATGCCTTAAGAACTAACCCCAAATAAATAAATAAACATCTTACAGAAATCTCACTTCACTCCATGGAAAGCTTCAGCAATTTACACAGCAGAGCACAATTCAACTTCCTACTGCTGGCAAAATGGTTGGAATTTTCCACCCTATAATTTTACATTTTCCCCAAAGCACTCTAGTTAAAAGCCTCTTCATTCTGGACTGTCTGTATAAAGAAACACTCCAGAAAATGTGTGCCACCCAGGAGCAGATATGGGACTTGATGATCTCAAAGGTCTTTTGCAACCTCCTCCTCTCCTCTCCTCTCCTCTCCTCTCCTCTCCCTCCCTCTCCTCCCCTCTCCTCTCCTCCCTCTCCTCTCCTCTCCTCTCCTCTCCTCTCCTCTCCTCTCCTCTCCTCTCCTCTCCTCTCCTCTCCTCTCCTCTCCTCTCCTCTCCTCTCCTCTCCTCTCCTCTCCTCTCCCTCTCCTCTCCTCTCCTCTCCTCCCTCTCCTCTCCTCTCCTCTCCTCTCCTCTCCTCTCCTCTCCTCTCCTCTCCTCTCCTCTCCTCTCCTCTCCTCTCCTCTCCTCTCCTCCTCCCCTCCCCTCCCCTCCTCTCCCCTCCTCTCCTCTCCTCTCCTCCCCTCTCCTCTCCCTCCTCTCCTCTCCTCTCCTCTCCTCTCCTCTCCTCTCCTCTCCTCTCCGAACCTCTCCTCTCCTCTCCTCTCCTCTCCTCTCCTCTCCTCTCCTCTCCTCTCCTCTCCTCTCCTCCCTCTCCTCTCCTCTCCTCTCCTCTCCTCTCCTCTCCGAACCTCTCCTCTCACACCAAATTGTGATGTCTTTAAATGAAAGCTGTGGCACAAAACTGCAAAGCTATGTAGCAAAACATGTATGAAGTGGGACTAGAATTCATCCCACTTCAGAATGCATACTGATCTAGAGCACTGCAAGTAATCTGTATTGCCGCTCTACAGGTGACGCAGCTCATGCAGATCACTATGGTACAGCTCTCATGGGAAGGGTCTCTGCAAAACAGACTAGTGGGAGCTGCCTCTGGGCTCTCCCATGCACCTTTTAATTTTCCCCATCAACCTGGCTACTGCTCTTTTACTATAAATAGACCTGAGAATCATCTATGATTATGCACAGAAAGCATACTCAACAGGCACAGAATCACAAAGCGGTTGAGATTGGAAGGCATCTCTGGTCATCTGGTCCAACCCTGCTGCTCAAGCAGGACCACCTAGAGTCAGTTGCCCAGAACCATATCCAGGCAGCTTTTGAGTATCTCCAGGGATGGACAGTCCATAACCTCTCTGGGCAACTTCTTCTAGTGCTTGGCAACCCTCACAGTAGAAAAGTGTTTCAAGTCTTCAGTTTTTGCTCACTGCCTCCTGTACTATCCCTCAGTCTTCTCTTCTCCAAGGACTTAAACAGTTCCAGTTGTCTCAAGCCTTTCCTCATGAGAGGCCATCCTAGTGGTCTTCCATTTGAATCTCACCACTACATCCACATCTCTTGTATTGGGATGCCCAGAACTCGACTTGTGGCCTCACCAGTGCTGATTAGGGGGGAAGGGTCACCTTCCCTCTACCTGCTGTCAACACTCCTCCAAATGCAACCCAGGATACAGTTAGCCATCATCTTTGCAGCAAGGTCACACTGATGGCTTTTGTTCAACCTAGTGTCCACCAGCATTCCCAAGGTTTTTTCTGCCTAGATGCTTTTGAGACAGGCAGCTGTCAGCACATACCACTGCACAGGGTTGCTCCCCACCACATGCAAGACTGCATTTCCCTTTCTTGAACTTCATGAAGTTCCTATCAGCCCATGAAAACTGTCTCTGCATCATAATTGCATTTTGGTTCAAGCAGAAGAAATTCAGCAGAAACTAACTGAAGGCTCTCTGTAGCTAACAGCACCAGCCAGTGTATTTTGAGCTAAACAGTGAAGGCCATCAAATGGGCCCTAAGCGACTCGTTCTTCCTGCAAGGGCACACAGAGACACATCTGCCACTTACATACAATCATTCCAATGGCTTATGCAGGCCATGAAGAGTTTATAATCTGGCAAAGAAAGCAAGCAGAAAACTGAAAGAAGAGCTGCCAGGAGCTACCTCTGAAAGCTTCAGCAACATACAACCAAAATCTCCAAATGTCTAAGCAGAGCAGTGTCCAAACAAACTGAGAAGGGCAGGTTTACCTCTGTTCTCGTGTGCTGGGACTGGATAGCTTCTCACACGCTCAGAATATTCTGGTACCACATAGGAGCCTCGAGTTTCCTCTACCAGTTCTGCAGAATCCATTACAAAGCTCCTGCTGCTTACTGTAAATCTGTGTGGTATAATCTGCCTGCATTAGACTGCTTGTCATGATACAGTAATTCTGGAGACATTTGCTTGCATGACATCTCTGTCCTGGCTTGCCTCACACAAGATATCTGACTGGAAAATAGACCTAATCCTAACCTGCAAGGTGTGTGATAGATTTTAATACAAACATGAGCACATGGGCTAAAATAATCTTCTGTCAGAGGGGCAGCCATGGGACTTTGAACAGTCTCTATCCAGAAAGATTTCCAAAAATTCTTCCTGTTCCAGAAGTTAAAATAGCTTCTCCTTCACCTGGAACACCTAAACCCCACAGCCCTTGCTCATCTACATTCCTATTTGCTTCCATCTCTTTTGCCACAATCAGCAAGGAGAAGCTGCAGTGGCCTTCAGTTACTGTTGCCAAGTGTGAGATCCATCCAGCAACACCTACAAGTCAGAAGAGATTTATCTAATTGCTGGTCTGACTTTGTGCACACTGATATGTTTCTCCAATTACTGTCTGACCTCACAAACATCACAAAATAAAACAACCAAAGCAGCAATTGCTTTACCATGCACAGTGTGTGTCTGACTGGGGCTTGAGCCCTTTGCCTTGCCCTCACCACCTCCTAGCTCATGCTTTTCTGTACAAAGCAGAATACAACTGAACACATCTCTCAGCTATAAAATGGGAGAGACACCAAAAAAAAAAACATATATAAAAAGTTGGTGCTGTGCTGTGAATAGTCTTCCTGTGTAGACACAAGATTTAGCTCACACCACCTGTTACTTAAGTTCACTGTTCACACTTGCACCTGGCCTGAGAAGCAAGTAAACCCTGCACCAGCAGCTAACATCATCACCTCCCACAGATTGCCAGCTGCCATTCTTGCAAGGCTTTCTATCTACCTGAGGTTTAAAAAGCAGTTCAGCCACCTGCAAGAGGCACAATGGTTACCTGCCCATCTGCTTTAGGACAGGTGAATGAGAACCAGAGAGCTCAACAGTTTGAAGGAGTCTGTCAACTGAATGCCAAATGAAAACAAGAGCACAGGACAATAAATGTTAAAAAGGCTCACATACCTGCACTCTGGGCACAAAGACTACCTCTGTTTGAATCTAAGACTATGAATGGCTTATGGTTTGCAGCAATGACACTGCTCTCCAGAAATATGGAAAAAGAACCCTTAGAACTGGCTGGAGGCTGAGCCCAGAGAGTGGTGGTCAATGGTGCCACATCCAGCTGGCAGCCAGGCACCAGTGGTGTCCCTCAGGGATCAGAGCTGGGCCCCATCCTCTTTAATATCTTCATTGATGATCTGGATGAGGGGATGGAGTCAGTCATCAGCAAATTTGTAGATGATACCGAGTTTGGAGCAGATGTTGGTCAGTTAGAGGGCAGAAGGGCTCTGCAGAGGGACCTTGACCGACTGGAGAGATGGGCAGAGTCCAACAGGATGGCATTCAACAAATCCAAGTGCCAGTGGCTGCACTTTGGCCACAGCAACCCCAGGCAGTGCTACAGGCTGGGGGCAGAGTGGCTGGAGAGCTGCCAAACAGAGAGGGACCTGGGGATGCTGATTGACAGCCACCTGAACATGAGCCAGCAGTGTGCCCAGGGGCCAAGAAGGCCAATGGCATCCTGGCCTGCATCAGCAATAGTGTGGCCAGCAGGAGCAGGGAAGTCAGCTCAGCACTGGTTAGGCCACACCCTGAGTCCTGTGTCCAGTTCTGGGCCCCTCAGTTTAAGAAGGACATCGAGACACTTGAAGGTGTCCAGAGAAGGGCAACAAGGCTGGGGAGAGGCCTTGAGCACAGCCCTGTGAGGAGAGGCTGAGGGAGCTGGGGTTGCTTAGCCTGGAGAAGAGGAGGCTCAGGGGCGACCTCATTGCTGTCTACAATTACCTGAAGGTGGTTGTAGCCAGGAAGGGGTTGGTCTCTTCTCTCTAGCAACCAGCACCAGAACAAGAGGACACAGTCTCAAGCTGTGCCAGGGGAAGTTCAGGCTGGAGGTGAGGAGAAAGTTCTTCATGAGAGAGTCATTCGCCATTGGGATGTGCTGCCCAGGGAGGTGGTGGAGTCACCGTCCCTGGAGGTGTTCAAGAGGTGATTGGATGTGGCACTTGGTGCCATGGTCTAGTCATGAGGTCTGTGGTGACACTGTGATACTGTGAAAGGGTCAATCTGACCTTAAGTCACAGCTATCTAAATCACAAGCTCCAATGATAATTTAAATCAAAAGAAACTCCAAACAAGTAATGCATTTTAACTCTGCATTGCTTTTGTATCCTGCACTCAGCTTCCTTCCACATTCAACGCATCTTTTTGTCCTGTGAGAAAAGTATCTACATTTATGCACTCAGTAATCTTTTACTGTTGTTACAATGGTAGGAAGCAGTGCATTTCAGGCTTCTATTTCCTACATGGTTTTAATTTCTAATTTTATTCATGATAACTGAATTTTGGTAGAAGTTGGAATTCAATCAAAAGCCACAAGGCAACGTTTCAAAACTGCACACTGCTAGTTACAGAGCACTCAGCCCAGGGTGCTGCATGGGTAAGGAACCAGAACCTCCAAACTAGAGTTTTCATTTTAAATGGATTTATTTAAGGTAGGAAATTAATTAACCTGTACTTACTTAATTGAACAATTCTGATGACCAAACCCTTCAGAGACAGAGAAACTGTATTTCTTAAATGCTTATACTTAATCCTCTTATGTCTTAAAGAACAGAAAGCAAGTCTGTCTGCTTCTTCAGCTCCCAGTTTTTCATTTACTGGAACATGAACTAGATGTTGAGAGTAACTAAATGAATAACCTGAGACGAAAGCTACTGCTGTCAAAAACTGGTTCAGGCCTTCACTCCGATTTGCTCTCAGTTGCTAAGACTTGTACTGGTATTTTTTGTTCTCCTTTGCAGAAACTGACAGCAATTATCTGCTCCTTGGCTATTTTTATTTAGCTTGACTTTTCAGAGATTCTAGTCATCAAATGGGCTGCTGACATTTCAAACAAGTGCAGCTTTCCAAAAGGAGTTAAATGGTCTCTTGCTTGCTTCTTCCAGCTCAGAATGCAGACTGTATACAACGAGCAAAATCTCGAGTGTACTCTCTCTCCAAAGCAAGAAGGAACTCCAGTAATTGTTGAGAGAGCTCTTGGTCTCTCAAGTTCTTCTGCTTTTCAAGGTATAAAATTAATTTTCAATTTCTTGTTTATTTTTCAAGAAAGCCTATGGGGCTCAGACTAGATGGCCTTTAAAGGTCCCTTCCCACCAAACCATTCTATGATTCAGGATTCTAGGATGTCCAGTTGTAGTAGTGCTAGCAGGTCACAAAGATAACGAATCAGATGCTTTAAGGATTCACACTACAATAGGAATGCAACAATATCTGCTGATGCCACGCTCAGAACAGCAGCATGAAATGAGCATTACATGCAAATTTGTGCAGCCAAAACAAACAAGGAAAAATATGCCATAAAAAGCAGCAACCTGCCAACAAGAGTAAAGACTAATCCATGCTGGCTCTCTAGACACCTTGCTTTCTTAGGCTCCTCTCCCACTGTTAGAACAGCATTCTTTCAGTTTGCTCAGGTGCTTCTGTCCCAGACAGAACTGGGAGCATTTTGCAGCCACTCCTGACAAGTAACTGGCTCTCTCTTGGAAATGCAGCCAAATGCTCTAGAAACACCACAGCATTTGCACAGGTAAGCATTCAGGTCACTCATCAATCCAGTGAAAGGCCTCCCTTGGTCTCCAGACCACGCTTCCCATTTTTCTCTTCTGTGTTTTTAAGAGATCTAATCCAGATCTTCTACAGGGAGAGTTGCTCCCCATATGCAAACAGCCTGGAACAGGCTGGATGAATAGACCAAGGTCACTGTCATGAAATTCAACAAGGCCAAGTTCTGAGTCCTGCACTTGGGTTACAACAATGCCTTGAACACTCCAGGACCGGGTAAGAGTGGCTGGAGAGCTGCCTCATCAGAAAAAGACCCGGGGGTGTAGATTGACAGCCAGCTGAATATGAGCCAGTGCATACCCAGGTGGCCAAGAAGGCCAACATCATCCTGGCCTTCAGGCATGCAGACTCTGATCACTTCAGGGATCTGATGGCCAAACTATCATGGGACAAAGCCCTAGAGGGAAGAGGATCACAGGGCAGCTGCTCAGTGTTCAAGGATCACCTTCTCCATGCCCAGGAGCAAAGTACATCCACAAAGAGGAAAGCAGGAGAGAATGCTGGGAGAGCTGCCTGGATGAGCAAGGAGCTCCTGGACACCCTGGCACACAAAAAGAAGCTCTACAAGGAGTGGAATAAAGGACAGCTGAAGGGCCACGAGGATGATCAGAGAGCTGGAGCACCTCTTCTATGGAGACAGTGAGAGAGTTGGGGCTGTTCAGTCTGGAGAAGGCTGCCAGAAGACCTAATTGTGGCCTTCCAGTATCTTTAGGAGGCCTACATTAAAGCTGGAGAGGGACTTTTTAGTGTGTCAGGTAATGATAGGTCTAGGGGGAATAAAGTGAAACTAAAAATAGGTAGATTCAGACTGGATGTTAGGAAGAAGTTGTTTCCCATGAGGGAGGTGAGACACTGGCACAGGTTGCCCAGGGAGGTGGTGGAAGCCTCATCCCTGGAGGTTTTTAGGCCAGGCTGGATGTGGCTGTAAGCAACCTGCTGTAGTGTGAGGTGTCCCTGCTCGTGGTAGGGGGTTGGAACTGGCTGAGCCTTGAGGTCCCTTCCAACCCTGACAGTTCCATGATTCTGTGACTCTAAATAATTTGGTTTGGCCACAGGAAGCAGTATAAAAACTATGATTACAGGTATAGTCAGGAACAGAAGTGGATGAAAATAGAAAACTCCAACTGATTATTCTATTATGGCATTATTAACCAAGAGAACTGTAGATTGCTCTGGCTCCTTATGTGTAAGAAGGAAAAAGGGTGACAAAGATCAAAGACCTCATGGTTTGATTGTTTTTTTAAAAATCAGAAACAGTAATCACAAGTGTATAAATAAATCTTCAATACCTAGGTGAGCAAACCAGTAATGCACAATTGAAAATGAGACTAGTTATTTTCACAGGTTAATGGAAGGTGTACAATGACAGTTCCTATGGTTTATCAATGTGAAATGATGATTTTACTTCACAGTATTTCCTGAAGACACACAGTATTTGATCCTGAGATGCACCACTCCCTTCCCCCCTCCAAAAGACCATCAGAACCACTCCAACATATGCCCAGTATATTTTAGACACTAAACTACATCTCTGTGATGACCTCTAATAGTTTTCCCCCTTGTCTATTTTGCTAAAAGTAGGTAGAGTAAGGCTTGCACCGTATCTTTAGCACCAAGAGAATGAGAGCAATTTCCCTTCACACAGTTTAAAATAGAAATAAAAATCCTGCCAGAATGATTTGAAAGCACTGGCAGATGGATGAAATATTTATGAATTTGCATCATGTAACATTTGGCAGCAAGAATGACTGCTGAACAGCTGGCTTTCTGCAATGACATTGTGAATCCCTTGCCAAACAAGCACCATAACCGAGCCTTTGCAATATTCTTCCATTAAGCAGCTCATGCTCGCCTGCTAAAGTGATCTAATGGTAAGTAATGCAGCTCTCCTGTCCCATGTCTACTAAAAACATCAGCTGGATCCAACCAAACTACTATCTGGCTACATGAGCTGCTATATCCAGGCCAAAGTCATTGCAGTAGCCAGAAGGTGGTGTGTTATTCTCATCTTCCTGGCCATGGGATGACAGCCATTCCCAACATTATTCCTGGCTTGCCAAGACCACCAAAAATGCAAGACAGTTATTCATAACTACCAACTAATTTGCCTGCAGGCTGAGAGGTCTTCATTTGGGGCATTTTCCATTTACAGATATTTTGTTTTTAATTGGGAACAGCAGAAGCATTTCTTGCCTGCAGACACATTACCTGAGCTCAGACATGCAGTGTGTAAATTAACTCGTTTCAGGAAATAGAAAAGCTAATGGGAGCAATCATTTCCTTAATTCTTACTACCTTGAGCTTTCATACTGTGCAAATATGGTGATCCTTCTCACTTCAAACCATGCTAATGTCTTCCTAGGTAGTCAAAAACAGGTGAGCAGCAGCAGCACAGACTTGATTTCTACCCAGGCAGCAGAAACTTTGAGCCAGCCATTTGCCTTTGGGGATCCCTCCAAAAGACCTCCAAGTGTGACAAGATGCAGAGCATTCAATACCGTGGGACTTTGGTGAGCAGTTCCACAATGCCATAAACTGGACTAATTCTGAGAGCAACCCATGGAACAGGCAAACTGATAGAACTGGACTGACAGTCATCCCTGGCCCCTTAAGACATCAGACAGGTGCTGTGTCAGCTCACTCTGCTTTTGAGTAAAGCACAAGCAAGCCTAGTTAGATGAGTGATAGTGTATGAGTATGAAGAATGCTAAGAAGCATCACTGCCACTATCACTTCTATACCTAATCATGGCAAATACAGCTTGTTCTCTGTAGAGGTACAGATGGAGCCTATTCTAAACATCCACTGAAATGCTGACTGACACCATGGGGTTACCTTCCTCTCACTCTGAAAATGCATCCTGCCTTATCAATGGATTTCTTTATTTGATTATAATTACATTCAAGCATATGATAATGTATTTGAATTCACAGGCTTTTATTCCATGTATTTTGTGAGTCATGTCAGTACTACCTGGTAGATTAAGCTCTACTATCATCATGATGTTTAAAAGTTAAAGCTGTATTAGGAGCCAATATTAAATGGAAAATTAGAGCTGAATCTTGCACAACAGGAGCACAGCACACACCAGTTTCTGCCACCAATAAGCCAGATGGGATTCTTCTTGCATCTCGTGTTAGATTTGTGTCTATTGGTGTTTTGGTAGTGGGGGAGGGGGTTATTTGGATAAGGTCCTGTAAGAAGATTCAAGAAGCTCCCCCACCTCCAAGTCACACCCACCTCTGGCCAAGGCCAAGCCGATCAGCACCTCTGTGATAACATATTTAAGAGGGGGTGAGTTCCTGTGCTTTGGGGCTCTTTTGTTTCAGAAAGGAGTGTGGTGTGAGAGAGAACCATGCAGACAGCAAGGCTGGTGAGGACAGATGGTGGTAGGCACGCCAGAGGGGCAATCCCCTTCAGCTGAACCCTTGCATACCACTGAGCTCATCAGTGGTGCAGATTCCCACTTACAGCCTGTGGATGAGCCCACAGTGGTTGCTCCTGAAAAACGCTGTGACTCTGGGGGAAGCTTGTGCTGGAGCAGTCCACCCTTGAGAGGACTGCTGCCTGGGAGGGGACCCATGCTAGTTGGAGAATTCTGTGGAGGTCTGCCTCCTGTGGGAGGGACATCACACTGCAGCAGAGCAGGACACTGAGTTTTCCCTCTGAGAAGGAAGGAACAGCAGAAACAACATGGGATGGACTGACCACAACACCCATTCCCTGCCCCGCTGTGCCACTGAGGGTAAGAAGGTAGAGAACTGGGAGCGGAGCTGAGTCTGGCAAGAAAGGAGCAGGGGAAGAAGGTGTTTTTAAGATCCAGCTGTATTTATCATTCCCTGCTCTGATTCAACTGGTAAACTGGTGGTGGTTTTGTTATTTTAAGGAACTTAATTTTGTTTTCCAAAGCTGAAACTGTCTTTTGCCCTTGGCCATAACTGGTGATTGTGTCTCCCTGCTCTTTTGTCTCAGCCCTTGACCCTTTTGTTGTACTTTCTCCTCCCGCCTGAGGGGATAGGAGTGAGCAAGTGGCTGCTATGTGGTTGCTTCACTGGGTTGCAGGCTGGGTGGTCCTAAACCATGACATTTATTCACAAAGGAAACTACATACATACCACTAAGAAGGGTCTATCTTCCATTTCCAGAGAAGAGGAGGAAACAGTAAGAATCACAAATCAACCAGGTTGGAAGAGACCTCCAAGATCATCAAGTCCAACCAATCATCCAACCCTATCTAATCAACTAGAACATGGCACCAAGTGGCTCATCCAGTCTCTTCTTAAACACCTCCAGGGACATCAACCCCACTGCCTCCCTGGGCAGCACATTCCAATGGCCAATCTCTCTTTCTGTGAAGAACTTCTTTCTAAGATCAAGCCTAAACTTCCCCTGGCACAGCTTGAACTGTGTCCTCTTGTTCTGGTGCTGGTTGCCTGGGAGAAGAGACCAACCCCCCACCTGGCTACAACCTCCCTTCAGGTAGTTGTAGACAGCAAGCAGGTTTCCCCTGAGCCTCCTCTTCTCCCAGGCAGACAAGCCAGGGCAGACCTGCAACTGCAGCGCACTGAGGCAGCACAGGCGCAGCACAGCGTGGGGAGCAGCACTCCCCCCCCATGCCCTGAGACAGCTTTTCCCTCCCGAGAGGCCAGCACAGCGTGGGCACAAACCACTGCAGCAGTGGTGCTTTCACCAGAGAGAGGTGCTAAAGTCCAGTTAGGTCATGTGGCCAGGAACAGGGATGGTTGCAGCTCGCCATAAAGATCTGTGTCTACCCAGACTGAGGTCAAACACAAACAGGCAAGTGCTGCCCTGGCACAGCTTGAGACTGTGTCCTCTTGTGCTGGTTGCCTGGGAGAAGAGACCAACCCCCCCCCCCCAATATCTCAATCACTTCCCCCTTCAAGTCCAGCAGGATGGGAAGAGCAAAAGCAAGAAAACTCATGGGCTCAGTCCAAGGAGTCAAGCACAGTACTTGATGTTGGGCCAGTACAGTACAGAGTGGGACAATCACCTCCTTTGATTGGTTTGATTCTGCATTTGTTGTACTTCAGGATAAGTTTGGCCCTTTGGAATGCCAGGGCACACTGCTTACTCGTAGTCAACTTATCAACTCAAAGCTGAGCTTTCTCTTAAAAATGTTGTCATTTTTGCTCTGACCACTCTTAAGCAGCACAAAAAGAACAACATAATTGCTGCAAAGAAATGCAACCCAAGTGTCATGTAATGGCATTCTCAGACTCAACTTGTAATTTGTCTCCTGATATGTCATATGACCCCAGGCTGGTCAGTTTACATTCTGAGCTACATGTATTGCCACGTGGCAGAGGAGCAGGAAGGCAGCCACAGTAGCTCTCATCCAGGACAGGCAGGAGCCAAAAGAAGACCTAATAGCTGCAATGCCCTGCTTTTTATTCCCTAGCTGGGCAGGGAGGGGGAGTGGAACAGACTCAGTTTCCTAGGGGGGAGAATGCCCTGCGGAGGGCAAAGCACCCGCAAGCCCTCCCCCCTGTTTTGTTTCTTTTCAGAATGGGTGTTAACCCACCACAGCTTTTAGTGCAACAATGAGGAGAAGGTTCCTCACAGAAAGAGATGTTGGCCATTGGAATGTGCTGCCCAGGGAAGTGGTGGAGTCACCATCCCTGGAGGCATTCAAAAAGGGACTGGATGTGGCACTTGAAGCCATGGTTTAGTAGTCATGAGGTGTAGGGTGATAGGTTGGACTTGATGATCTTTGAGGTCTTTTCCAACATTATTGATTCTATGATTCTATGATTCTGATTAACAACTAGGCAAAAGCAAAAGCAGCTAAACTCAGGCATTTCAAATACAGAGGAGTTTGCTGTTGTATGGCCATTCAGTTGCACTCAGAGAATGTCAAGCACTTTTGAACTATGAAGTATTGCCAAATTGTAGCTCTGAGGTGTTAGATACATTGCCACATGGCTGTATCTCGGTCAAATACAACAGAAAGCAACCACATATTCCCACAGCTTGTGGTTTTTAAACAACAATGTAGAAAGAATGAACTTCAGCTACACAACTGACAGAGGAGGGCATCAAGTGTTCCAGTTAGAAAGTGTAGCTGAAAGCACAAAACCATGTGCCCAATCTAAATCTGTTATTTTAGGTCTTGCAGTAGAATTAAAAGCTACTGTAAGTAATGCAGAAACCTATTCTGCTCTACACAAGGATAACGAAGGAAGGCTCACTTCTTACCAAAGATACTCACCAGTGAAGGCTCTAACAGTGCTTTGCTGGTGAGTATGCAGGTTAGCTGGCTTTGCAGGAGCAGTGTACTTCCTGTCCTGTGATTGCTTTGCCAGGCTTAATCCTGGCAATGAAACTAACACTGGGAGGTTTTACTCAAGTAAAACTCTACTGCTAATTGACCTAAGTGTCCCAAGCAAAAGTCAGCCTCAAGTGTTTATTTTCTTGCTAAGAAAGAAAATGTATCAAAGCAGCCAGAGAAATTATCCCTCCAAACCATGTGAGAACATTTAATGCCTTTGAAGTTACTGACATGCAGATTAAGAGAAAGAACAAGAAAACCATCTTCCTGGGAAGAGACTGGCTCCTGCACCTGGCAGCAGTCTGGGGAATCGTGCACAAAACAGCTCTCCAGTTCCAGCATTCTAGCACCCCATAAATAAAGAATCAAAATCACCTTATTAAAATTAAAGAAAACTGGAAATTCTCATGACCTGGTTTATGAAGAAGCAGATTGACTTTGGTTAGAGTTAGTGAACCTTCACCCATACCATCCAGTCACCTTCTAACGTCTAGGTATGAAAGGCACAATCAACTGCCACGGAGCCTACTACACAGAAGAAAAGGAGACTGGTTTCCTATTACAGAAGCACAGGCATCCCTACGAAACAAGAGCTTTTAGTCATCTATCACATGTTTTCAGAGAGAAGTAATACACAATGCTTTAGTCTCAAGTATTGGGATATACCTTTCATACACACTACTGGGGCCAAGAGCGTTCACAGTACCACAACACATCAGGAACAATTAACTGACTTGAGTGACGCAACTGTTTGAGACTAACTCAAGAACAAAAGAGGACAGAGTGTCAACCTGTTAACTGTTGTGCATATGTCTTAATTTATTCCTTCACCCCAGCCAATCAAGCCCCTCCTCCCCTCTCAAAAGAACCATTTTCAGTCCCTCTCTGGGCAGCTGATACCCTTCCATTCCCAATATGGCTGTTTAGAACATTCAGAGAATCAAATTAAAATAGATCCTCACATCAGTAGTTTGGATTTTCTGGCCCTGAGTGTTAGCCTCTGCCTAGAGGTGCTGAGATTGCTGCAAGATTTGAGAGATTCTTATTTGCAGTTTCCCAATTTTAGATCTTCCCTGAAGACCAGCAGACATCTTTAGCTATGCCCTTGGTGGACTGAATTTCCAACATACCCAAAACTCTGCTCTTTCATGTGGGCAAAATTACTCAAAACAGTCCCAGAAAGACTTTAAAATCAAATTCTCTCTCTCCTTTTCTTGTTTTGTTTTGTTTTGTTTTGTTTGCCAGCTAGCTAGGAGAATGAAGATGTTCTACGCAGCTATTCACAACAGGTGAAGGGAGGGGATTCTCCCCCTCTACTCAGCTCTGCTGAAACCCCACCTGGAGTACTGCCTCCAGTTCTGGAGCCCCTATTCCAAGAGGGATCTGGAGGTGCTGGAAGGTGTCCACAGAAGGGCCACGAGGTTGAGCAGAGGGCTGGAGCACCTCTCCTGTGAGGACAGACTGAAGGAGTTGGGGCTGTTCAGTCTGGAGAAGAGAAGGCTGAGAGGTGACCTCATTGTGGCCTTCCAGTATCTGAAGGGGGCCTAGAAGAAGGCTTGGGAGGGACTGCTCAGGATCTCAGGGAGTGATAGGACTAGGGGGAATGGAATGAAGCTGGAGGTGGGGAGATTCAGGCTGGAGGTGAGGAGGAAGTTCTTCCCCATGAGAGTGGTGAAGGCCTGGAATGGGTTATCCAGGGAGGTGGCTGAGGCCCCATCCTGGAGGTGTTTAAGCCCAGGCTGGATGAGGCTGTGGCCAGCCTGATCTAGTGTGGGGTGTCCCTGCCCGTGGCAGGGGGGTTGGAACTAGATGATCCTTGTGGTCCCTTCCAACCCTGACTGAAACTATGAAACAAAATCACCAGTGGTTTCTAGCTGCAATGAGCTTTTAGCAACAACTCGGTATCTACGTGAAGAATCAATAAATGAAGTGAAAACAGAGAGAACAGCCTCTTAATCACTGTCTAAGCAGATTGCTTCCAGACAAATCATATCAACCTGTTTCTCACTTAGCTAATGACTAGGGGGAGCATACCTCTGAGATTTCCATGTAGTCAAGACCTATAAATTACTACTCACACATAATGCTAATACTTATTATAATATTCCATTTCACAGCATGGTTTTGATGACAGCTGGATCACCTTATTTCTGGACAGGGGGTCCAGAACCTTCAGCACTTGTCACAGCACCTTTCTGCTCTTTAGCTTTGAATCACAGCACAGGCAAACAAATTCCATCCATCTGTGGTATGAACACTTCTAATACTGGTTGGACTTGAGGATCTTCAAGGTCATTTCCAACCCAAGCAATTCTGTTAATATTCATCCATTTACAGAAAAAAGCACAGAAGCTTCATAATGGGAAGACAAGTCTTCCATGTCACAATACAGACTGCTATGGGCACTTCTGCTAAGCTGGGCTTAATTTAATACTGGCCATTCAGAACTTGGGTTCAAATAAAAAGAAACTGAAGACAATCAGCTTCTGGGTAAATCACACCTGATGTATCAGTAAATGCACAGGAGAATAGCATGACTCTCATGATGCTGGTTTGCTGGAGGGTCTGCAAGGAATGATTTCATTGCCTGTGACTTGCTTTCTCTGTTGATGCAATTGGCCTAAGAGTATTCAGCTCTGTTGAAAAGCACTTTTTGAACTGCTGATGAAACCATTCCAAAAATCCCTGAAAGAAGGTTGAGTGTTGGTCTCTTCTCCCTCATAAGAAGTGACAGAACAAGAGGATAGGGCCTCACATTTCACCAGGGGAGGTTTAGGCTGACAAATAGAAGTAACTTCTTCACTGAAAGGGCTCTCAAATACTGAGATAGGCTCCACAGGAAGGTGGCTGGATCCCCATCCCTGAAGGCATTTAAAAGAGACAGAGATGTGGTGTACCAGACTGGGTAGTGGACACAATGATCTTACAGGTCTTTTCCAACCAAAATGATGCTGTGATTCTAGGGGAGATTTTTCAGTGTAGACTTAGATTAAGTAGCATGTAGATGAGATTCAACAATGGCATTTACTTTCTCAGTTATAACTCTGGCTAAGTACAGGCTCTCAATGAAACTGCTCTTGAGCTTTTACTTTTAAGCTTCCTTATTTCATCCACCAGACATTTCTCTACAATAATAAGAAAAGTATTTTTTAGTCCTCTAGCAATGACAGATGATTGAAGTGTACACATGCAATATACTCCATATGCCTGAGGCATTCAACTATTAAGGCATTCAACAAGTCCAACTGCCGGGTGCTGCACTTTGGCCACAACAACCCCAGGCAGAGCTACAGGCTGGGGTCAGAGTGGCTGGAGAGCTCCCAGAGAGGGACCTGGGGGTGCTGATTGACAGCCACCTAAACATGAGCCAGCAGTGTGCCCAGGTGGCCAAGAAGGCCAATGGCATCCTGGCCTGCATTAGGAATAGTGTGGCCAGCAGGAGCGGGGAAGTCATTGTGCCCCTGGACTCTGCTTTGGTTAGGCCACACCTTGAGTCCTGTGTCCAGTTCTGGGCCCTTCAGTTTAAGAAGGACATCGAGACACTTGAAGGTGTCCAGAGAAGGGCAACAAGGCTGGGGAGAGGCCTTGAGCACAGCCCTGTGAGGAGAGGCTGAGGGCTGGGGTTGCTTAGCCTGGAGAAGAGGAGGCTCAGGGGAGACCTCATTGCTCTCTACAACTACCTGAAAGGTGGTTATAGCCAGGAAGGGGTTGGTCTCTTCTCCCTAGCAACCAGCACCAGAACAAGGGGACAGTCTCAAGCTGCACCAGGGGAGGTTTAGGCTGGAGGTGAGGGAAAGTTCTTCACTGAGAGAGTCGTTTGCCATTGGAATGTGCTGCCCAGGGGGTGGTGGAGTCACTGTCCCTGGAGGTGTTCAAAGGGGATTGGACGTGGCACTTGGTGCCATGGTCTAGTCATGAGGTCTGTGGTGACAGGTTGGACTCGATGATCTTCGAGGTCTCTTCCAACCTTAGTGATTCTATGATACTGTGAGGAAAGCATAGAACTGTGTGTGGGTTAGAGCAGAAATGGCATTGCAACAGCACAGTCCAAACACAGGTCAAAAAACCCCAACCAACTGGTGTCCTTTTCATGAGTCCTCTTTCACCCCTCTGATGACACAGGCATACATAATGACTATGCCACACGCTTTGTGAAAAACAGCAACACAATGTATTGTGTCACACAAGCAGTGTGTGACATAAAGAGTGAGATCACACTTCCTGTGTCAGTAGCTTCACGTCAATGACAGGAGATTGTCATTACAAAGGTTAATGAAATTCTAAGCCACAGAGCTAAGAAAAAGTCAATGTTTATTGCTCCCTTTTGTTAGCATCTGCTTAACTAATGAATTGTACAAGGGCTGAGAAAAAGTTTCCTTTTTAATAGCTCCACATTTTCTCCTCATCCAAGGAGAAAGTCAGAAGATTCCAAGGGTCTTCCAAGACAATTAACAGCAAACACCGTGCTCAGTCTCTGTCCAATGGTAGTGCCAAGACATTTGTTTTTAAGAAGGCAAGATAAAATGTTTATTTCCTGTCTATACAACAAGGAACAGAAGGCTTTTGAAAAACCTTTGTTAGCCTCCCCAGATTGCTGCAGCTAAAGCTGCTTTTACTATATCCTGTGTATACACTTGCTGATTAGACATGTTGGAAGTGATGCCTACAGAACTGAAGGCTCCAGGGGAAGGATGCAAGGAGTTTTTCCCTAGTCACCTTAAAGTCATTCTGCCTTTCTGCTGTGAGGTTCCAAACTTTACAATTCCTACTGTGTTCACAGCGCTTTCAGGATCTGCATCCACAGCTCTCTTGGTGTCTTGCTACATTGTTGGTTCTGTTTCTTAAACGTTTCACCTGCACTAGTCCTGCCACCAAGGCTCAAGCTCCTAGCTCACTGCCATTTGGCGTGCCACCCATGCTTACAGCTTCCTCACATGCCTAAGCCCTGCAAGAGAGCTCCATAAACAGACAAAACCTACAGATTACTTACAGTGAGATTTGGAAGTCCGAGTTCTGGTAAGTAACCACTCTTGCAATTAAGCAAAAGTATATTTGAAGACTGCAGTTATTATTTGCAATTTTCTCAGGGTAGCATTCAGGTCAGAATGGTGAATACATAAGAATCTTTAAAAGCTAGAGATGATGAAGGACAAACCTATATCCTGGGTTAACACAGCCCACTCTCACAAGCTCCCCACTCCCCACAGAGATGGGAAGGAAAGTAACACAACCCCCCTCCCAAAACCTGTGGGTTAAGATAGAGAGTTCAATGAGATACAATTACCTTTGCCAAAGCAGAAGCAGCAGCAGAAGCCAGCAACATTCATAGTATCATAGTATCAGTCAGGGTTGGAAGGGACCACAAGGATCAGCTAGTTCCAACCCCCCTGCCATGGGCAGGGACACCCCACACTAGATCAGGCTGGCCACAGCCTCATCCAGCCTGGCCTTAAACACCTCCAGGGACGGGGCCTCAACCACCTCCCTGGACAACCCATTCCAGGGCTTCACCACTCTCATGGGGAAGAACTTCCTCCTCACCTCCAGCCTGAATCTCCTCACCTCCAGCTTCATTCCATTCCCCCTAGTCCTATCCCTACCTGAGATCCTGAGCAGTCCCTCCTCAGCCTTCCTGTAGGCCCCCTTCAAATACTGGAAGGCCACAATGAGGTCACCTGGGAGCCTTCTCTTCTCCAGACTGAACAGCCCCAACTCCTTCAGTCTGTCCTCACAGGAGAGGTGCTCCAGCCCTCTGATCATCCTCATGGCCATTCCCCCCAAGCATGCAGCAGCCAGCCCCCAGGAAAAACCAACATCCTAAAAACTGGAACAGGAAGCCTCTCCTGTTGCAAGCTGAACTTCAAGCCCCATGATACTTTGCTCCAGCCAGTGCTCTCGTTTTGAAGCTGCCATGACAGCAGCAGAATATTGACTACCATCAGCAGATTCAATTCAACCCGTGACAACACAGAAATAAGTAGCTTTTTTATCCCCTACTTAGTAAATGTAACTTATAAAAAATGTCAAAAGAAATAAAGGGCAAGAAGCAAAAAAGATCATTGCGTTTGTATTCTCTGCATTTCAGAAGGGAGAAGAACAAGAGAGATCCTCAGAACTATGCTTTATTCAGTATTCTCTCCCACTGAACTTTAGTTGCAAAACCTCTGAGCCACACTTTCTCACAAGGGTATTCAGATGCTATTTATTCCCTCATGGTCTATTATGATTCTGCTTAATTACTGATATTTTAACATACAGTCACAGGAACATTTTATAAAGGCAAGAGGACCTCATGAAGCAAAAGTATTTTATTGTGCAAGCATTGCTTCATAGCTGGTAGGGAAATTCTGCTTCAAATGCCACCATTTCTCCCTGGTTGAAGAGCAGTGATGTTGTAGCACGGCAGTACTGTAGCTGGCCATGGCTTTCTTCCTGTATTAGGTAATTCTCTGCCACTGAAGCAGCAGGACTATTACTTATAAGAAGCTTAATGGAAACAGGCTTAGTCCCGATTGTCCCTAACAGCACTTACTGGTGCATAATAAAAGAAGAGCTCACTATTAATATCAACATCACAGGACTGAGGCATGACAAGTAACTCAAGTACTTTGAAACTACCCCACAAAGCTTGGGGAACTCCAAGAAAGATCAGAGGCTATAAGGGGAAGAAGTGATGCCCTGTGACAACATCAAAGCATGAGCTATAAGTGGAACTGAGCAAGACTACTGATCGCCCTCATGCACAACATCCAAAGCAATCAAAATGCAGAAGCACAAAAACAAGACAGCGATCAGAGACACAAAACAAGTGAGACCTACTCCTCTGATACTTGACCAGTGGGTAGTCTTGTCATAAGTCAGGAACAGTGTGGCCAGCAGGAGCAGGGAGGTCATTCTGCCCCTGTACACTGCACTGGTTAGGCCACACCTTGAGTCCTGTGTCCAGTTCTGGGCCCCTCAGTTCAGGAAGGAGGTTGACTTGCTGGAACGTGTCCAGAGAAGGGCAATGAAGTTGGTGAGGGGCTTGGAACACAGCCCTGTGAGGAAAGGCTGAGGGAGCTGGGGTTGCTTAGCCTGGAGAAGAGGAGACTCAGGGGTGACCTTCTTGCTCTCTACAACTCCCTGAAGGGAGGTTGTAGCCAGGCAGAGGTTGGTCTCTTCTCCCAGGCAGCCAGTACCAGAACAAGAGGACACAGTCTCAGGCTGCGCCAGGGGAGGTTTAGGCTGGATGTTAGGAAGAAGTTCTGTACAGAGAGAGTGATTGCCCACTGGAATCTGCTACCCGTGGAGGTGGTGGAGTCACCTTCATTGGAGGTGTTCAGGAGGAGACTTGATGGGGTGCTTGGTGCCATGGGTTAGTTGTTTAGGTGGGCTGGATTGGTTGATGGGTTGGACGCAATGATCTTGAAGGTCTCTTCCCACCTGGTGTATTGTATTATTATTATTATTGTTGTTGTTGTTGTTGTTGTTGTTGTTGTTGTTATTATTATTATTATTATTATTATTATTATTATTATTACTATTATTATTATCATTATAAGTCCAAACCGTCTCTGAATCCTTTGGTGCTGACACTATCATGCACAGCCAAGGCATGTACCAGAAGAGCAGCACTTGGGAACTTTTCAGGTTTCGAATGTTTTGCATATGGACTTGTCACACACTGTGAAACAAGACAAACTACAGATTCTAGCAAGTTTCATTATTTCACCTTCTGTTACCTTGTCAGTCATTCAACTGATGCCACTTCATTATTCAGCTCCTTTGCAAGACAAACAGTAGCTGTCTCTCATGCTCTTTCTATTTAGTGCACCTCTTTGAGGTGAGCAAGCTTTCTCCTTCAATGGCAAAAATACCTTTGAAGAAAAGCAGGATCCTCAGCTAGAAAGTGAGTCTTTTACCTGTCCTGTTCCAAGCACATACAAAACTCAAACATTAGATGACACAGCACAAAGAGCATCGTAACATTTCCCTATGGCACATTCCCATTCCACTGCAAGCAGTTACAACGCAGGTACAGCTTCTGCACTTCAGCACTACAAGAGACTCAAAGACCAAGCACTCCTTTTGAACATTGGAAAACAAGCACTGTCAGGTTCAAAGGCCAGTTATTACTTTAATCTCCACAAATGTGGTGCTCTTTCCGTGAAGCAAAGCTGCCCAGTTCCATGGGCTGACGCTTACTGAAAATACAGAGAACTTTTGGAAGGAACTGTATAGTTTTACCTCCAGGTCATGTGACTGCCTCCCACCAAAGCCCATCGATCAGAGGAGGCAGCTGCTGCCCCAGAGTGGAGGACAGCATCTATTTTCACACGGGAATTACTGCACTGCTTGGCAGAATTCTGTTCTATATCCAGTAGGTGACATAAACAGCAGCAATGAACCTGGAAGGCGAGTTTCTCTCTCTCCTTCCTGCACTGCACTCAGAGGTGAAATTACAGCAAAATGAAACCTTGTCCTGTGCCAGGGAAGCATATGCTGAACAAGCATTCTCTCTGTCCTTCTTGGGCCTGTACTCCAACAAGGAAAGAGTGGGCTCAGCGTCATGATGAACTAAAATTACAAGTGCATAAATTATGTTAATGTAAATATCAAGAGGTTATGCCAACCAAAAGGAGAAACCTCCAGCAACAGGGATTCCAAAATGCCACACTCTGTGCTAACATACTGTATGCTACTGATTAAGAGTCATAACTGCCTGAGACACAAGCTTTAAAAACCATTTAATTTCTTTCTCAACTCTACACTGGCATGAGTCAGAGAGAAAATAAAATAGCAAAAGTAGACTGTAGAAAGAGTAAGACAAAGCTCCCTGGCAAGAACAGACTCACTCAGCCTCAGAGCAGATCTTTTTTTTCTTCCAAGAAAAGAGAGGTTTGGGTTTTTTCCATGATTTATTTATAACGTTGCTACCATCTCATAAAACTGTAGCTTTACAATTGGCAAATTGCCAAGGAGCTTAGGCTTTACATTCCATCTAGAAATAAAACTGACAGACTGAAGGAGAGGACAGAAATGAATTAAAGTGAACTATAATAAAGACAAATGGGCAGCACTTCACAGTGATTACTCCTTTCTAATGCATGAAACCAGAAGGAGGTTAACTGGCTTGGCAGCTGTCCCACATGGACTCATGGTCAGACACAGCAGTAAACGGAAAACTGAATTCAAATGCTAAGATCTTCCCGAAATGGAAGCTGGCAGTGTAGCACAGCAACCTCAGCTGATGGCATAGGCCTGCACTTCATTCATTTATTTTCTTATTTAAATAGAAATCACATTTTTTAAAGCTTAAAGCAAATTGGTTTTTATTTCCTCTTTAGCTACCAAAAGGCAGAAGGGCTTTGTGTTCTAGCAGACTGCTCACAAGCCAACGTAAGCTGTGGCTGCACACTGGCAGCTAGGCTTCCCAAATCCTGGAGCTGAGCTGCCTCACTGGGCACCTGTGCCTGCAAACATCAGCCAGTATTTCACTTGAAAAATTCCTAGACATGAAAATCAGTTAAGCAGTGCAACTAAACTTACACTTGCTTATTGTGCAAGTCTTTTATATTGCTTTTCTCCTGATCTCCTGACCTTTCATAGATATTCATGTATGACTCACCTTCCAGTCTTCAGGTCTCACCTTTCCTAGTGAAATACAGCAAAATGAGTGGCTCACATTAAGAATTACTGGTTTTAATTTCTTTCTCCTTAAGCAAGTTTCTCTTTCTTTAAATTAAGCTAACTCTATGCTTTGGTATCAGTAATGCCAGTGAATGTGGGGTTACACCACCACCACTAATTTAGTGTACTTGTGACAGGGAAGGCTTACCAAAACAGAGAAAGGCAAACATCCTTTGCACATTAATCAACAGAAACAGAATTGGAAACACAGGTTGATCAGGCTGTTGCACAGAGGTTAAGTTTAAGATGTATTTTGTCCTATGAAGAAAATGGAAATAATTTCTCTTAAAAAGTGGTGAGAATGAGTGCTGGAGATCTGAAGAGCCATGACAGGTTTGGTGACCCAGGGTTACAAAATCCTGTTACTCTGCAGAATGGCAGCTGGAATTGAGTATCACCAGTTCCTACCTGAACTTGAAAAGTGGGCACATCTCTGTTTATACCCTGTGCTTCACAGCACTCATTGCCTTTCTAGCCACAATTCAATTGCTCACATAACCCACAGGAAGAGAAAGCCTTCACTAATCCCAGCTCCTTGCTTTTGTCACCAAGAAGGAGAAACAGGGAGAGAGACACAATGGCACAACTTTTTACCAGCTTGTCTCCTGGCTCCTGACCGCCTTCTTTCAATCTGGTAGGCACTGGTGATTCAGAAAGGGAGGCAGGCAGGAGGGAAAAGCAGCCTTCAACATTTCCATAAGCAGCCTCTACAAGCCATTCCTTTCAACTTTGTTACAGGATTGTCTTTCACTTCCCAAAGCAGAGTCTGACGGTCTGGAGGTCAGCGCTGATGCTTTACTAGATTTGTGGCTGCAATGTCACTCTGACATTTCAGCTCCTCCTCTGTTTCCACCGTTGGAACAAAGCCACATGCACGGTGGAAAACACTCCGCTGAAGCACTCCATCACCTGAAGTTTCCTCTCTTTCCAGGGTTATAATGCTGCCCAAAGGCCAGAGAACACACCCCATGTTCTCCTGGGCTCAGACTGTTCACTCCCAAGTGGTGAAGTTATAAATACAACAGTGACTCCACTTAACCCTTTTCAAGCGCTGCATAGGCCACAACATTATCTTTCACTTTGTAACAACTCACACGGATTTGTTTTTTCTCACACCACCAAACTGCTGCCTTTCAGCACAAATGCTTTATGAGGGTTAAATCACACAGAAATGACAACGAGCCTCAGGGATTGTAGGAAAGCACACGAGTCCCTTGCAGACCTTTTTCATCCATGAGGCAAAAGGGACATGCTTTGATGAAGAGAGCTTTTGAGTTAAACTCACGGGAATCATTAATGGTCATCTCAGATGTTCAGGTACACATTCAGCCATTAGATTACACACGTGGGTTATTGTCAAGAAATGGAGATTCATTCCTGCAGTGAGCTGGAATGCCAGAGGAGCCTAGTCAACTACTGCTCTCCTGATATGTTCACATGGTTGGAGTTTATCCATATGGTCATATTTCTACACCTAAAAACACACTGCACACATGAACACATTTTCTGTGCACAAAGCCCTTTCTTTCATGACAACAAGTGTTCTCTTCCTAAACCCCAGGAAGTTCTACATTTGATATTCTGTCTGGTCCTTTTTCCATTCATTTTGAATAAAAAGATGGCATTACTGATGTGATAAGCAATAAATATATGTAGTATTATGAAAGAGAAGTGAAAGTGCTGTCTTTCCGTCTGACTTGGACTAAGGTGAAAATGCTGTCTTGGTTTACATACACATCAAGAGCACTGGCATGGCAACTGCAAGTAACAGTGTGTAGGAATCCTGTCTACCAATCCTGGATGCAAATCACCTTGTGATTACATCATGAATCGAGATGTGCCCCAACAAAGGATAACCGGACTGCAGCTGGCCTACAATAATGGCCCAAGGACCCAGCCATCACACCTTTAGGACAAGATCATTTCCAGCCATCAGATACCCCAGGAAAGGACAAAAGAGTGTGTGGGTAGGTAGATGGAGGAGGAGGAGGTGGAGGCCTCCTCCACCCTCCATCCAGACCCTACCCAAACCCACCTGAGTACACAGAAAGATTTCCTGGGGAACAATACCTGGACACTTGCCTAAAGATGATTTCCTGGACCGATTTCCAGGGGAACAATACCTGGACACTTACCTAATTTCCCAGAACGATGTCCTGGGGAACAACACCTGGACACTTGCCTGAGGACTAAAAAACTGTATAAAAAGACCTGAGTGACACTGTCAAGTTAGAAGAAAGCAGACGGCACCACACGCTGGAAACATCGCAAAGCAACACAACGGACTTTGGACTCTGAAAACCCTCTCTCCACCTCTGACCATTGGTAATATAATCCCTTTCCTACTTTCTCCTTCTTCTCCCTATTCCTTCTCTTTCTCCCTCTCTATTCCCCCTCTCCCTCTTCCTCTGTTTATCCTTCCACCTTATTTTTGTAATAAATAGTCTACCTGTTGCTATTTTGGCCTCGTTTGTGCCTCTCATTTCACAGCACGGGAATATTCATTAAAAACCTGAATCTCTTTCCCTCTCCGGATCGAGACACAGTGTTCAGCAATTATACCCAAATACCACATAATCTGTATGAAACCCTCCCACTGAACACTGGCTGATGGGCTTGTAAAACAAATCAGCAGATAAACAAAAGACAAAGCTCTCCCATCAGGCTGCCACAAGCTCGATACAAGAAAAGCACAACCAAGTGTGGCCACCTCATGGCAGCAAGCATATGAAATAGCAACCAAAATGGTTATCTACAGATACAGATAGAGGAAAACAGATCACTGAAAAACATATGGCTTTTAGAAGTGCCAGAGCTTAGCACTTGAAAGAGACAACCAGCTGACAAGATAGTGAAAGAGTCTGGGGGCTTGGAGCAGAGCTGTGAGGTACCAGAGTAGTGAAGCTAACCTCATTCACAACACAGCAACCATTCCTCCCTTCCAAGTTTTCCAAATCAAAAGACAACTGGAGGATGGAATTAAAATAGTCAGTGTATTTAAACTGTCAAACCAATGAGTCCAGCAATGGATGCAGCTCTAGTGCATGTCAGGGTTTGTTATTAAGCTTTATGAGGGGGGGAGCAGGGGGGAAACGTGTCTCATGATTCCAATTAGAAAACAATGGGAAAAGGAAGATGTTGACCTATTTCCTTCTCCCTCCGTGCTTTCAGCCTCTTCCCACCCCCCTTTTCTTCTTTCTCACATTTTCCCTCTTCTTTTCTTTTAAGTCACCCAAATCTTCTGTTTCTTTCCTACTCCTGCTACCTTATTGTTCTGTTTTTTACTGATTGGTGGTAGTCAACCTTTTCCATTTCCCTTTTGAACAGCAGACTATAAGCATGTTGCCTCACTCCTCTGTCTCCCCAACAGATATGATGTGACTGGTTTGTGTAAGAGAGGATGAAACTGCCTGTCTTTAACTACAGTAATTACTTTGTACACAGACACATGAGCCACCACCAACTCCCAGACGGGGCAGATCCCAAGGCCCAGGTCAAGAAGAGGAAAGAATTGCTATTAGGGAGTTACCAGCTCTACACCAGAGAGAAAGGCAGGGTGTGATGACATCAAACCTTGCCTGTGCCACTCATGGCATACCTGGCATTCCATCTGAGTGCTGCTGAACACAACCATGCTCTTGCCCTAGTGCTGCTATGTGCTCTTCAGATGTGTTCAGACAGTGGAGTTAAGCAAGCATTTACAACACATGCCCTGGTACATAAATGTCATTGTTCAGCAAGGCAGAAATGAAACCAGCTTGGACTGCACGAGTTGAAGCAGACTTCTACACAGATACTAGGTAATGAAAACACTTGAATTCTGCACCTCAGTAAGTTTGCCAATGACATTAAGCTGGGAGAGACTGTGGATCTGAAGGAGGGTAGGAAGGCTGTACAGACAGATCTGCACAGGCTGGATTTTTGGGTCAAGGCTATACAGATTCACACTACAATAGGAATGCAACAATATCTGCTGATGCCACGCTCAGAACAGCAGCATGAAATGAGCATTACATGCAAATTTGTGCAGCCAAAACAAACAAGGAAAAATATGCCATAAAAAGCAGCAACCTGCCAATAAGAGTAAAGACTAATCCATGCTGGCTCTCTAGACACCTTGCTTTCTTAGGCTCCTCTCCCACTGTTAGAACAGCATTCTTTCAGTTTGCTCAGGTGCTTCTGTCCCAGACAGAACTGGGAGCATTTTGCAGCCACTCCTGACAAGCAACTGGCTCTCTCTTGGAAATGCAGCCAAATGCTCTAGAAACACCACAGCATTTGCACAGGTAAGCATTCAGGTCACTCATCAATCCAGTGAAAGGCCTCCCTTGGTCTCCAGACCACGCTTCCCATTTTTCTCTTCTGTGTTTTTAAGAGATCTAATCCAGATCTTCTACAGGGAGAGTTGCTCCCCATATGCAAACAGCCTGGAACAGGCTGGATGAATAGACCAAGGTCATTGTCATGAAATTCAACAAGGCCAAGTTCTGAGTCCTGCACTTGCATTGCAACAACCCCCTGCAATGCTCCAGGCCCGGTGAAAGGGGCTGCTCAGCAAAGGACTGGGGGTGTTGGTTGACAGCCAGCTGAATATGAGCCAGTATGTGCCCAGGTGCCAAGAAGGCAAAGATCATTCTGGCTTGTATCAGGAACAGTGTAACCAGCAGGAAAAGGACAGTGATTGTCCCCCTGGACTCAGCAATGCTGAGGCTACACCTTGAGTACTGGGTTCAGTCTTGGGGCACACACTACAAGAAAGACATTAAGGTGCTGATGCAGGTCCAGGGAAGGGCAACAAAGCTGATGAAGGGTCTGGAGAACAAGTCTTGTGAAGAGCATCTGAGGCAACTGAGATTGTTAATCTGGAGCAAAGGAGACTGAGAGGAGACCTCCTCACTCTCTACAACTCCTTGAAAGGAGGTGGTAGTGAGGTGGGCATTGGTCTCTTCTCCCTAGTAAAAGTGATAGGACTAGAGAAAATGGCCTCAAGTTGCACCAGGGAGGTTTAGATTTGATATTAGAAAAAATTCTTCACTGAAAGGGTTCTCCAAGAGCTGGATAGGCTCCCCAGAGAGGTTGGTTGAATCCCCATCCTGGGAGGCGTTTAAAAGAAGCAGAGACATGGTGCTGAGGGACATGGGTTAGTACCAGACTTGGGTGAGTTAGATAATGGTTGGACTTGATGCTCTTAAACATCTATTCCAATGAAAACCATTTTGTGTGTGTGTGGCAGTCCCTTCACCACCACCCCCAACCCGAAGCTGGGATGGGGGAAGAGAAGAAGCTAGCATGGAGGGAGCCAGGGGAGAGACACCTCCCCCCACCCAGGACTGCGGGTCAGTAGGCTCCTAAGAGCCCTTCCCCCAGCCACATGCCCTGCCTGGCACAGTAAGGCACAGCCCCCATGCTGGGGCATGTCTGGGCAAAGGACAGATGTTTATTTGTTCCTGCTGCCCACTTCTATTGTAAGGCTTTGCAAATGCTCTCCTGGTGACATGTGACAAAATTAATTTGGTTTTATCAAAACAGAGCAGTTGCAGAGAGAGCAAGCTTTGTGACTCGTGCTGTCCCTCCGGACACAGGGGGACTAGCAGTTGCAGCAGTTCAGGAGAATTCTCCAATAAAAAGGGACAAAAAGAGAAATTCTCACAATCAGCAAACACCGTTGTGAGTATGCCATGACTTCACAAACGCACACATAGTACCACTTTAAAGGTATCATAAAGCAGATGATTAAAATACAAGCCTCTTTCTAACTATGCACAATGGAATTGTTTCCATCCTGCCACTGAAACTTCTTTTTGTCATAAAAAGCTAATTATTAATACAGAAAATAAGCTTCATTTATACAATACTAATAATTTTTATGCTACCCACTTCTGCAACAGGCACTGGATAATGCTACTAACATGAAAAGGAGTAATCCCCCCAATGCATCTGCACCGTTTGGGGGACCCACCTTAGCTCCATGAGAGTCACTGGAAATCAGCGAGATCCTCACTAGTGAATACCTACATAAATTCTGTGTCTGATGATAAACTCCTTAGGTAACTGTAATCACACACATTTGTGGAATGGGAAGCCCTATCTAACTTCCTCAGTTCTATTGAATGTGAGGTTCCATTGCCAGAACTACTGCAATACTCTGTATTACTGATAGGGAAATACACAGCAGGAGCCACTTTGGTAGAGGCAAAAGTTTGTAGGTTGTTTTCTTATACTGAAAGGTCATTAGAAATGATACATTAACCATCCAAACCAAAATGTAAAAATCCTCCACAGCCACAGAGACAGAGTCCAAAACCTCAGCTCTACCATCACACACAGATGACGTTAAATGACAATGCCTATCCTGGTTGGGGTCAGAATGGCTGGAGAGCAGCCAGGCAGAGAGGGACCTGGGGGTACTGGTTGATGGTAGGCTGAACATGAGCCTGCAGTGTGCCCAGGCAGACAAGAGGGCCAATGGCATCCTGGCCTGCATCAGGAACAGTGTGGCCAGCAGGAGCAGGGAGGTCATTGTGCCCCTGTACACTGCACTGGTTAGGCCACACCTGGAGTCCTGTGTCCAGTTCTGGGCCCCTCAATTCAGGGAGGAGGTTGACTTGCTGGAACGTGTCCAGAGAAGGGCAACAAAGCTGGTGAGGGGTTTGGAACACAAGTCCCATGAGGGGAGAGTGAGGGAGCTGGGGTTGCTTAGCCTGGAGAAGAGGAGACTCAGGGGTGACCTTATTGCTCTCTACAACTACCTGAAGGGAGGTTGTAGACAGGCAGAGGTTGGTCTCTTCTCCCAGGCAACCCAGGGAGGTGTGCTGCCCAGGGAGGTGGTGGAGTCACCATCACTGGAGGTGTTCAGGAAGAGACTTGATGGGGTGCTTGGTGCCATGGTTTAGTTGGATGATAGGTTGGACACGATGATCTTGAAGGTCACTTCCAACCTGGTCTATTCTATTCTATTCTATTCTATTCTATTCTATTCTATTCTATTCTATTCTATTCTATTCTATTCTATTCTAAACCACAAAAAGGCAGAAGACATTGAAAGCTACTGTGAAAGACAATCTGCAAGAAATGAAAGCAAAAAGACATTCTTTTCTGGTGCTCTACAAATCTACTGATGATCCTCTCTCTTCAGTGCTTTCTATCAGAATTCCATGGCACCAAAAGCTGTTAAAAAAAAAAAAAAGAAGCTGGAAAAAGTGCCCCCAAAGGGCAATCTATTGAAGGATGTTACAAATGAGTAAGAGCAGTGTATGGAATCTGTAAGCTTTATAGCTATTTCCTCAAGCTTGGAATTCTACCCTGCAAGGAGCTGATGAACACAATTACAAAGACTTTTGCAAAATTCATAGCTGATGCAGATGGCAGTGGTTACACTTTACACCACAACTGCCAACAGTTGTCTGCCTGAAACACAACCATCTGGATGGAATCCACCTTTCACTGCAAGCAGTAAAACTTACAGACAGCCACACTACCCCTTCTGCTTTCATATCTTGGAGACAAGAAGAAGGGGGAGGAAAGCATAAATCCGAACAAACCAAAACTGAACTACTTCACCATCTACCTTCTGAAGAACTTCAGCCTCTCACCTCAACCATAGACTAAAATTGTACTGACAGAGAGGACTGGAACACACTTGTGCTGGACAGACAGCAGAGCATTCAGTTCTGTATCTCAGAAGTAAGCATTGAAAGAGCAGTGCAATCACCAATCACATTCAGCATGGATTCACAAAGGGCAAGTCCTGTCTAAATAACCTGATGTCCTTCTATGCTATGGTCACCCACCCAGCAGCGAAGGGAAGGTACTGGATGTACCTGTCCTGGATTTTAATGAGGCTTTTGATCCTGTCCCTCACAGCATCCTTCTGGACAGGCTGTCCAGCTGTGAGATGAGCAGGTTCTTGGTGCACTGGGTAAAGAACTTGCTGAAAGGCAGAGGGCAAAGGTTTGTAGTGAGTGAGGCTATGTCTGGTGTTCCTCAGAGTTCAATGCCAGGGTTCAGTTCTGGTCAGTATTTTTATCAGTGATCTAGATGCAGGACTCAAATGTGCCATTAGCAAGGCTGCTGACTACTCCAAACTGAGAGGTGCTCTCTTAAGGGTCAAAAGGCCTTGCAGAGGGCTCTAGATAGATCAGCCTATCGAAAGAGCTGATTACTCCACTGCCTTGAGTTGGTGCAGCCTCATCCTGAGTACTGTGAGCAGTAAGATTCTCCTGACCAGCATCCACACATAGGTGTAACTAGCTGTGATGCAACTTCCTGATGAGAAACAAGAAGGAAAGACCTGCACTTCCATGCATTCAGGAGAACACTTCACTGCTTCTAGAAATTGTGATGTCACAGATGATGTTGTAGAAGCAAAAGCAGATGGGATACCAAAGTTTAGTTGATTATTTGGTGTTGGGTGACAGGTTGGACTCAATGATCTCAAAGGTCTTTTCCAACCTGATTAATTCTATTCTATTGTATTCAATGAAGTTATTTTCATGGATATGATTCACACAGTCAGCAGGACAAACAGTGTAGTACATAACCAGCTAATGAAAATAATTTTCTCTAAGAAGGATGCTTTCCAAAATTTTCTTATGGAATAGATACCCTTAGCTGTTCAGAGTCACCGAGCAAGCTGTGGCTGCAACAATGCAGTAACAGGCATGTGCAATGTACCAAGAGAATGTGCTCATTTACAGCTCAGGAGCAATATTGCTCACCCACAGAGTGGCTGTCAATGGGTCCATGTTCCAGTGGAGGCCAGGGACAAGCAGAGTCCCTCAGGGATCAGTCCTGGGACCAGGCTTGTTCAGCATCCTTGTGGGTGCTGGTGGACGAGAAGCTCACCAGGAGCTCTCAGGGTGCACTTGCAGCCCGGAAAGCCAATCAGATCCTGGGCTGCATCAGGAGAAGTGTGGCCAGCAGGGCAAGGGAGGGGATTCTCCCCCTCTGCTCAGCCCTGGTGAGACCCCACCTGGAGTACTGCCTCCAGTTCTGGAGCCCCTATTCCAAGAGGGATCTGGAGGTGCTGGAAGGTGTCCAGAGCAGGGCCACGAGGATGAGCAGAGGGCTGGAGCACCTCTCCTGTGAGGACAGACTGAGGGAGTTTGGGCTGTTCAGTCTGGAGAAGAGAAGGCTCAGAGGTGACCTCATTGTGGCCTTCCAGTATCTGAAGGGGGCCTACAAGAAGGCTGGGGAGGGACTTTTCAGGCTCTCAGGGAGTGATAGGACTAGGGGGAATGGAATGAAGCTGGAGGTGGGGAGATTCAGGCTGGAGGTGAGGAGGAGCTTCTTCAGCATGAGAGTGGTGAAGGCCTGGAATGGGTTGTCCAGGGAGGTGGTTGGGACCCTGTCCCTGGAGGTGTTTAAGCCCAGGCTGGATGAGGCTGTGGCCAGCCTGATCTAGTGTGGGGTGTCCCTGCCCATGGCAGGGGGGTTGGAACTAGCTGATCCTTGTGGTCCCTTCCAACCCTGACTGATACTATGATACTATAGTACTATTGCTGGTCTGGAACACAAATCCTCCTTCCTAGAACCTTCAATACCAACCTCCAGCTTTCAGATCCAGAGAGCAATTGTTTCAGGACAGCCTTAGCATTTGTAAAGAATCCTATTATTTCAGTTTTACAGTCACACTGGCCTGGCAGAATGCCACCAGTGTATGAAATGTAATACAGTCATCGCTGTCACAAGACATGTTAGATTGTTCTATCCATGGACTGTGCTCTATATATAACTGATGAGAGCTTGAATTAAGGTTGCATTTTAAAGCCCCAGCTATGGAACTAACAGCACTTTGCACTGAGCTTTTAACTATGCATGGATCACAAGTTTTCCTCACAACAGCCATTTTCCTTCTCCCAAAATACCTCAAATAGTTTAAAACTGTATTTACAATGGCTCCAGTTTTAAAACCTGCTCCAATTCTTAGTATTAAAGATTCTTTTGTTCCTAGAGAACAGAAACAGAATCTTATGAGTGTTAAATAAGGAAAACTCAGTATGTTATTATTATACACTGGATTGTGAAGCAATTAGAAACTCCTTTTCCTGAGACTCATCAAGGAGTCCCTCTCACACAGAGAAAAAACAAAAGACCCACAAACCTCTGTCAAAAGCAGGAATAATTGCAGAGATTTCTGCAGAGTTCCTCTCAAAGGGAACCAAACACATCTCCATGTGACACAAGACTTTCCCTGTCACAAGAACAAAATATGAACTCCCATACACAGGAGGTGTGACATTTTGAAACAACCTCTGGGACTCCTGTTGTTGCACCTTTAGCTTGCAATTCAGAGGGTGTCTTAGGTTGAGCAGACAAAAAGCTATTTTACTCCTCCCCAAAGGAGTGAAATAAAACCACTCCACACACAGGATTGGAAAGTTAAATGGAAATACAATTCACAACTATGTACAACAATACAAAATACACTAAATTCATGCTCAGCCTTGGCCCAGTTCTCCATCCTGGGCTTACCAAAACCTCACTAGGCCAACACCTTCCCAAACCATTCCCCCAACCAGGCCAAAGAACCAAGCCTCAATGCTCCCCCCCACTAAATGCAGCAGGCCCAAATGCCTCAAGGCCTCCCTCCCCCTCCAGGCTGCATGGCATAGCAAGAAATGAGCTTGCCAGCTGCAGACCCACTCCCTGCAAACCAGAGACAGGAGCTGCAGCAACGCCTGCAGAGAGAGTGGTCAAAAGGGCAAGCACAGACTGCTATAGAGAGGTCACAGAACTATGGGAGTGGATAACAACCTTACAGTGTCCTGCACACCTTCCAGACTGTCTAGCCCCTTGGAGGACTATCTCTGGTTAAGACATCCCGGTCCTAAGCCCGTAACAGCAGGAAATCTAGCCCATGTGCATGAGCTGTGCACTTGGGTGCTAAACTGCACAAAAGCAGGGAAGTGTTTTGAACAATGGAAACTAAACAGACTAAATCAATTTATAACTAACTTTAGAACAGTCCATTTTGTTCCTTGTTTGGCACAGGACAATAAATCAGGTGTCAAACACTCAGAACATCTTTCACATCAGTGGAGTCACAGCACAGCTGCAGGAGAAACAGGCCACTGACCTGGGGGTCAAGTAATTCACCAAAGATGTCTGTACCCTAGAAATAGCAGCTGCAGGTTCTGAAGTATGCCACAGCTTTATGCAAGATTCTTTTGAATTATTTGTTCCACTGATATTCCTAAGAAGTTGGCAATAAGCACTTAAAACACCCTGAAAATAAGCACTGGGTCTTCAAACAAACTCCTATAGCTACCAGAACAGAATCCAGTTCTCAAATTCTGCTTTATAACACTAAAGTTATGCAAAGACTTCACTTACAGAATCAGAGAATATATTTGGTTGGAAGAGACCTTCGAGATCATCCAGTCCAACCTTCAACCCAGCCCTGCAGGGTCAACACTAAACAATATCCTTAAGCACCAGGTCCACAAGCCACTTAAACCCCTCCAGGGGTGGTGACTCCCAGTGCAGGCCATTCCAGTGTCTGATAACCCTTTCAGTGAAGAAATATTTCCCAATATCCAGCCTGACCCTCCCCTGGCACAGCTTGTAACCACTTCTAGTCCTGTCGCTTGACACCAAGGAGAAGAGGCTGTCTCCTTGTTCCACCCTTCCCTCAGGCAGCTGTAGAGAGCAGTAAGGTCTTCCCTCAGCCTCCTCCAGACTGAACAGCCCAGCTCCCTCAGATGCTCCCTCAGATGCTACTCACAGGTCATTGCTTCTAGGCCCTTCACGAGCCTCGCTGCCCTTCTCTGGACACACTCCAGCCCCTCAGTGTGCTTGTCGTGGGGGCCCCAGAACCGAACACAATACTCGAGGTGTGGCCTCACCAGTGCTGATCACCTCCCTGTTCCTGCTGGCCACCGTGTTTCTAACGCAAGCCAGGATGCCATTTGCCTCCTTGGCCACATGAGGCACACTGCCGACTCAGAGACTGTCAACCAATACCCCCAAGTCCCTCTCCAGGCTGCAGCTCTCCAACCACCACCACACAACTCCAAGTCTGTAGCTTACCATGGGGTTGTTGTGACCCGAGTGCAGGACTTAGCACTTGCCCTTGTTGAACCTCACACAATTAAGCCTTGGCCCATTGGTCTAACCTGTCCAGATACAATACAATACAATACAATACAATACAATCCACCAGGTTGAAAGAGACCTTCAAGATCATCGTGTCCAACCCATCAACCAATCCAACCCACCTAAACAACTAGATCATGGCACCAAGCACCCCATCAAGTCTCCTCCTGAACACCTCCCATGAAGGTGACTCCACCACCTCCACGGGCAGCCCATTCCAATGAGCAATCACTCTCTCTGTGTAGAACTTCTTCCTAACATCCAGCCTAAACCTCCCCTGGCACAGCCTGAGACTGTGTCCTCTTGTTCTGGTACTGGCTGCCTGGGAGAAGAGACCAACCTCTGCCTGTCTACAGCCTCCCTTCAGGTAGTTGTAGAGAGCAATAAGGTCACCCCTGAGTCTCCTATTCTGCAGGCTAAGCAACCCCAGCTCCCTCAGCCTCTCCTCATAGGGCTTGTGTTCCAAACCCTTCACCAACTTCGTTGCCCTTCTCTGGACACGTTCCAGCAAGTCAACATCCTTCCTAAACTGAGGGGCCCAGAACTGGATCCCACTGTAAAGCTTCCCCACCCTCTAGCAGACTGACACACCCTCCCATCTTGGTGTCATGTCACTTCCAGAGGCTTTCAGGAAATCTTTTGGACAGGATCCATCTTGCTCATTTAAAAGTAATATTAGGAGCAGTCCATTAACCTTTAAGTGTGGGCCACTTTGACAACTCTATTTGCTGTCCAAGAGCCAGTAAGCCAGAAAAGGTCTCACCTCTTTCACTTCTTCCTCCTCTCCAAAGGAGTAAATATGCAGTTTGAGTCTACAGTAATAATGCCTACATGCAAATTGTTCCTGTTGTCCAAACCCTTTACTTTTCACATCCTATGGCACAAATCCCCAATCTTTAGGATAATATCAGAAATGGACACAACACAGCATACCTTTTATCTCACTTACCACCACCATGCCTGCATGCTGAGACTCAAAGAACATGTTAAAATACAGTATCTGTTGGGAGGGCTCAGGTAATGTCATCTGCATTTAACATAATTTGCATTTATTGTTCTATCTAGATACTGATATGGCTTCCTCATGGCATCACTAAGGTATTGCACAGGAAATACCCTTGTAAAATACACATGATTATTTTTGGTTGTGAGCTGAAGAACAATAATAATACAATAATACAATAAACCAGGTTGGAAGAGACCTTCAAGATCATCACATCCAACCCATCAACCAATCCAACCCACCTAAACAACTAAACCATGGCACCAAGCACCCCATCAAGTCTCCTCCTGAACACCTCCAATGATGGTGACTCCACCACCTGCCCAGGCAGCCCATTCCAATGGGCAATCACTCTCTCTCTGTAGAACTTCTTCCTAACCTCCAGCCTAAACCTCCCCTGGTGCAGCCTGAGACTGTGTCCTCTTGTTCTGATGCTGGTTGCCTGGGAGAAGAGACCAACCTCTGCCTGGCTACAACCTCCCTTAAGGTAGTTGTAGAGAGCAATAAGGTCACCCCTGAGTATCCTCTTCTCCAGGCTAAGCAACCCCAGCTCCCTCAGCCTCTCCTCACAGGGCTTGTGTTAACAAAGACTTGTCCCACCAATCACTTCTGTTGCTGGCAGTGGCTGTGTCAGAGCTATGGAACAGAGGTTATTTTTAAGATGCAGAAATAATTCTGTATCAGCTCATATTGAGTTTACAGCACTGGGAAGCAAAGATGCCATCAGCCTGCCATTCTGGAGCTTTTTGGATTCCTTGCTCTGAAGGATCCATTTTCAGCAACTTTAGATCCAAGATGGGTGTATGTCAAACCCAGCTACGGAGATGACTTGAAGAAATGAAGGGATCAGAGGGATCCAGATCTAACAAAGAAACTGTATGCTGAAACCTTCACCCCTTACCCCCCCCCCCTTTTTTGGTGTGGGGGAGGAGCATTAATTAGTATAACAAAAGAAATATGCTTCCCTACAAAGTATTGCCTGTGTCTAGTCTTCTACCTTCACAGTACAAGAATGCTGATCTCTCTCCATTTTCATCTTAGACTACAAGGAAAAAAATCAATGTTCACAGAAAAAAAGCCCCCCTGCAAACAGGCTGCCAAGACAAGGAGTGATGCTGGTAAGCAAGAGTACTCAGAGCTTAGCTTTAATGGGTGTCTTGTTTCTTTGGGAACACAGAACACACACTGCACGATTTGGTAGCACTCCTAGCAGAGAGAAACTACCAGGAAGCTTGCTGCTGCAACTTGAATGAGAGCTAAGTAAAAGAGATTTACACTTGGAAAGGAATTTCCCTGAATCAGGAATTCTAGGCTCCATGGGGGTAATTTTCTTATTCTGCAATACTGTCCACTCCCAACAGTCACAGTATCATTCTGACAACGTCCATGTAACTGTACAAACCTAGAAGTGTAGTGCTTCCCTGCAGCTTGAGGTAGCATTTTAATGCCTTCTGTATTTGTACAAAAGATCTTTCGTTTGTTTCAGCCTACCAGTGTTTTATGACGTGTGAAGGGCAGCTCTGGGGAGGTGCTGAACAAGCCTTTCTGCACACGGCACATGTTGCCTGCCCAAACAAATCTGATGGACTTGCTCTGTCCGCTCTGTGCCTTCATATTCCTCTTTCTTTGGCATCTAGAACAAATGCTAACTTTAAAGGATCTTCTCTTAGCTTCCTCTGACACTTTTCTACACAGGGTAAGATGAGTGTTTTCACAGTAATTATCAACTCAATGTCTTCTTCGGCTTCTACCCCTGCAACAGACAGGCTTAATGCATTGCTCAGGAGAACTGGAACCATTCCTCTCTCCCCAGCAACAGGTGGGAAGAAACATTTGCAAGCAGGTTTTTATAATGTTCATGAATTTAATGAACTTAGTTTCATAGTTTCAGTTAGGGTTGGAAGGGACCACAAGGATCATCTAATTCCAACCCCCCTGCCATGGGCAGGGACACTCTACACTAGATCAGGCTGGCCACAGCCTCATCCAGCCTGGGCTTAAACACCTCAAGGGACAGGGCCTCAACCACCTCCCTGGACAACCCATTCCAGGGCCTCACCACTCTCATGGTGAAGAACTTCCTCCTCACATCTAGCCTGAATCTCCCCACCTCCAGCTTCATTCCATTCCCCCTAGTTCTATCACTCCCTGAGAGCCTGAGAAGTCCCTCCCCAGCCTTCTTGTAGGCCCCCTTCAGATACTGGAAGGCCACAATGAGGTCACCTGGGAGCCTTCTCTTCTCCAGACTGAACAGCCCAACTCCTTCAGTCTGTCCTCACAGGAGAGGTGCTCCAGCCCTCTGCTCATCCTCGTGGCCCTTCTCTGGACACCTTCCAGCACCTCCAGATCCCTCTTGGAATAGGGACTCCAGAACTGGAGGCAGTACTCCAGGTGGGGTCTCAGCAGAGCTGAGTAGAGGGGGAGAATCCCCTCCCTTGCCCTGCTGGCCACACTTCTCCTGATGCAGCCCAGGATCTGATTGGCTTTCTGGGCTGCAAGTGCACATTGAGAGCTCCTGTTGAGCTTGGGCACAGCAGTGATGGCACCAGAAAGGTTTGTGCTTTTTTTGCCTCCCTTCTTATACATGAAATGATATAAAGTGCTTGCTTTCCCCTGTGCACATCCCTCAAATAAAGAATGTGCAACATCCTTTGATTTCCTATGGTACTCCACAAAACCTTCTGATGCAAGTTTGGATCACTGCTACCATTTTACTAACACACCCCAGCAAACCTTAAAAAGCTGCAGAACAGACCCATGTACAACTTTTTCCATACAGAGTGTCAAGTTCCTTCCTTCATGGCAGCAGCTCCCTGAATGCACTGTACACTCGTGGGAGCTTGTTTATACACTTAATTATTCTCTTCCATGGTGAGAGGGTCATTCTGTTTCTTTATTAAAACCCATCAGTTTTCTCAAGTGGAAAAGACTGTAACTTCAGCAGTATATTATAAGACTTACAGCGAGATAGCTTCAAGTCAGTTCTTTGACTCTCAGTTTCTGGCTTTAGTTCTGAAGTGTTAACAGAGTCAGCAGCTGCTGTGTGACCCTAGCCACATGATTCCAGTTACACTTCCCATTTTTCTTGCTTGTAATGAGCTTTTAATCTTCAAACAGGAGAAGCTACTCATAGATTCATAGAATACCAGACTGGAAGGGAACTCAAGGTTCATCTAGTCCAACCTGTCAGGGTAAGAATGTAGTTTAAATGAGATGGCCCAGCACCCTGCCAAGCTAGGCCTTGAAACTGTCTGATGTAGGGAACCTACCACCTCCCTTCTTTAATAGTGTGAATGGTGGACAAAATTTTCTGCCTGCCAGTCTGAATCTTCCCAGTAGCAACTAGTACCCATTAACCCTTGTCTTTACCATATGACTCTCTGTAAAAGGGAGCCTCCCTCCTCATGATAACCACCCTTTATGTACTGGTGCTCATCCCAAATGCCAAATATTCTTATGGTAAGCATGTTGAAGTCCCAGGATGAAAGGTTCTACAGAAATGTGCAGTGATGGTAAAATGTTGTTACTAATGTGCACATGAAGGTGTTTCCATCTGAACTTTCCAACAGCTTTACAGCCTCGCAAAGGACATCAAAGCAGGAGAGAGAGCTGAGGAAAACTAGCAAATACAATAAGGTAATTAATTGGTTTCTTTTTTTGCCCAGATCAAGATGGAGCCCTTTTATTTTTAACTCAAGTGTTAACACACATCATTAATGATATTTTACAGTTCCTGGCATCAATGAGTACTAGAATTAACAAGACAGTTGCTTTAACTCCAAATGAATGAAAATCAGGCAAAAAGAAATTCTAGCAGCAAATAAAAGTAGTAAAAAGCTGACATCCTGAATTAGCTCTAAGTGTATGCATTTGGCAGTCATATTCTTAACTTCCTGTTCATCTACAGAGAAGTCATTCGTGTGGCTGTTCAGGATAACTCCCACATGATATTAAAGTCCTAATACATCTCCATGCACACACTTCTGCACAGCCAAACAGAGCAATTAAGTTATGAATTAGTGAGTGATGAAGTAACTTCAGTTTTCACCACATGCACTAAAAGGAAGTGTGCAGCTACATAGATAGGCAAATTGATTCTGGAATCAGGCCAAACCTAAAATGACATACTTTGTGACATCTGTCACTATTTGTCTGCCACACATCAAAGAATGCCAGGCCAAACTATGACATCAGCTCAAGGCCATACATACTTTTGTCTAAGTTACTATTGACTGTTAGTGCTTTCATGACAACTCTTGTGGACATTTCTTACACCTGTAATTGAAACCTATCACAAGTGAAATTCCACCTGCGCCACTCCCTTGCTTCTTTCCCATGAGGACTATGAATACTGCTGAGAGAGCTGCAGAGGAGCTCCAAGCCGCTCTCCAGCATTTCCCTCCAGTCCTGGCTCACCAGTGAGGTCCCAGATGACTGGAAACTGGCCAAGGTGGTCCCCAGCCACAAGAAGGGTCAGATGGAGGAACCTGGAAGCTCCAGGCCTGGCAGCCTGACCTCAGTGCCAGGGGAAATGATGGAGCAGATTATCCTGGCGGCAATAGCTGTGCACCTGCAGGATGGCCAAGGGATCAGGCCCAGCCAACATGGATTTAGGAAGGGCAGGTCCTGCCTCTCCAACCTGATCTCCTTCTATGATCAGGTGACTGCCTGGTGGATGTGGGGAGGCCTGTGGATGTGGTCTGCCTGGACTTCAGCAAGGCCTTTGACACTGTGCCCCACAGCAAACAGCTGGCCAAGCTGTCAGCTCGTGGCTTGGACAGCAGCACTCTGAGCTGGGTTAGAAACCGGCTGGAGGGCCAAGCCCAGAGAGTGGTGGTGAATGGTGCCACAGCTAGTGGCATCCCCCAGGGATCAGTGCTGGGCCCCATCCTCTTTAATGTCTTCATTGATGATCTGGATGAGGGGATTGAGACAGTCATCAGCAAATTTGCAGATGACACCAAGTGGGGAGCAGATGTTGGTCAGTTAGAGGGCAGAAGGGCTCTGCAGAGGGACCTCAACCGACTGGACAGATGGGCAGAGTCCAACAGGATGGCATTCAACAAGTCCAAGTGCCAGGTGCTGCACTTTGGCCACAGCAACCCCATGAAGAGCTACAGGCTGGGGTCAGAGGGGCTGACAGCTCCCAAACAGAGAGGGACCTGGGGGTGCTGATTGACAGCCGCCTGAACATGAGCCAGCAGTGTGCCCAGGTGGCCAAGAAGGCCAATGGCATCCTGGCCTGCATCTAGAATAGTGTGGCCAGCAGGAGCAGGGAGGTCATTGTGCCCCTGTACTCTGCACTGGTTAGGCCACACCTTGAGTCCTGTGTCCAGTTCTGGGCCCCTCAGTTTAGGAAGGACATTGAGACACTTGAAGGTGTCCAGAGAAGCGCAACAAGGCTGGGGAGAGGCCTTGAGCATAGCCCTGTGAGGAGAGGCTGAGGGAGCTGGGGTTGCTTAGCCTGAACAAGAGGACACAGTCTCAAGCTGTGCCAGGGGAAGTTTAGGCTGGAGGTGAGGAGAAAGTTCTTCACCGAGAGAGTCATTCGCCATTGGAATGTGCTGCCCAGGGAGGTGGTGGAGTCACCGTCCCTGGAGGGGTTCCAGAGGGGATTGGATGTGGCACTTGGTGCCATGGTCTAGTCATGGGGTCTGTGGTGACAGGTTGGACTCGATGATCTTCGAGGTCTCTTCCAACCTTAGTGATACTGTGATACTCTCATACTCATAAGTACTTGGTCAGCTTTAAGCCTTGACAGGTATAATGCAGCAATACAGCTCAGAAGCAACCTCCTATCACTCAGCAGCTACTCCAGAGGCCTTCCATTTCCTCTGTGGATTTGCAAGTACCCTTGTATCTCACTCTTTTCTACCCACATAAGATCCACAAGCATGTTCTGATAAAGCAATGTTCTCATCATTTTACCCTAAATTTTCTCTCATGCAGACAAAGTAAGTGAAATAATAGTCACACTTTAGCGGCAAATACTTGGAATCATTGAATAAGTTGGAAAAGACCTCTAAATCTAGTCCAACCATTAACTCAACACCACCATGTCCCAAAGTGCCATGTCTACATGGTTTTTAACACCTCCAGGGACCTCCTTCCAGGGCCAGCCTGTTCCAATGCCTGACCACTCTTGCAGTAAAGAATTTTGTCCTAATACCCAATGTAAATCTCCCCTGGTGCAACTTGAGGTTGTTTCCTGTCATCCTATCACTAGCTACATCAAGACCAAGGGCAGGGTCCTGCAGCTGGGTGGAGGCAATCCCAGGCACAAATCCAGGCTGGGCAGGGACTGGCTGGAGAGCAGCCCTGAGGAGAGAGACTTGGGGGTGCTGGGGGAGGAGAAGCTCTCAGTGTGCACTTGCAGCCCGGAAAGCCAATCAGAGCCTGGGCTGCAGCAGGAGAAGTGTGGCCAGCAGGGCAAGGGAGGGGATTCTCCCCCTCTACTCAGCTCTGCTGAGACCCCACCTGGAGTACTGCCTCCAGTTCTGGAGCCCCTATTACAAGAGGGATCTGGAGGTGCTGGAATGTGTCCAGAGCAGGGCCACAAGGATGATCAGAGGGCTGGAGCACCTCTGCTGTGAGGACAGACTGAAGGACTTGGGGCTGTTCAGTCTGGAGAAGAGAAGGCTCCCAGGTGACCTCATTGTGGCCTTCCAGTATCTGAAGGGGGCCTACAAGAAGGCTGGGGAGGGACTGCTCAGGCTATCAGGTAGTGATAGGACTAGGGGGAATGGAATGAAGCTGGAGGTGGGGAGATTCAGGCTGGAAGTGAGGAGGAAGTTCTTCCCCATGAGAGTGGTGAAGCCCTGGAATGGGCTGTCCAAGGAGGTGGTTGAGGCCCTGTCCCTGGAGGTGTTTAAGCCCAGGCTGGATGAGGCTGTGGCCAGCCTGCTCTAGTGTGGGGTGTCCCTGCCCATGGCAGGGGGGTTGGAACTAGATGATCCCTGTGGTCCCTTCCAACCCTGACTGATACTATGATACTATGATTTACCACATCACTCAGACTGTCACAGAAATCAAATAACAACACTTAACATCTTTTTTTATTTATTGCAGGAGGAATAGGAACTCTTCATTAGACTGAGCAGCAGGCTTGGTTAGCATCCAGTCTGCCAGTTGTCAGGACATGTAGGTATGCCAAATACAGCCAATCTTATCTATTCATACTAGTGCTGCAAAAATGGCAAATGGGAGCATGACAGGGCCTCTAAACTCTAAAGTTGCCACAGAATATAAAACACAACATCCTAAGAAGTCTCAACATGACTAAAGACTTCATACTTTAATGAGGTAGCAGATAAGTGGAGTTTGAGCATCCCTCAGGGATCAGCACTGGGGCCAGGCTGGTTTAACATCTTTGTTGGTGCCATGGACAGTGGCACTGAGTGCACCCTGAGCAGGTCTGCTGACCACACCAAGCTGTGTGGTGCAGCAGACAGCTGGAGGAAAGGATGCCATCCAGAGGGACCTTCACAGGCTGGAGAGGTCAGCCCATGACAACCTCATGAAGTTCACCATGTGCAAGGCTCTGCAGCTGGGTCAGGGCAATCCCAAGCACCAGGACTGGCTTGAGAGCAGCCCTGAAGCAAAGGACCTGGGGGTGCTGGTGGATGAGAAGCTCAACAGGAGCCAGCAGTGAGCACTTGCAGCCCAGAAAGCCAATCACATCCTGGGCTGCATCAAGAAAAGCATAGCCAGCAGGTCAAGAGAGGTGATTCCCGCCCCCTGCTCTGCTCTGATGAGACCACACCTGGAGTACTGCATCCAGTTCTGAAGCCTCTATTACAGGAAGGATCTGGAGGTGCTGGAATATGTCCAGAGAAGGGCCATGAGGATGAACAGAGAGCTGGAGCACCTCTCCTATGAAGACAGACTGAGAGAGTTGGGGTTGTTCAGTCTGGAGAAGAGAAGGCTCCCAGGAGACCTTATTGTGGCCTTCCAGTATCTTAAGGGGTTACAGGAAAGCTGGGGAGGGACTTGCTAGAATTCAGGTAATGATAGGACTACTGTATTGTATTCAGGTGGGTTGGATTGGTTGATGGGTTGGACGTGATGATCTTGAAGGTCTCTTCCAACCTGGTGTATTGTATTGTATTGTATTGTATTGTAAAACTAGAAATGGGGAGATTCAGATTGGATGTCAGGAAGAAGTTCTTCCCCATGAGGGTGGTGAGACACTGGCACAGGTTGCCCAGGGAGGAGGTAGAAGCCTTATCCCTGGAGTTTCTAAGGCCAGGCTGGATGTGGCTGTGACCAACCTCATGTAGTCCCTGCCCATGGCAGGGGGGCTGGAACTGGATGATCCTTGAGGTCCCTTCCAACCCTAACAATTCTATGATTCTATGATCTGAAAAACTGCATCTGGAGGACAGAGAAGCAGCATCTCTGTTCTAAACAGAAAGCTGTTGCAAGATGGTTCTCTTCTCTCTTTTCATATTAACCAACTTGAAAAGTCTAAGAACCTATCCTGTAATCTTTTTTTCAAGCTAGTTTGGTAATTGACATGGAATTCAGCTGTAATTGTTTGTGTTTGTGCCAAGTGTTGCTGCTATAGCACATTTCTCTTGTCAGTGTCTTACAACTAGGAGCATGCTGCAATTACACAGCATTGATTTTAAATGCAGACTTAGCACAATAACATCTCCACTTTGTAAGCAAGGCACCAGCACCATAAAGCAAACTTCTAAAGTCACTATCTGAGCCAAATATCAGAACATTAATAATTAACAAGTATAGAAAGCTGTCTTTAGATTTCTATGTATTAAAACTGTGGATTTTAGCACCCATTGTATTGTGCTGTATACCATTCACGTGGCATAGGAACAGAACTGCTGCATGATAGCAGCTTCATTGACATGCCCCTCACTGCTAGTCAGTATACACAGATCTAAAGAACCTTGCTGGTTCTTCCTTCTGCAAGGTTAGGAAGTGCAGACAGAAAGCAAGTTGCTTGACATTGTAAATCTTGCAAGGATGGCCTTACAGTGGAAATGTTATTGGAATCTCCAACCACTGTGCCATGAAAGTATGACAGGAGAATGTTGAATGAGTAAATGATAATTACTTGATTTGATTAACTCTCTGTATATTGCTACAAAGCACTTTGTAACAATCAAGCCTCCAGTGCACTGTCTGGCCAGTAAATTCTGGCTCAGGAGACTGGAGATATTTTTACAGTTAAACTTGTGATGCTTACATTTAAGAACAGAGCAACATAGTCAAAATGCAAGACTCCCACTAAAATTAGGCTCTGAGCCCTTGCTCATCCATACCTGAGCAAATGTGCCCAGTATACAAATTAAAGTCTTATTTTTCATCCTGCCAGCTTCCACAAGGACACCATGGTTCTAAGAGATTGTAATGACTTAGCACAAGGATAACCTACCTGCTCCCCCAACACAGAAGTGAGGGGAAGACACACACAACTCAGGGTTGAGATAAAGAGGTAAGAGTTTAATATATCAGAAGCACAATGTGCAATTACCTTAGCTAATAATCTAATTAATCTAGCAATGCATGGTTACCTTAGCTTAGCCTATTTGCAGAAGCAGCACAGTGAAATACACAGGGGGGGGAAACAGCATAAACCAGAAAACCAAAGCCAGCAGCTACCAACTGCCACCCATCCCGCTGCCATGCCTGAAGGAAAGAGCCAGTGCCCAAGAACCCAGAACCCAGAAGCAGCAACCAGAACAGCAAGTCTCCCATACTGCAGTCTGAACTTTGAGCTCCAGAACACTTTGCTCCAGTTAGCACTTCCATGTTTTTGCAGCTGGCATGGCTGCAGCATGGAATGAGTAACAGCAGCAGGTTCAACTCAACCTGTGACAGAGATGTTCCTGATTTTTGCCTTACCCATAACCAAACTGTCAACAACTCCTTTGCTCCTGAGATTGCACACTGAGCATAACACCAGCACTGCACTGGATCTGCCTGAACTTTCCACAGGCACTGAAATGACACAGAGGTGCTCTGGACAGCAAGTGCTTAGCGGGAGGCAGATGCATTTGTTCAGCCAAACCCCTGTTCCCAGGGAAGAATACCTATGTATTTGCTCTGGTTCCCAAGATAGGAGTCTTGAAGGAGTCTTGGTTATAGTGAAAAGGGAGAGAGTGCCTTTTCAGCAGTCCTAGCAGACAGACAGAGCACACTGTCCTCCAGAAGTGCAGGAGCATCCCACAGGAGAGGAAAAAAAAAAAGGAAAAACCAAGACAAAGAAAGAAGAAAGGATACCCAAAGGCTTGGAAAGCAGGCTGCCTTAACCAAGCCAGGCCATTTTGGCAGGAGATGAAAGGGTTGAGTTAATGAGAAGCGAGATAATGAGAGGATTTAATGGAGGCTTGAGGTTTGTTAGGAGAGTTTATACATGGTTTTCTTCCTGTGGTACGTCCACTCTGTGGATGCATTTGCTCTCCAGGGACAGCTGGAGCAGATCTACTGGCATCATGTGTGTGCTCTCTGAAGTGCTGTTTTGTCACCGCAGGGAAATGCCTTCGAGCAGTGCTGCTGCTCTGCTGGTCACTGGCGTGCCAGGCTTTGTACAGAGTGATGCAGGCCTTCCCAAGAATACCACCCAGACATCTGTGCTGGGGATGGATAATGATGAGGGGCAGTGTGTGCAGGAGGGTACAGGCAAGTACCTAGGACTGTGGTCCTCCAGTGTTTTGGAATTCCACCCCTGAACAAATGCAAAATCCTGACAAGCTGGTGAAATGTTTGGGGAAAGGAAGTTGTCAGCCCAGAAGTTCCCAAGAGACAGAAATCGCTGTGATGTGTTGGTGCCTGGCCCATGCCTGTACAGCCCTTCTCATCACTGTTCAGAGTGCTCAGGGGCAAGAGAAGGTCTCTGGACCTAGAGGCAGACTGGCAGGCACCGTGGCTACCCTGACCCCACCAGCAGGCAGATGCACCAGGGAACCAGCCTGTGCCAGCATCAGCTGCCCCTGCAAGGAGAGAGAAACATGAAAGAAAACTCATCTTGCAAAGGATGAGGATGATTCAAGGTAAGCAGGGGAACAGGAAGAAGAGCCAGGAGCTGTAACTCATTCTTTATCTCTGGCCTTGGAAAACTGTTAAGAATTTATGGTTATTAATAGTTAATAGGTGGAACAATTAATACAAAACAGTAATAACTTTATTAATTTAAAAAGTCCTGTGGAAAGTATTAGTGAATCCTATTTCCTGGTTTGAAATGCTGGGCTGTGGAACAGATCCCTCACCAGCAGGAACATGGAGCAATTTGAACAAGAAGAGCAAAAAGCCAGAAACAACAAACAGCAATCTAAACCGTAAAGAAAAAGAACATCAGCAAGGTGCCAGCTTTGCCCACGAGGGGGGAGCTCCAGAACTCCCTGGGGCAACAGACCTCTGAGCAGCTGCTGATCAAACCCAGCTTTGCCAGATTATACTCAGTGCAATGTGCTCTCCAGCCCAGCGCCTTCAGTCGCCAGGTTTGTGATCCCCAGCTGACGGCAGCACGCGGCACGCGCCTGGGCGTGAGCCCAACCTGAACGGCCTTAAGCGCAGGCAAGCTGAGGGAGAAGCTTCACCTTCTGCTGGCTTGTGCAGCTTGTTGCTGTAGCACAGACATGGGGAAAACTTTTACCTCTGAGGCCTTTGTAGCTGAAAGCTTTGTGGGAAAATGGTCGCTGCTGAGGCTTGCAGGGCTTTGCCTGTTGTGGAGAGGTTCTTCAGCTGCAGTCTTCACCGTGGTTTTTATTGCATCTTCCAATAAAACAGCATTGTCCTGGGGTCTTGGCTCCTCCAGGGCTCATCTCTCGAACCGGCAAGACACACCTGTCTGCTCCTGGCCTTTGCAAGGCATCACTGCCAGGGGCACTCGCGTCTTCCTGGGCAAACTGAGGCACGGCACGGACTCCAAGTTGCAAGGCCACCGAGGCCTGGCTTTTCAGGCCCGCAGGATAAGGCTTGTGGCCTCTCTCCCAGATCCGGGACACGGCAAGGCAAGGCACTCAGTTTAGGCTAGTACTTCCAGATTTCCCAAGACAATGCTGGCCAGTGACAACCTCTCCAAACGTGGCCCTAGGCACACACACCTGGCCCACTTGGACCCCAGGGCAGACAAGCCTGGGCAACGTGGGCAGCCTCCTGAAAAACCAGACCTCCTGGCTCCTGCTCCATTGGTTCAGGGCATATTTGAGGCTATGTCCCTGCAGGACAAAGATGGCCAAGGACAAACGACAGATGAAGTAATTAGCAGGCTGCAGCAGCGTGAGGCAAGTCTCTCTCTTCCCATGTACAGGCCCGTGTGTCAGCTGTGAAGGAACTGTCCAGGAAGGTTGAGCAAGTCCAAGAGGAAAGGTTCTGTTCCGCATCTGTATGGCCCTGGGTTTCAGCTGTGAGGAGCAGGCACTTCCTTATCCAAGCGAGAGAAGCTGGCAGGTACACATGACAGTGTACTCTGTATTTATGTGACTGTGTGGAGGACATGAGGAAGTAGGATGGAAAACCTACTTCAGTCCTAGCTGCACAAGTATGTGAATTGCAAGGAAATTCTTCCTGGAAGGCTGATGCCCCAGTTTCCAGTGGAAAATCGCCCCCAATGAGAAGAGAAACTGATACTGCTTCTGATCCTCCTGAAAGGATTTCATAGTATCATAGTATCAGTCAGGGTTGGAAGGGACCACAAGGATCAGCTAGTTCCAACTCCCCTGCCATGGGCAGGGACACCCCACACTAGATCAGGCTGGCCACAGCCTCATCCAGCCTGGGCTTAAAACACCTCCAGGGACGGGGCCTCAACCACCTCCCTGGACAACCCATTCCAGGGCCTCACCACTCTCATGGGGAAGAACTTCTTCCTCACTTCCAGCCTGAATCTCCCCACCTCCAGCTTCATTCCATTCCCCCTAGTCCTATCACTCCCTGAGAGCCTGAGAAGTCCCTCCCCAGCCCTCTAGTAGCCCCCTTCAGATACTGGAAGGCCACAATGAGGTCACCTGGGAGCCTTCTCTTCTCCAGACTGAACAGCCCCAACTCCTTCAGTCTGTCCTCACAGGAGAGGTGCTCCAGCCCTCTGATCATCCTCATGGCCCTTCTCTGGACACCTTCTAGCACCTCCAGATCCCTCTTGCAATAGGGGCTCCAGAACTGGAGGCAGTACTCCAGGTGGGGTCTCAGCAGAGCTGAGTAGAGGGGGAGAATCCCCTCCCTTGACCTGCTGGCCACACTTCTCCTGCTGCAGCCCAGGCTCTGATTGGCTTTCCGGGCTGCAAGTGCACCCTGAGAGCTCCTGGTGAGCTTCTCCTCCCCCAGCACCCCCAAGTCTCTCTCCTCAGGGCTGCTCTCCAGCCAGTCCCTGCCCAGCCTGTACTTGTACCTTCACAAGATGAAAGTGATTCCAGTCAGAATTAGAGGGGTCATGCCTCCAACCAGATGCAGAGGGACAGCTGGGTTTATTGGACTATATGGATCCAATGATTTGGCAAGTTGAACCCACGAGAGTATAAAGCTTTAGTAGATACAGGCACACAGTGCACTCTGATGCTGTCAAACGATGAGTGGTGGAACCCTGCCTATATTTCTGGTGTAACATGGCAATCCCAGAAGCTGGATGTGTTGGAAGCTGAGCCATAGCTTGCATTTCACTTGGAGGGGTGGAAGGAGTCACTGGAATTGACTGCCCCAGGGGTGGAAACACAGCCCCACCATTTGGACCGATCATGGACCCATCCAGAGTGTAGTGGAACAGACTGAATGCTCCAGAGTGCACTGCCAGGCGATCTCATTTTCAGTGACAAAAGGCAGCTATGGAGACCAGCTTCAGGGCAGGTAAGACTGCACCAGGGAAGGGATCTGAAGCAAAAGCAGCCAAAGAAAAGCTCTTGTGGGGACTTTTTTGAAGCCAGGAAAAGCACGAGCCCGGTGCCGACCTTGCCAGCTTGTGGACGGCATTGCTGGGACGCTGGGGGTGGAACCAGCACCACGCCTTCAGGCTGTAAGGAGCCTCAGGGAAGGCAGCGACTAGTTGCTGCCCACAGAGCACAGAGCGAGTAAACAGGGCTTGTGTACCTTCCCTGGAACCAGTGGAGCCTGAGGAAATAACTCCTGGAAGAGGACCTGACATGATTATAACAAGGCAAAAAGCCACTGCCAGGAGGAATGTGGCAACTCAGGCTGAGCTCCTGTGCAAGAATGAGGCAGTGCAGATGTCTGGATGCAGGGAGTGCCTTCCCCTGGTGCATGCTCTGATGGAAGGCAGTGAAAGAGTGTGTTTGCCTCATGAGCAGATCAGTGAATTGCTGAGTCAGGTGGTGGAGCTGAAGGAGGAGGTGGAAAGGTTGAGAAGAATCGGGGAATGCAAGAATGAAATCGATTGGTGAAATCATACCATCAAAGGCAGCAGGTGGAGGCTCCTTGAGAAGCAGAGAACCCCCTCCCCTCACATCCCCAGGCAGAAGTCAGTGGCCTAAGAAAAGGAGGGGAATGGATACAGGTCCCCGCTCAGGGATGCAGGTAAACCCCTTCCTGGCCTCCCTCACCTTCGCAGTTACCCCTACACAGCACTGGAAGATGAGAGCCAGGACTGAGAGGCCCCTGTGTGCTGCACCTGTTCGGTTGAAGACAGAAGCTTACATGAAGAGGATGGGTGGTGGGGCGTTGCTCTGCTTTGGAGCTGGTACTTTAGCCCAGCTCCTAACTGCAAAATGAGAGTAAGAATTTTCCAGAGACTCTGAGTAAAAGGTAAATAAAGCTGGGGACTGGACACAGAACAACAGCAACTGCTAGGTTTATACCATCCTGCTTGTTCACTGGATAGCTTATACTTGGCTGCACAGACGTTCGCTTCCCCTTTTGCTCATTCTCTCTCTGCAGCTTTGCCTTGCTTGCATGGCTTGCTGCCTTACCTCCCTCCTGACCTCCTACTGGCCCAACTGACTCAGATTGTGTCTGAAGGTACTAGGGAAAGGGGGAGGGAGGAGGCTGCTAGCAGTCCCTCTGGGCCGCCATGGGGGGCATAGATCTGTACAAGGGGGTCCTTGTATCGTTGATAAGTTGTAAAGATATGTACATATTTTGTACATGTCTTATCACCTTATATAGTTTCATATTTGGTTGATTATTTTGGTACATATAGCTTCGTTTTGCTTCCAAATCATTCTGAGCTAGTCTGGTGATTTATTCTGGAGGTAACTCTCCATTCTGGGGTGAATCTCCAACTCCTAACCCTACAACATGGGTTCGTGGCCATGGCAGGAGTGGAGTGCACATGGCAACCTCTTCCACAAGGAAGAAGAGAAGAGTTCTGGCTGTTGAAGACTCGCTCCTGGCAGAAGCAGGGCGCCCAATATGCAGGGTTGACCCTCATCACAGGGAAGTCTGCAGTCTTCCTGGAGCCAGAATCAGGGATTCTAAAGAACTTCCCAACATGGTGCAGTCACCAGACTGTTAGCCATTACTGATCTTCCAGACAGGTGGGGAGGAAGCTGCATCCTGTAGTCTGAGGGCAATGAAGAGAGATTACATGGCATTGGGATGGATAGTGAAAGAGTCTGGGGCATAAGTTATTTCCTCTTCCCTGCTTCCAGTACCCAGCCATGATATGGAAGGGAGCAGAAGAATCCAGACTATAAATACCTGGCTCTGAGACTGGTGTTACAGGCAGGGCTTTGGGTTCTTTGATAATGGTTGGTTTCATAGGACAACAGGACAGAGTAGTACAGGGGGGAGGCTTATCTCACAGGGGGAAAAGGATTCTAGGACAAGAATAAGCAGGGCTCATTCATAGAGCTTTAAACTAGAACCAAAGGGGGATGGGGCTGCAGCTATCGTGCACCAGTGAGGCAGTGCTCCAGTATTAATGAAGACCAGACGGCCTCCCACCCCACCAGGGCAGAATCTGCATGCTCAGCTTGCTCCCTGCACTGCCTGTATGCCAAGGAACACAGCATGGGGAACAAACAGGAGGAGTCAGAGATCCATGTGCAGTCAAGGGGCTATGGTCTGGTGGCAGTTAGAGGTGTGACAGCACAGCTCACATGGCAGGAATGTGGTCATGGGTGGCTATGTCCTCTTTAGGAAAGGCAGGTCAGCAGGGTGAGGTGGTGGAGCTGCTCTGTACGAGGGAGAAACTAGAATGTGTAGAGTTCAGCCCAGGGGTGGACGAGGGATGAGTTGAGAGTTTGTGGGTGTGAGTGAAGGGGCAGGCTGGCATGGGTGACACTGGTGTGGGTGTTTAATAGAGAGCACCTGATCAGGATGAGGAAGTTGATGAGGCCTTCCACAAGCAGCTGACAGCAGCCTCACATCACAGGCCCTGGTTGTCATGGGGGACTTTTAACTACTCAGGTATTTGCTGGAAGGCCTCCACAGCCAGCCAGCCACAGGCCAGGAGGTTCCTCCACTGCACTGATGAGAACTTCTTGATGCAAATGCTGGATGAGCCAACTAGGAGAGGAGCACTACTGGACCTGATACACACCCCCAAGGTTTGGGACTGACCTGCTGGAGATCAGTGAAGGGGAAAAGGACCTGGGGGTCCTAGTGGATGGAAGGTTGACCATGAGCCAGCAATGTGCTCTTGTGGCCAAGAAGGCCAGGGCATCCTGGGGTGGATTAGAAGGGATGCAGTTAGTAGGTTGAGAGAGGTTCTCCTCCCGCTCTACTCTGAGGCCACATCTGGAATATTGTGTCCAGATCTGGGCCCCTCAGTTCAGGAAGGACTTCAGGGAACTGCTTGAGAGAGTCCAGCACAGAGCCACCAAAATGATGAAGGGAGTGGAACATCTTCCTTAGGAGCAGAGCCTGAGGCAGCTGGGGCTCTTCAGCTTGGAGAAGAGGAGACTGAGAGGTGACCTCATTCATGTTTGTAAATATGTAGAGGGTGGAGCCAGGCTCTGCTGGGTGATGTCCAATGCCAGCACAAGGGGCAATGTGCAGAAGCTGAGGCATAGGAAGTTCCATGGAAACATCAGAAGACATTTTTTCACTGTGAGGGTGATGAACAGTGGGACAGGCTGCCCAGGGGGGTTGTGGAGTCTCCCTCTCTGAAGGTATTCCAGACCCACCTGGATGCATTCCTGTGTGACCTGCTCTAGGTGATCCTGCTCTGGCAGGGGGTTGGACTGGATGAGCTCTCAAGGACCCTTCCATGCTCCACCACTCCATTATTCTCTATGTATGACACATGTTGTTTGAGGTTAATTGCTCCTGGGTATGATGTAGATGGTGTAGAATAAGGGTGGGAATGTCATGGGTTGAGTTGAATCTGCTGATGCATATCCAATACCATGCTGTTGTCAAGCCAGCCTCAAAAAAAGTGCTAGCTGGAGGAAAGTAGCATGGGGCTTGAAGTTCAGATCGTAGCAGGAGAGGCTTCCTGTTCTGGTTGTTGCTTCCATTTTTTCAGTTTGAGGTGTTGGTCTTTTCCACTGGGTGGGGGAACTGATTTATTGCTGCCTCCTGCTGCTGCTTTTGCTTAGGTAGCTGTGTGTGTGTGTATATATATATATGGTGGTGTCCCCCAGGGATCAGTGCTGGGCCCCATCCTGTTCAATATCTTTACTGATGACCTGGAGGAGGGGATTGAGTCCATCATCAGTAAGTCTGCAGATGACACCAAGCTGGGGGCAGGAGTTGATCTGTTAGAGGGTAGAAGAGCTCTGCAGAGGGACCTTGCCAGGCTGGACAGATGGACAGAGTCCAAGGGCAAGAGATTGAACACATCCAAGTGCCAGGTTCTACACATTGGCCACAGCAACCCCATGCAGTGCTACAGGCTGGGGACAGAGTGGCTGAGAGCAGCCAGGCAGAGAGGGACCTGGGGGTACTGGTTGACAGTAGGCTGAACATGAGCCAGCAGTGAGCCCAGGTGGCCAAGAAGGCCAATGGCATCCTGGCCTGCATCAGGAACAGTGTGGCCAGCAGGAGCAGGGAGGTCATTGTGCCCTGTGCTCAGCACTGGTTAGGCCACACCTTGAGTCCGGTGTCCAGTTCTGGGCTCCAAGAAAGATGTTGAGGTGCTGGAATGTGTCCAGAGAAGGGCAGCAAAGCTGGGGAGGGGTTTGGAGCACAGCCCTGTGAGGAGTGGCTGAGGGAGCTGGGGTTGCTTAGCCTGGAGAAGAGGAGGCTCAGGGAAGACCTTATTGCCTTCTACAACTCCCTGAAGGGAGGTTGTAGCCAGGTGGGGGTTGGTCTCTTCTCCCAGGCAACCAGCACCAGAACAAGAGGACACAGCCTCAAGCTGTGCCAGGGGAAGTTTAGGCTGATCTTAAAAAGACGTTCTTCACAGAGGGAGAGATTGGCTATTGGGATGTGTTGCCCAGGGAGGTGGTGAAGTCACCATCACTGGAGGTGTTTAAGAAGGGACTGGATGAGGCACTTGGTGCCATGATCTAGTTGATTAGATAGGGTTGGGTGATCAATTGGACCTGATGATCTTGGAGGTCTCTTCCAACCTGGATGATTCTGTGATCTCAGTAAACTCTTTATCTCAACCCAGAAGGTTTCTTTGTGTTATTTTCCCTCCCATCTGTGCCAGGGTGTGGGGGGGTTGTGAGAGCAGGGTTTAACACATGATAATGGTTCACCACTGACACCTTTATCTTCCAAAGGCTGTTTGCTTTCTTATTTCCCAAACACACTGCATAGGATCAACACTAAAATTTGTAAAGCTACAGTCACAGATTGCATCCATTTCAAAAGGACCCTCAAAGTTCATCTTGTCCAACCCACCTGCAACTAGATCAGGCTGCCCAGGAACAGATGGCTGGTCTCCTTTTAGAAGGCCTCACAAAAATAGCAGCCAACTACCCTAGTTTGAGTGTCACCATGCTAAACTTGCAGGACTTGACAACCAATGCACACCAGCGAACTTGCTGTTTGCCCTTGATTTCTCTCTGAGGCTGGGCATCACCCATTGCACTCAATCCCATTTCTTAACTACAGTCTTTAAGGGGCAAGGACTCTTTCCTCTACCTTCATTTGCAGTGATCACTACAGTGGGGAACTTGCTGGGTTCTGCCAAACCTTACTGAAGTAATAAACATGGCAGAGTGGGAGAGAGAGACAGAAAAGTCAAAGCAAGTGTTTGTTGTCCAGCTCACATAACATCAGGGCGGTTCTCTGTTGTTTACCCCTGTAAACACAGATGTGCACAAACATGCACAGAGCAAGCACTAGCAAGAATTGTTGTGAGGCTCTTGTGTAATGCTAGCCTCATTTTTTTAATCCAAGTTGCTAGCTCCAGGTAGGAAACTTTGACTAGTTTACTAAAACTCTTGCTGGAAAGTTGTAAACTCACTGGCAGCTGAGACATTACAAACAAGAATACTCAAAACCCCTTCACTTGAGCCACAGCTGCTGCAGGCCATTGCCAATGTGCTGTACAATCATAGAAGCATAGAATCAATAAAGTTGGAAAAGACCTCAGAGATCATCAAGTCCAACCTGTCACCCAACACCTCCTGACTCCTAGACCATGGCACCAAGTGCCACATCCAATCTCCTCTTGAACACCACCAGGGATGGTGACTCTGCCACCTCCCTGGGCACAAAACCTTTCACTTGATGGTGACATTTACTCATTTAGACCCTTTTTTTTCCTTAGTCTAGTTGCAGTGGGATTTTAATCTTCATTTGTGGCAGGGGAATTGCCAGTTATTGACCACAGTCCTTTTATCTGGGGGATGAAGCATAGGATTTTCTCTGGAACGGAGAGCTCAGTGTCATTTTCCAGATGGAGATTAATGTACTCCTGGCTTTTGGAGCTGCAGACTGCTGACTCTGCTAATCTTCCCTGGTTTCCAAACAACAATAGCAGCTTACTGTCACCATGTTCAAGACTGCACAAATATCAGATTTTTCTCATGGCACGTTTTTGCAATGACTTCTCATATAGCCTTTGCATGGGCACTCAGTTTCTCCCCTCCTTCCTTGATGTCCTGCTCACCCTTCCCCCATTTCTCCAAGTCTTAACATTGGTGGCTTCATCCTGTTGGTGGTGTTACCTGCACTGGCAATCACAGTATCACCAAGGTTGGAAGAGACCTCGAAGATCGTCGAGTCCAACCTGTCACCACAGACCCCATGACTAGACCATGGCGCCAAGTGCCACATACAATCCCCTCTTGAATACCTCCAGGGCTGGTGACTCCACCACCTCCCTGGGCAGCACATCCCAATGGCAAATGACTCTCTCGCTGAAGAACTTTCTCTTCACCTCCAGCCTAAACCTCCCCTGGCGCAGCTTGAGACTGTGTCCCCTTGTTCTGGTGCTGGTTGCTAGAGAGAAGAGACCAGCCCCTTCCTGGCTACAACCAACCTTCAGGTAGTTGTAGAGAGCAATGAGGTCTCCCCTGAGCCTCCTCTTCAAGAGTTCAGTTCAGAATACCTGAGGCAGTTCCACTACCTTGCTCATATATGACTCCCAGTTTTCCTTTAAAAGGAAACTGTATTAAGAGGATAATAAAAATCCAGACATAATCTGGGGAGGCAGGTTTCATGCAACTTTAAATGAAGTTCTTAAGAAAGCCTCTCAATAAACAGGTTTTGCTTTACCCACTTACTGCCTGCAGCCCTGAAACCAAGGCACCATCAAGTCTTGCAGCATTTAAACTGCAAATGCAAACATGCAGGGATGGGAAGGAGACAGATGGCTCCAGGGATGACAGGCTGGTCGAGGGATATTCCATCTTTCACTTTATCTAGGTCAACAGTTTGAAACAGATTGAAAAAAACTACCAGGAAAGGCTCTGCCAGCCCTACCCAGTCCCCATGTTGCCAGCTGCAGCCAGCAGCTTTTCTAACATCTAGTCAGCAGTATCAGGAGATGAACAAACCCAGAGATGGCATCAACCAGATCTCTCTGGGACATCATCAGGGTGGGAAGTACAGGTATAGAGGTTTGCTGGACAGAACCTAAACACCTCTGTTCTGCAACTGAAAAGATGCTTTCAATAAGGCAAGCAGACAGTTAAATTTTCACCCCAAGAGGTGGAGGTTTCAACACAGAAGCACAGAAGGGACCTGCCATTTCAGGGAGTCAGAAAAGTAGCTCAGCCTCTTCCCCTGGCTTTGAATCCTCCCCAAACACTAGCACACAGCACTCAAGCCAGATGAAAGACCGATTCAAGTTAGTTCTTATTTCAATGCATTCTGAAATTGCCTAAAAAAAGAAGAGTTTGCTTATTTGTGAAACACTTCAGAAGTAACACAGCACAGGTGATGGCTTGCTTAAAACTCAAAATAGCCTACACTGGGCTGTTCAGTCTGGAGAAGAGAAGGCTCCCAGGAGACCTCATTGTGGCCTTGCAGTTTCTTAAGGAGCCTACAGCAAAGCTGGGGAGGGACGTTTTAGGTGTCAGGGAGTGATAGGACTGGGGGGAATGGAACAAAAAATAGAAGTGAGTAGATTGAGATTGGATGTTAGGAAGACGTTGTTCCCCATGAGGGTGGTGAGAGACTGGCACAGGTTGCCCAGGGAGGTGGTAGAAGCCTCATGCCTGGAGGTGTTTGCAGCCAGGCTGGATGTGGCTGTGAGCAACCTGCTGTAGTGTGAGGTGTCCCTGCCCATGGCAGGGGGTTGGGACTGGATGATCCTTGAGGTCCTTCCAACCCTAACAATTCTATGATGCTATAATACTCCCTCCCAGCTTATTGTCATCTGCAAGTTTACTGAGGGTGCCCTCAATGCCCCTGTCCAGATCAATGGTAAAGGTATCAAAGAGAACTGGACCCAATACTGAGGCCTAGGGAACACCACCTGTGACCAACTGGGTTTAACTCTGTTCACCTTTAGTGATCCACTTCAGTGGCTTGCAGTGGCAGTGCATCCCTTAGCAGTGCACTGCACCAGTAGCAACCCCAAATCAAGAGGTCTCTGCCCAGCAGGCTCTGCTGTCTCCGTTTGCCCATGGGTGTCTCAGCCAGTGAGGCACACACGTGAAAGGAAACAGTGACTGAATCTTGACACTGGGGTTTCACTATGTAAAGAAAACCTAATTCTTCACTAGTGCCCAAACCTCTCCCTCTGACTCCACCACCTCCCCGGGCAGCACATCCCAATGGCGAATGACTCGGTGAAGAACTTTCTCCTCACCTCCAGCCTAAACCTCCCCTGGTGCAGCTTGAGACTGTGTCCTCTTGTTCTGGTGCTGGTTGCTAGAGAGAAGAGACCAACCCCTTCCTGGCTACAACCACCCTTCAGGTAGTTATAGACAGCAATGAGGTCACCCCTGAGCCTCCTCTTCTCCAGGCTAAACAATCCCAGCTCCCTCAGCCTCTCCTCACAGGGCTTGTGCCCAAGGCCTCTCATTCACTGAGGCTGGAAACCATAGCTTGGAGGCCAAGACAGACCTTAGCAATCAGCATGCAGATGTCATCTGTCTTCTGAAAGAATTCACAGACTGTGATTCATATTACTTTCACCTTTCAATTACTTTTCTCATTTCAAGAACTCTCACCACGTTTACAATCAACTGCTCTACAATTATTTTGGGAACATGACAGTCTTGAACTAGAGAAACATTATCAGGACTTGAGCTTTATAATGTCACAGATTTACTGCTTCCCCCTTCCTGCAATTCCCCTCCTCCTCTCCAGCTGGAAAAAACAGAGGGACAACAGAGAAATAAATTACCTTTTGTCCCAGAGTCATTGCCCTTCTACAGAGCATAGAGATTATTCTGGATGCAGCATCACTTCAGAATGGAGACACTGTGGACTACTGGAAGTGTATGCAGAATTATGGACTTCAAAAATCTCTTAATATCTTAGATCATAGAATCAATAAGGTTGGAAAGACCTCAAAGTCCAACCTGTCACCCAACACCTCATGACTACTAGACCATGGCACCAAGTGCCACGTCCAATCCCCTCTTGAACACCTCCAGGGATGGTGACTCCACCACCTCCCTGGGCAGCACATTCCAAGGCCTAACAACTCTCTCTGTGAAGAACTTTCTCCTCACCTCCAGTCTAAACTTGCCCTGGCAGCTTGAGACTGTGTCCTCTTGTTCTGGTGCTGGTTGCCTGGGAGAAGAGACCAACCCCCTCCTGGCATCACGATAATCTAGCAATCCTACATGTAAGAACAGCAGCACTGAAGTCAAGGCCTTAAACACAACCTCCGGATATATGGGTTCTGTTTTCAGCTTTCATAAATCACACTCTCAGTTTATATTCCATCTCACCACCCTACCATCTGTAAATACACATGGAGAAATATTTCCTATTCCATATCACAAACTCTCAGCTGCTAGGAGCACCTTTTACTGTCTTTTCATTCAGAATCTCAAGAAGCAGAACCTCACTTGCTTAGTGATAACCTGAGACAGTCCTTTCTGCACGTGACAACACAGGCAGAGCCCCAGGGTGCTCCACTATAGATTATCTGCAGGGTCCTGAGAGGAGTAGCAGAGTCACACAGGGAAACAGAACAACATCTGTTCAAGCCTTCTCCCAGGATAGATTTCCTGGCTGGCTATGAAACAGGGTTTAAGTTAGCTTTAGGCTTCTCCTTGCAGCTCACCTGTCAATTTTTCACTTACTTCACACTCCCTGTGAGCCTAGCAAAAACCTAACTGCAACAACCTCTCTTGGATCATTCTGAAATTGAGTATTTGAGGCCCATAAGCAAGTCTGTAAAAATCAGCTATTTGCTACTGCCAGGTCTGACTTCTAGGGAGAAAATGTTAAGTATCAAGACAAGATTATCTTTTCATTTGGCAGTGATGACATAAATCCCTCCTACAGGGAGCTCTATTTTCTGCTTCAAGCAAATAGATTCTCTGTCCTGAGCATCAAAAATTTGAACCTCTCCTATTCCCCAGTGCCTCATATTTAGCAAGTCTCTCTTCCAAAGGGCAGTACTGAAAAGCAGCAGGGAGGGCCAGTGTTCCATTGCATCTCAATAGTTTTACATCAGCTGTGTTTGATTTGCAGTTACAAAATGGAGTTTTCGGGGGGGTTTTGTTTGCTTGCTTGTTCCTGATGACTCTGAACCCTGAAATAGCAGCCTTGGGTCCTAGAGACAAGCTGGTCTGTTCTCTTCTGCCATTCTTTCACTAATAGCAATGCTTTTGCAGGCAAGTTCTGCTCTTTGAGATTTTGGTGCAGCTCTGCTCTGCAGGGTCTCATTGACTCAACAAAGCCACTACTTCTGTGAAGCATGCAGATCAGCTTGGGGGCTGGATAAGCACCAAAGGGTAAGTGAAAAGCTCTCCAAAGTCACCTCAGTCACTCAAGTCAATACACATGGCTACATACATCATAGCTGGCATTACAGCACTTGAGCCATGTACTGTTTGATGCTCTGAGTGAGGATGATGCTCACGAGTCAGCCCTGTCCAGCTACATACCCAGGTTAGCTTCAGGCAGAAGCAGTGCAAAAAGGGCCTGTAAGGAGTTGCCACCTCACACTCCCAAACTACTTGAAAAAAAAAAAAACAAACAACAAAAACTTTTCCAGAACTCCCCTGAGGATGAGATCTGTATCCTGCTGCATTCCACTGCTGGAAAGTTTAATTCAAGTCTGTAAGGGTGGAGGATCTGGACATCTTTAAGATACACCAAAAGTGACTACCAGTGTCACTTTTGTACAGCTCAGAAACCACAAGCAGCATAGCTAATAAAATGTCACCTCTGCTTGCTGCTCCAGAGGTTGCTACAGCTACAGGGGTAAAAAAAAGAGTAAGAAATGAAAGGGGAAAAGAGCAGTTAGAGGATCTGTAGCAGACAGGGGAAGAGCACACAGGGCGACCTTCCAGCTTGCCACGTCCTCCTGTATGACTCTGGTTAAGGCAGTCAGCTCCTCTGTTTCTCAGTTGTCCACCTTGTAAGCCACAATACAGGGCTTTGAAATTTCAAGAAGAAAGTTGTCTTAACACTCCTTGTTCCTGTCTTGACCAGCAACCTGGGTGAAGGGATAGAGTGCACCTTCAGCAAGTTTGCTGGTGACACAAAACTGTGAGGAGTGGCTGACGCACTAGGAGGCCATGCTGCTGCCCTTCAGCGAGACCTGACAGACTGGAGAGCTGGGCAAAGGGGAACCTCATGAAGCTTAACAGAGGTAAGGGCAGAGTCTGGCACCTGGGGAGGAAAAACACCATGTACCAGTACAGATTAGAGGTTGACCTGCTGGGAAGCAGCTCCATGGAGAAGGGCCTTGGAGTCCTGGTGGACACTAGTTGACCATGGCACAGCAACATGCCCTTGTGGACAAGGCAGCCAGTGATATCTTGGAGTGCATGACAGAGTGTGGCCAGCAGGCCAAGGGAGGGTCTGATCCCCCTCTACTCTACACTGGTGAGACCACATCTGGAGTGCCATGTCCAGTTCTGGGCTCCCCAGTTCGAGGGGCAGGGAAATACCAGCGAGATTTCAATGAGGGCTATGAGGATGATTAAAGGAGTGGAACATCTTTCTGATGAGGAAAGGCTGAGAGACCTGGGGCTGTTTAGTCTGGAGAAGACTGGGAGGGAATCTTCTCAATGCTTATCAGTATCTAAACAGTGGGTGTCAAGAAAGGGCCACTCATGTTTCAGTGGTGCCCTGTGATAGCACAAGGGGCAATGGACATCAAGTAGAACACAGGAAGTTTTACCTCAGTGTGAGAAAATGGCAGTGTTCCTGTGCTGCTGGCTTACAGTCACCATGACAAAACCCCATGAAGTCATGAATAAAGAGAGCTCTTTATGCCTTTGCAATAGCATCACATGGGCATATCAATCCAGAAGGAGCAGGAATCTCTTTTACAAACCACACTATTCTGCACACAGAAGAATGGATACATTTAAGCAGGTCTTCTCGATTCAGTACCTTTGAATAAGAACTGTTAAATAAAAGTTCATGTGATTTGTCAGCTGAAATATTTTCTCTCCTTGTTGCTATAGTTGAGTTACTGGGCTCTGAAAATATCTTTTTTAAAGTCTCTTCCTAATTAATACCTTAAACAAGAGATAGCTGGGAGTCATGAGACTTAACAGCAACTAATCAAGGTGAGAGTTTTTGGCTTAATGCCAAAGACATTATAAATTAAGTCTCCCACTAAATGACTGGCAACTCTATTCACAGGGGAAAAAAAAAACCCCCACCACCACAACTGTTTAAAACCAAACCAAAACCAACACAACAACCAACCAAACCAAACAAAACCCCCACAATTACACAAACAAACAAAACCCCAGAAAACCACCAAAACCAGCAACAAAACATGCCAGTACCCTGCAAATGGAAACATCCCTCTCATTAATCACTCATGACAACCTGAATGATCAAATGAAGATCTATCTTGCTTCCCTTTAGTTATTTAGAAGGTTAACAATTTGGCTCTTGCAATCATGTCTACCTGTCTGATCTGAAGCACCCACACTAGAACAAGTTTAGCCATAGCCTCTCTATCAACTGCAATCTGTCAGTTACAGCACCAATACCAGAGATCTCCATAGCAGATATGACTCCAGTCCATGGGGCTGGAAAGACAGCAGAGTTTTTAAGATCTCTGTCACAAGGTGCTGAGAGCAAGCTTAACAAATCTTTAGGCACCTAGCATCTTGCCAGCCACCAAATAGAGTACCAGGCACTCAGGTGTCTGAAAACTGGCCATCACCCCTTTCTCCTTTCAGACTGCTGAGGGGAGCTGCAATGCCCAGCCAGGGAAGAGACTGCAAAAATCCTACTTTAGATTATGGATTTTTGAGTTCAGGACTTCCTTTGAAGCTGTTGGTCTGGTGGCTTTTGTGGTTGTTTTGTTGATGTTTGTAGCAGTTGATGGCTCAGGTATCCTTTCCTAAAGCTGGATCTCAGGCAGGACTAGATGACAAGGCTTGATTTGCCAGGTAATTGTACAAGGGTTATAAAATAATTACTGAAAACAATACAGGCTATTAAAAGTCATATTTTAACAGGTTCAACTATTGTCAAGTACTCAAAACCAATTTAAGTTAGGCATGTTCATGACTAACAGTGCTAGTTTTTCTCCAGTAGTAACCATTTCACCCTGCAGAACCAAACATTTTTGCATCTTCCTGCTCCTTCCTCCTGGCGTGTTAGGCTAAGAGCTGTCTCTACCCAGTCTTTGAGCTGAACTGCCTTACCACTAGAGCAGTCTCACATTTGATCACATGTAATGCCACAATCTCTGTGTTTCTTTAAAAATTTCTAATTAAAATAATGAGACACCTAACCTAAGCAAAACAAGCACCATACTACCTAATCCTTCAGAGGAACAGTAACTGAGGGTCCATTCAGCACAGTAATGACACTGTCCTGTCTCTGTGGCAAGCTATGTGCTCCCAGGGTTTTTCCTTCCATGCACACGTTCCTGATTCTGTACACTGCCTTCTTTTTCAGCAATGCTGTGCTCATTCCAGCCCTAAGATAGACCTAAAGACTATATGGTTCATATAATCCTAAGAAGACATAATTTAGTAATGTCTGTTTTTCCTCTTCATGCTATTGAGCTCAAAATCTTCTGTGTTAAACCTGCTTAAAATGCATCCTCTAACACAGATAACCTTTGAGTACCCAGAAAATGCATTGCATCCATGATCTGCACTGATAGTGCAGCAAGAAAGAGAGACTGCTGAAAGGAGTATCACATCAGGTTGTATTTTTGCAAGGCATTACAGGGCAGAAACAATGAAGGAAGAAGCCTCCATCGCTCCCTTTAGCTGCAATGATGCATAAAATTAAGCCAGAGACAGTCATTAAAGCAGTATTGTAATTACAGTTTCTAGAACCTTTTACCATTAAACTGAAGAGAGAGAGAGAAGGTTCTTGAGAAGGTGCTGAGCTTCTTTCAACAGAGAACAGGAAAAGATGGACCAACTATGCACTCAAAAATATGAAGTCACACAGTGGGTGCATGCAGACACTGTGCTATCAGGTTTAAAAGCAGTGCCTCACAGAAGGGCAAACAAACCCTCTTGGCTTACTCTGGTGGAAGCTGGGAATGAAAGCAAATAGGCCAGCAGCTGCTATTCCTCAGAAACCTGATTTTAACCTCAGGAGGAGCTTTGCTTCTCCCACTCAGCCACTCGCATTTTGAATCACAAAACTCAGGCATGACCATAGTACCAGCAAGGCTGGGCGTGGAGAACAGATAGGTAGGTGAACAAGTGAAACCTAGGGCAGCAACACATTGTATGCTGTGGATTCTGACCAAAGGAAGGAGGAAGAAGAGACTAGGGGGGAGAGAGACGAAGAAACAATAGATATGTTTATTGTCTCTATTTTCTTTCATATTTCTTGCCCACAGCAAAACTTTAAAAGACAAAACTATTTCCATGTGCATGTTTCCCGAGCTAAGGCACCACAGAGAAATGCAAGAGTGCCATTTTCCTCCTTTTATATTCATTCACACACTGCTTGAGTATGTCTGTTGGAGGATTCTTTGTACATCCAGAATCAGGATCTCCTAAATGTGGTTGTAAGAGTTTTGGAATCATAAGCAGAAACCACCCAGGTCCAAACAAGAGTGAGGCTCTAGCTGTGCTCGAGTGCCTGCTGTGGCCTCTCTCTGTCTCACCTGAAGGTGTCATCTTCATCAGTGGCCCCAGGTTTCTTCAGAACACAACTTCAGTGAGGATGGCTGAGGAGCCTTTGGGCCAGAGAGGAGTTCAGGAGGGTTTTGGCCATGGAGGAGATGAGAGGAGGGTTTGGGTCAAGCTGAAGCTCAGGACAGTTGTGGCTTCATTTTGGGCTGCTCCCTCCAAAGCTGCTGCCCGGGGCGGGCAGGGCAGGTGACTTTCTGCACCTTGCCTCTGCTGCCAGTTGGCAGGTGACCCGTCCTTGGTCTTCCAGGTGTTCAGAAAAGGCTTGGATTTGGCACTTGGAGCCATGGTTTAGTTGTCAGGAGGTGTTGGGTGACAGGTGGGACTCGATGATCTCTGAGGTCTTTTCCAACCTTACTGATTCTATGATTCTAAGAATCTTTTTCTCCTTTCTGTTGCTCTGGTTCCACTGCCCTGCTGTCCTGCTGCGTCACAATGCTGTCTGCTCTTTTGTGATCCCAAGAGTCTCCCACGATGCAGAAACTGGGACAACCAGTACCTACAGAAGAGTTACACCCAGAACTCCAAAAGAAAGAGGGACACCACTGAAAAACTATCAACATCAGTAACACAGGAGAGAAGGTCAGCCTTGGGGAAGAATAAGTCCTTTCCCACTGCTTGCACATCAATTTTGACAGAAAAAAAACAGAGCTGGGAAAGAAATAATAGTTTCATGAGAAACAAAAAAACAAACCAAGAGAAGAAAAGACAAATATCAGTGATTAAGAACTAGAAAAATTAGAAGTAGCAGTTTACATATGAGTGAAAGTTCTGATCATGTGTCTAACCATACAGCACAGCAGAGAACTAATCTGTTGAGTCTCTAATTTGAATTTGGGGTAAGTCTTTAACTCAGTGGATCTTCAGCATGTAACATACAACAAATACTCAAGCTTCCAGAAAGCTCCAATCAGTAGATGCCATTTTGAATAGGTTGGGAGGAACTCATTAAATCATTTGTTTATTGTTCACACTACAGGAATGTGAATTCTGTTGGCAAAATGAATCAATCAGACAGCAAAGGACTATTCGCAGGAGTCTACATTTATCAGTCTGACAAGCTGTCACTACGCATTGGGTCAGGCTCATAACACAGCATCCAAACAGTGGAGGGAAAAATCCCTGTGACTGCTGAAATAGGGAGCAGTTCACTCATTTAAAGTAGCCCCTAGAGGCTTGTGTCAACTATTTATTACTGCTCACACACAGCTGCAGAAGCTTTTAAGTGAGAAATCTGCAATCTTGTACACTGCAGAACCGAGCATGCTGGGGACACATTTCTTTGAGGACAAGCAAGATGAAGTATCCTGAAAGAAATGCTGCTGGGCTCTAATACAGCCCTCTCAAAAAAAGCCCCACATTCAGGAACCTGAAAAAGGACTAAAACTAGGACACAATGTCAGTACAGATACCCTGTTTGGAACACACAAGAGCTGTCACGCAGTCTGCACTTCAATAAAACCCATGAAAACCCCACCACCTCTGTTTGCACAGACTATTTTTGCTACAGACACGGTGTTTCCAAGGTTTAGCTCTTCTTCAACCTCCCTCAATGCAAGTCTAGAAGATGAAGTATCATTTAAAAAATGCCACACGTGAGGATATACCCCCAAAATCAGCTTTTTATTTCAAATAAAACCCCATAAGCAGTAAGTGACCCCAGCCTCAGTGAAAATCATCAACTCCTCAAATCTCATGATCCTTAAATATACACCCTGTGGATAAGACTAAACATGACAGAGAAAACAAGCACTGGCTGGACTGCAGGAGCCCTGATTGAAACAGAAATAAAAGCACTATGCAAAGGAAAAAAAGCAGCCAGCAGTTCCACTAAAGACTGCAAAGGCATAGACCATCTACAGTGAGATGCATAACATCAAGAGAGTGCACTGAAGAACACAATTACACACTGCAGCTGCTTCGATGGGGCACCGGCAAGACCAACGCTCTCGCTAGCACTTGCCCCAGCTGTACATTCAAGCTGAAGGGAGTTAAAAACTAAGTGTGACTTACAGGTCAAACTTACAGACTTACACAGCTGTACCAAAACTGCTGAAAGGCTCAAAGAAGCAAAAATGTTTTAGCTGCAGTGTATTGCAGGAAAGCCTACAAGAGAAAGCAGGTGGATCCACAGAGGGAAAACCAATAAAAGGATAGAAGTGTTTAATTGCAGCAATGTAATTTGAGTGTCATATTCAGTACCTGAAGGACACCTACAGGAAGGCTAGGGAAAGACTGTTTAAAATGGCATGTAGTGATAGGATATGTGGCAATGGGCTGAAACTGGAGCAGGGTAGATTCAGGTTGGACTTAAGGAAAAGTGATAAAATACTGGAAGAGGCTGCCCAGGGATGTGGTTGAGGCCCCATCCCTGGAGACATTCAAGATCAGCAGCCTGATCTAGTTGGAGGTATTCCTGCTCACTGCAGGAGAAGATGACCTTTGAGGGTCCCTTCCAAGTCAATGCAATCTGTGAATCTGTCAGTGTTCAGAAGTGAGAAAGAAAACATTTCTACCCTTGTCCACCTCACTGAACAATACATGGAGTGCTGTGCATGCTGCTGCTCTAAACTTGACATTAAAAGCTATACCACAGTAGTCCAGGACAGCACAAATATTGGTGTCTTGGAGTCTATCCAGCACAACAAACAACAAACACAGCTTGCTTCAGGGGAAATTTTGGGGTGGGTGTAAGAAAAACTGAGAACAAACTGAAATAATTGAGAACAATTAAATACAGGAATAGATTACCAAGAGAAATGATAGAATCTCTCTTGCTATAAACAGAGAGAGTTGGGCAGACAGGAGTCTCATGAAGTTCAACAAGTGAAAGTGTGGGGTCCTGCAGCTGGGGAGGGGTTGAGCTGCAACAGATGGGGGTTATCTGCTGGAAGGTGGTTTTGCAGAGAAGGATCTAGAAGTCCTGGACAAGAAGCTCATGATGACCCAGCAATGTGCCCTTGTGGCCGGGAAGGCAAATGGTCTCCTGGGGTGCATTAAAAAGAACACACCAAGCAGTTCTCCCTCTACTCCGCCTGGGTGAGGCCACACCGGAAGTATTCTATCCAGTTCTGGGCTCCCCAGTTCAAGAGAGACAGGGAAGTACTGGAGAGAGTCCCAACAGAGGGCCACAAAGATAATAATAGAGAGACTGGAGCATCTTTTCTACAAGGAAAGGCTGAGAGACCTGGGGCTCTTTAGCCTGGAAGAGAGAAGATTGAGAAGGGATCTTCATGCTTATCAATACCTAAAGGGCTGGGCACTCTTCAGTGGTGCCCAGTGATAGGACAAGGGGCAACAGACACAATCTAGAACACAGGAGGTTTCATCTAAACATAAAGGAAAAAGTTATTTCTCTTGAGGGTGGCAGAGCACTGAACTGACTGCCCAGACAGGCTGGGGAGTAACCTTCTCTGGAGACTTCCAAAACCCACCTGGATGCGTTCCCATGCAACCAACTTCAGCTAGGGTTTGGACTAGATGATCTCCACAGGTCCCTTCCAATTCCTACCATTCTGTGTCTCTGTGAAATACTCAAGGTTGAACTTGACAGAGCCATGGGTAACATGATTTAAGGCCTTGCTTTCAGCAGAAGATTGCATCAGATGGTTCTAGTGGTTCCTCCCAATCTAGAATTTGTCTGTGACTCTGTGATCTGCAGGTATGCTTGGGCAAGCACTGCTAAAGACTACTGTTGCACTAACCTCATTTCAATTCACCATTTCTCTGATGCTTCTTCACATTCCAGTGACATGGTAAGATTTAAAAGAATAATGGCAAGGGAAAGGAGGAAAGTTCACTGCTTTAGAGTATCTGTCAGCATCCACAAAATTACCAAGCAGGAGGTTTAAGAGGAAGTGCCCTTACACAAATACATCACTAAACAAGAGAATTTACTGCCAGAGAACCTAGGAAGGCCATAGGAATTTCATGAGTTTGTTTAGTTCCTTTCATGCCTACTAAGCATTCATTACCACCTACTTGAAACATTTTGTCCGATCCAATATATCCAGTGCTCCATCTGAGCTTCATGAATGGGTGATAAACAAAACCACTTGAAGTCAAACATAGTAGTCTTCACTGTCTTAACTTGGAATCCCAGTACAGTTTGGGTCATACATTTCAATGCCCACAGCAGAATGATAGAAACCCTACCACTAACAGCTAACAAATCATAAAGCACATGGATGATTTATTCCAACTGCAATTATATTGCACATGGAGGAACAGGCTAGGAGACAAAACAAGGGCATAATCCAACAACCATGCCAGCTTCCATTGCTACCTTAAGACACAAAGAGAGAGATAAAATGCCCAAGAAAATGTGATTCCAACCTGCCAAGGTAACAAATACCTCTATCACAACAAAGTCATACATCATAGCTACCTCCACAGGTCATCTCCATGAGTAGATAAGACCTGGAAAAACACCTAAACAAGCACAGAAAGAACAAAACAGGACCAAAGGCAACACTAGCTTGGCTGGATTTTAATGTACATCCCAAGACACAAAACCACAGAAAGACATAAACCAAACATCCACCTAGATGCTGATAATAGGAAAAAAAGATCCCACTGGAGAGTTCTTTCTAGGTTCCAAATGCCAAAAGAGTCATTAGAGCAAATGTTGCTCTGGAGGCAATAGACAAACACATGGCTTGAGGGGCTGTGGAAAGTTGGAACAAATGTTGCTGTCAGATATGCAACAGGGAACTTTTCTGTCTTCTCTCTACCTTCTGTAAATGTTAAATGCAATGCTTGCTCACATCACCTATGGAAGAATTGTATTAGCTGCTCTGGAGTTATAGAAAAGAAGTATTACAATGGACACCATGAAGAGACACATCCCACAGCAAAGCCTTCCTCTGGACTATCATCTGTTGGATGACAAGCTCAAGAACAGAACTTCAGCTCTCTTAGCAATATTTTGGGGGTGGTGAAGAGGTTTGGAATTTATATTCTGTGTCATGAGCAACTTCCACTCTTCCAGGTACTCCTGGAAGTCATGCTAGTCCTCTGGAGCACAGTCAAACAAAAGGATTGTTTACAGGCCCTAAAACTGAAAGGATTTTTGTGCCTGTGGACCATGCTGCACAAGCATGTGGAATTCAGAAGTGGCTTGCCTGCATCAAGTCTCTCAAGGCATTGCACACAACAGATGGCCTGCTGCTTAAAGACACTTACAAGGACTTTAGAGATCCAGATTCAATAGCAGTTTAACTTTGCACAAGTCTCTTAGTAGGACACATCTACACCACGGATATAGACAGATTTAAGCTGTCTCTGCTCAAGCTAATCTGGAAATGAAAATGCAGGGCAGACTGCTGCAAAGCCACCCAAACTCAAGGTAGGTGACTGTCAGGATGGGCAATACCATGCAGAACTCCACACAAGCCTACCTGTGCTAAACTGTGCTGCATATAGACTCGCTTGTTCTGGTCTCCAATAGCTCTTAGCTCTTTGCCCCGTGCTCCAATGCAGGCATTCTCTTTGTGGCTCAGCTTTCCATCTGCATCAGCCGTATTTACAAGGTGTCAAGAGGATAAATATATTAAGTGGTCCTAAGGTACTCTGGGATTATGGCAACAGATGTAATGCAAATTCCCTGAAGCAGTGAAAATGGAGGTGACAGAGAAATCAAAACTCTAAGGAAAGACCAATTGAGCACACAAGGGTTTTTGTTGCTGGTGGTGGTGGTTGGTTGGGTATTTTTTCTAATTTAACTGTGTCTTTGCACCCAGAGGACAGTGCAGAAGAAGAGGCACGCTAAGACACAGCGAGATGAAAAGCTGGGGAGGGATGCACACAAGTACAGGACAGTAAGATTCCTAACTGCTAATTTAGTTTAAACCTACTATGAGACAAAACAAGATGTTTGTATTTCTGAATTACAATCTGTTGACAGACAGCTCTTTTAGCTGCTTAAGATCATAACTAGCTGGAAACTCTCCAAGACAATATAGAGGAAGAAATGAGTCTAGTGAGGAACCCACGCCACTCAGCAGCGACACAGCTACTATGAATATGTAATAATTCAGCAGCCTATTTGGAAGTAAAGCATGCTTAATACATCTATCACAAAACCTCAAAGAACAAACCTCTGGAATAGAGTAGAGCAGAGTAGAGCAGAGTAGAGCAGAATAGAGCAGATAGAGCAGAGCAGAGCAGAGCAGAGTAGAGTAGAGTAGAGTAGAGTAGAGTAGAATAGAATAGAATAGAATAGAATAGAATAGAATAGAATAGAATAGAATAGAATAGAATAGAACAATACAATACAAAACAATACAATACAATACAATAAATCCAGGTTGGAAGAGACCTTCAAGATCATTGCGTCCAACCTATCAACCAATCCAACCCACCTAAACAACTAGATCATGGCACCCAGTACCCCATCAAGTCTCCTCCTGAATACCTCCAGTGATGGTGACTCCACCACCTCCCTGGGCAGCCCATTCCAATGGGCAATCACTCTCTCTGTAAATAGAATAAACCAGGTTGGAAAAGACCTTTGAGATCATCAAGTCCAACCTATCATCCAACACCATCTAATCAACTAAACCATGGCACCAA